>OZ024921.1:5106934-5619434 GCA_964017225.1 Netelia inedita
GTGTTTTAATCCGAAACTAGTGGATGGTGGGACGGTCGGCCGCTGACTGAGTGCTTGGAAATTCTCGCAACCGCGACTCCCCTCCACAGCGCCACGTGCGCGACTCCGTCCGGTACAGCCACCGCGGAACACGGAAAATTCTCCCGTCTGTACGGACTTCAGACCCTTGCGAAAAACGCGGCTATCGCGCGACATCGTCGACGCGCAGTTGCCTCGGAGCATCCTCGACGTAGGGATCTTGAGAGAAAAAAGCGGCTTGATTTCCCGATTCACGAATCTCTCGTTGCGCATGACACAATGCATTATTGCTTTATATCGTTCTCTAAGGCTTAACAAAAACAAACCTTTCATTAAAAATTTATATAAAATTTGGTCCGTACGGAAATGTAATTCATTTTTTATTTAATTTCTCGAATCTCATTTCGCTTATGTAAAATTCAATATATGCAAAACGGAATAATTAATAATTATAATTAGGTAGAATGCAATTGGTTATTCGTAATAATTTATTAAATATGAATAATTCAATTCAGGACAACAAAAACGACATTAAAATAATAATAGTAATAATAATGATAATTATAGTAATACAGGTACAAGGAGATAGCTTGTTTATACTTGCGATAAAAGCTCGTATACCTACCTACATACCTTCCAGACAATAAATAGCGTCTTGCGAAATCTCGTGAAATTAATGCCTGCTCCCCTCCGCTTCTCCTCCCACGTTAATCGCGATACTTTCGCAGGATTAATATTTAATCGACTTTGACGAAGTATAAATAAATTCATGGATGGTAAATCGTCTTCATTCGCAGTCTGGCCGCCTCGCCTTGAAATAAATTCGCCACTTTTGTATAATGACGAGCAATTTATTTTTCCAACGTTAATAAGATTTTCGCAGCTTTTGGCTACTCGAGTATGTAGATTCGATCCTGTGAGATATCGACAACTGTTCGTACCGAGAATTTTACGTCCTTGATTCTCGCAAAAGCTCGTGCCGTAGAAAACCTTATCTTGGTAATTTGTTCCGTTTTTTTTCTTTTCGTATTCTTTATTTTCGTGCT
Organism: Netelia inedita; assembly: GCA_964017225.1. Lineage (NCBI taxonomy): Eukaryota > Metazoa > Arthropoda > Insecta > Hymenoptera > Ichneumonidae > Netelia > Netelia inedita. The sequence continues at coordinate 5,107,999 of OZ024921.1, forward strand.
TTGAGAATCCCGCGACCACTTCGATCGTCACGTTTTCAGGCGATACCGTAAACGCTTATACATCGAGTTTACGAAAATTATGTATCAATTTTTGAATCACGTTCGTAATCTGGAAATATTATCGAGGCAAGCATTTGCTCGTATTTGTCGGGTGACTTCTCAAAGAGGCGCAATCTCAGATAGGGAGATTTATCTCAAACTGATGAGATATCTCGCTGTAACGACAGACTTATTGCAGAGATTTTGCGGAGATAACTCATCGATGATTTGTAAATTTTTAGTCACTTCGTTGAAATAAGTTCGTGTAGAGGGGAGAAAAATGAGAGTCATTGGTTTTAATTATTATTGGGAAAAAGGGCAAAAGTTCTTAAGGGGAATAGGTGAAGAAGTAGAACATCCCACCATTGTCATCCACGTAAAACGTATGCATGCGATCCCCGGGCGTGATCTTAATTTCTTGCTCGATCCAATTAAATTCACACTGGTGCCGCAACTTTGCGGCAAAACATGCAACGAGATGCAGTTTTGAATTTACATCGGCGACGGAAGTTTGTGGCGCGACGTTCAACAAGATACGGTACAAAAACGTCTTTTTCGACACGTTTTTTGGAAAATTTGCAATCATGCGATTAGTGGACGATATTCGCTTCACTTAGAATACTGTACTGATTTAATATCATTGGTGGAACGTGAATACGAGGTATTTATCAACATTAAAACACTTTAGATTATTCACGCATCCGGTTTTTAGCCGATGACTGATTTGGTATTTTAGGCATGAACAAACCTAGCCTTGAACTATTAGCAAGCATGAATGAACAGGTAACAATGGGTCGCTGAAGCCAGTTCACCTACCATGCGACTACGTTCGATCGTACTGCTAGATTCTCTGTCTCTCTCTCTCTTCCACTATGTTTACGTGTATATTGGGGGAGGCCTATGGTGCGGTCTCTATATAGGAACATGTTGAGGTAGGCCTGCCTTATCTGGATATCTAGATACATTCGTATGAAGGTATAGGTAGACTCGTATGAGAAAATGTCCATAAAATGTTAATAGATTTCGATTTTTCTTTAAGTTACTTTACTGACCTAGTTTCCCATGTGAACGAAGGAAGGAGATAAGAAGCCTTAAGTAGAAGACCTCGAGAGGAATTCGACTGCACTATACATAGGCATTTACTGAAATCTCGAACTCGCCACAAGCTCGTTTGTTATGACGGGCTGCATACCCGAGAGGCGGGGTGACCTATTCCACCAAAAAAATTCTCAAACGAACGATTTAGATTAAAAAATTTAACTTAAATTTTAGATGGGCAAAACAGCAGAAAGTTTGTTTGTCATCAACAATGATTTTGAAAGGGCATGTTTTCAACGGAATTTTCCTGTAAATCAGTAATATCATGATAAATTGTTTGTTACTTGCAATTTACGAGAGAAATGTCGAAAAAACTTGAATAAAATCGCCTATTGTCGGAGGCGTAAAAAATAAATTAAATCCAATCTATTGTGAAGGCCTTTCGATTTATTTTTATAGATAAATAAAATAGGTTAACGTTGCACATGGGTGTTTCGCAATTGGGCTTAAAAAATCTGAAATAAACGGTGTGCACACCGTGATATCCGGTCATCACCCAAAATGCAAATATCCACGAGCGTCACAGTGCGACGTGCCCGTTCCGCGGATTAATTTATACGTATGTAATAGAATCGATTGCGATGGTTCGATAGGAGAACATGTGCTGCAAAAATAAATTTGAAATCCACTTTTTTTTCATAAACGGCAGATTGCAGCATTGATATTTTCAGAACAGTGTAACGAGACAAAAGCACACAGATACAACGACAAATTTTATCGGAAAATTATATGTTACCGTTTCTCCGTTAACCGAAATACTTCGTTTCTCTGATGTGACATATTCGTATGCCGGGTAAAAATATCCATCGCAGATATTTCGTCGAGTGTGACGAAGGGTGGTCAGATTTTTTGAGGTAATGAAATTTGTCGGTAAAAAATCATGAATAATTTTTGACGGATCGATCTTATCTTTTCAATGTTATACGTTATGAAGTTTAGACGTCACGTGATGAACGTTATTATGCCATTATGTCGGATCTGGAGAGTTACGATCACTCTTCTTCTATGTAGGTGACGTCGAGGTAAGAAAAGTCCACAACCGGGGTGCTTCGTCTTCGTCAATAGAAACGATGCTCACCAAACATGTAACGAGACAGATTCGACATTAGACGACGAAGTATAAAATTTAATGAATTAAATTATTTAAGAAATTTCACGCACTATTAAAAATAATAATCGTGAACAATCATATTATTCAGAGACGATTGTATTCGCGTAATATTTCTGTTTACAAAAGGGTCATGTGGTACGAAGATAAATCGCATTAGTATAAAAAGAAAGGTAATTCTCTACGGAGTTGCGGGCCATTAATTGCATCGCGAATGACATCTAAACCGTCGTGCAACAATTTATCTTTATCGATTTTTTTATATCTGAGCAATCGCTTCGCGAACGCGAGAACGATCGATTCCTTCTTTTTCTTTTTTTTAATACAAGAAAAAGAGCGAGCTTGACGCACGGCCCAATCGCACGAGGAGCACCAATCAAATCTCGTTAATCGGCTCTACGACGGATTATCCATCTTTTAAAAGCGGTGGCACGCGTGAAATGGATTATTGAGACGAGGTTATACAAAGAGTTCGAAAGATGATACGCTGACGATGAGAGATGATTTGCGGATTCTTTTAAATTTCCAGGGAGGTCTCAACCCCCTCCTGACTAGCGATGGAAATAAGCTACTTACGGGTTGGTCTCGCGTTGCATAAAATCGACCGACCGGAAAAAAATTATCCATGCTCGTTTCCGCGTAATCACGAATTAATCTTTCACCTGATCTCATCAGGGACTTGGATAATTTTTCATCGATTTCGTTTTACGCAGTATTTCTTTTGTTTTTTTTTTAATTAATTTTTTTTTCTAAGGGCTAAAATATAGCGAACTAGCCCCCGCGAACTAGCCCCTCGAACATTTCCACAGTCATATTGGATGAGAAAAGTAAACTATTTCGGACGACATCCTGCGTATTTTTTTAGATTGTAGAAGGGTGGTTTCTCACGAATGTCCGAGCACCCCTCGGGCCAACCCTCGCTCACATCATTCCCGATATACCAATACCGGGTTGAACCCAAGGTGGCCGGTAAGGTTATCCATCGCAATATCGCCCAACGGTCGGAGAAACGAAAGTGAACGTCGTATAGATTTATTTACGATCGCAACCCTCTTCCGTTACCAAAGAATATTCGCCACGAGCCAACTCGATGGAACTAAATTTATTTCGAAATTTTTATTTTTATTTTGTTTTGTCGGATAATCGAAAAAAATGGGCGAGTTTTTAACAGAGGAATTTTTGATAGAGTGCCATAGGTCTTTCCAGTTCGTCGTTTTATGAATCGTTAAATGGGGCTCTGGCGAACTTTACAACTGTCGTAATATCCAAGTCTCGGCTCTTCGTTCCTCCTTCCTGAATCTCATCCTCGCCTCCCTAATTATACCTTCTCGTCTCATCTCCCGCCCGCTTCCCTTTTGTCTCAAAACTTTATAGGTAATTTTCTGGACAACTTTTAACATCCGCGTGAAAAAAGTTTTATAGTGCAGACCGGAAGTGCAAATAAATCGTTTCCCATCAGAGTTTCTGATAACCGAGGCAAATTAATCGACCAGCTGAAATAAGCACATCCGATTTGTTTCGAATATAATACTAATAATAATAAATATGCGTGAGATAAAAACAAATTTTCATTACCCTAAGAATGTCGAAATTTTCTTTTCTTTGCCATTTTTTTTATCTCAAAGTTAAAAAGATCGGTAAATTTGCCTGGACGGCGAGACGAGAGGACGGGAAAGTTATGTGTGTCTCGGGATAAAACTTATTATATTACTATAGGTGTATATTATTACTTTATCTCTCTCTCTCTCTCTCTCTTTCTCTTCTATCTCTCTGTATGGCTCGAGAACAAAGTCAACGAAGATTAATGGGGAGGGCAGCACCTTTCCGAGTCTCGAATATAGTCGACGCACGTGCAACGTATACGTTATACGAGAGCTCCTCGTCCCTCGTCGTGTATACGGATCATCGCGCACATTCGCTGGTCCTGATGGTAATGGGCTATCCCGAAAATAGGAATATTTTCGTGTTTTTTTTTCAACCTTCCCTGTACGTACACATACTCCTTCGCTACCGTCACATCGGCTGACATATCCAGTGAACGTTCAATCTATCCTACCGAGCGAATCGAGAAAATCGAAAAAGAAAAAAATGATTACTTCCGGCACGCCAACTGAGGGGAGTGAGCGAATCGAGAATTTATATACGATGCTATGGATATTACAGTTCGATTCGACTGCATATCGTTGCGAGAAAAATTGAACGGAGACAAGTAAACAAACAAAAAAAAACAGGTTTTTTCGACACAAACAATATGTAATTATTAGAAACGTTATTGGACGAATGAAAAATCAACAATGTTCGCTTCAATTTCGAACAGTTTTCGAAATATTCCTGTACCGAAGTACCGATCTTCCTCGAATGATCGAAACGATGTATTTTACAGACATATTAAACACGTGCTTTTTCGAAAAACATTGTCCCTCGGGGCATTTTACTCTCGTCCTCAATTTCGTCCTGTAACTAAAATCGAGAATGGTTCAAAAACGTGATGGAAATTTAAAAATATAAGTAATAGTTCGAGAGTCGACGTGAGGAGCGGGGGAGTGGAGTAAAAAAAAAGAAAAAAAGCTTTCGCACGGGGGGGGGGGGGGAGGATACCATGAAGGTACCGTGACTCGTGGGCTTATCGACCATAAGCATCGATATATAAAAGCTTCGTCGCAGTGTCATGGAGCGGAGAGCCGGAGAGGCTTGAACCTACTCGGCGAGTGCTCGAAAACCCCTTTGACCAAAGCTTCTGTACACACTCTCGAACCTCCCTGTCTATATAGTCACGAATTCAAACGACTATATACACATATATATATCTTTTTTCTCCCTCCTCTGCCTCTCTATACGTTTTTCGAGTACATTCTTTGATACGAGTGAAAGAGAAGGCACACGGCTTTGCTCGACGACCGCGAAAATTCACATCACTGGAAATTATGCACAATTTCGCAACGAACGCCTCAACTACCGACCGTGTTGCTACGTGTGGCTCCTATACTAACGGTCGATTTCTTTGGCCGTCAACACACACTTATATTTATTGGGTCACGTCATCAAGGTTTCATGAGGTTGTAAGGAAGGTCACCATTTTTCTCGATTCGATCGATGCATCGATGTTCGCCGCTATATACGATTGCATATTAACCTATATAACTATAAGCGTTACTATAAAAACGAACAGTGGTAGAGAGACATTAGTAGGCGTTCGCAAAATAGGTAGATAACAGGTATTTCCAGTATTTCACTCGCGTAATACGGAACGTTGACGGAAAGATCGAGATTTGGATACGAGATAAAACGCAAGGACGATGTTTGCGTATATCTCGACTTGGGAATAGAACGAGAGACAGGATCGCGAAATGGAGAGATTTTGGCAATGCCCATTTTCTCTAATCGCGACAATAACACGGGGAATACCTAGTCTTGTCGTATCAAACGTCGTATACACGAGTACCAACATGAAATTTCTGTAACCAAACTCACGAACGTCGATTTAATCTCTTGATACGTATACGAATGTATACTTAGTTAGACGGTTAGGATTGCGACAGAATCTCATTCTGGTATACAAATCAGTGCACAGTACCGAATGCTGGGTACATGGGGAGGGGGTAGGGGGGGGGGGGAGATTCTTGGCAAAGGTATTAACGCAATATACATGTGGGTGTGCGTGTGTTTGTGTCGGTGTGCGCGAATCGTCACATACGTTTCGAAATTGCAATGCCATTCAATTAATTGCGGACAGAGGGTAGCCCGAAGGATAGTTAGAGTATTGAATAAACCCAGATATGCAAAATGTACACGCATGGTTTATAAATAAACGCACACTTGATCGAGAGCATCCCTCGTTCTATTTTCGTCGATGAAAATATTGATAATTTTTGGCAAAAATGATTAAATCACGACGAACGACTAAATTAATACGTCGTGAAAATAATTTCATCGGGATTTATTACGGACGCTTGCACGTATTGTTCGTTTTTGGCAAAAAAAGGAAAAGAACGTGGATGAGATCGAATGTCAGCGGAATTTCATAAACATCGAGATAATTAAAGTTTTTCTGCGAAAATATTTGACGACCAACCATCCCTTAACAACTGATTCGATGGTTAATTGGGAAGTTCCATACTGATACACAAATACTTCGAGGATCGATCGATATTCCATTATAAACGGAGAGAGAGAGAGAGAGAGAGAGAGAGAGAGAGAGAGGTTTGTGCCAACGTGAAAAGGTGGGTAACGGGGGTTACAGACTGTGTCTCCCACAGGACCACAACTCTCGTTCAGAGTATTATGCTCGTGTCTCTCGCGATGTTGTTCGCGTCCTGTCTCACTTTCTCTCTCCCTCTCTCTCTCTCTCTTTCTCTCTGTTTACCTCGTTGCCAGTTGCACAATGTTCCAACGAAATTACAAACGTTTCGGGAAAATTCTCTTATCGAACAAACGAGCAGTGGTAGGACGTGCAAAATAGCAAGAACTGTTAGAGGGCTGGGAAGGTGGGGGGGATATACGTCGAGCACGCTATTCCCAAGTGACACCGTAAATAGTAGCCGTTTTAATCCAAATTTTCACGGTTATACGTAGCAGAGCCATCGCAAAAAATTATTAATATAACATTAAAAAAAATATCAATATAAAAATTTCGTTAAATGTTTGACAAATTGCAGAAATAAATATGTTTTCATTTGATTTGTAAAATCAAGATGAGCGTTTTATCGAAAAAGCTTCATCTCCGTTTTGTACGCCAAAACAAATGAATTTTCCATTAGCCGACCACGTCATTAATCCGGTCTCCCCCGTGCTCCGGAGGATTTGTCTCGGGGAGAGCCATCTCACGTCGTTGAATCTTTTTGAGATCGGTATATGACGTGCGTAGCCGTCGCACCGCATTACGCGGAGCTTTCGATCAGACGAACCGAATAACCAACCTACCGAGCTACCCGTTATGTTCTATATCGCTTTTGCTAACCCACAGCATCGCGGAAGAGGATCACCGACGTTATATAGGTTGGCGTATGGCGACCAGCAGAGAGAGAGAGAGAGAGAATTTGCTATATACAACAGCTAAGTATACCGGACTCGGTCCTGGCGAACAGGATGTACATACATACATATATTTCTATGTAAGTGTGTGCGAGTGTGTAGATAGAATATCTACAGAGTGATTTAAAATTGATATCAAATTATATAATTGACAAAAAACGGATTATTATTTCATCAGAATTCACACGAATTATATAAATATTATTCAAGTCGAATAAAAATTTGATAATGCTCGAGACGGGTGTGAATAAAAGAATAAAATAACGAAATTAATTCAACCGAAAATTGAATAAAATCATCCCCGAAATTGTTCGGATCACGTTTTTTCCTAAGGGCGTTAAAAAAATTAACGGAGTGGCGAACGAGAGCTTTTTAGAGAACGATAAAACGCTCGATATCTATTTTAAATCCGCCTATATAATACGCATATGTGTGTTGAACGAGGTGGTGAGGTTGAGAGGACATGCGGGGGTGGGAATGGAAACGTCATTGTTCGTGGTCGATAGTTTCTCGCTCGAATGACGCATGTACAGTGCCGCTATGTGGCAGTTGACAGTTTTTGCTTGATTAATTACGAGCGAGCGTAGTATACGTTAGAACGTGAAATGGAGCTTAGACGGATGTAACGCATTACGCGGTATTGTTATTAAGGCGTGTAAGCACGGTTCAACGTTTCGTGCTGATTAACCAATGTTAATTTTTCATTTTCATTAATATTCCATCGGCCAATTTGTTCAAAAATATTTGCACTCCTCCGAGAGCGAACAGGGCGTATAAAAATTGTTATGGTTCGCGACGTACATGGAAAAAAATGATTTTTTTTGGCTCACCCGGGTGGTACAGACACCGCTTAAGCCCCGGAAATTGAGAGCTTTCTCTATCGGTGCGTTTCCCTCTCTCTCTATATATATATTCGTGTGTATTCGTACGGGTATACGTACGCACATGAGAATACGATGAGAACAACGTGAACGAGTGCAGGCTGATGCGGCTACGGGGGAAACGTGAAACGAACGTACAAACAAATAGTGCGTTTGATCGGCGTGGAATCGTACCGGATGCTGGAACAGGAAACGAGAATGCGAAAAGCCGAATTTTAGCCAACGTGATACGTACCGTGTATGGGACGTTCCGTGTAAAATACGTTAGATTTTCTTCCCTAAATTTTTCAATTTTTCTCATACTTGGCGCCCGCGCGAATACTTACTCTCGATTAAAAAGAGATCTTTGAATCGTCGATTTTTTAAATTAAAATTAAATATTTTATATCTTCGGCAGTAAATTTATTTCGGACGGAAATGAGGTGCAATTTTTTTTTGTAAGGATAAATAAGTACTTTCCCGTCGCGTTTGAAAATAAGAATGGATAATGGGGAAAATCGAAGATGTTTGAGAAGAGAGCGGTTGACTTTGCGAAGAATGCCTCGTACGGTGAATTTATTCTGGCAGTGTTACCGCCCGTCCCACTACAGTTGCTGGCCGATTGCCAATCCAGTCATTTTTCTTCCATTCAACGATTTTCGTGCCTGCATTGCTTGTACTTTATTCACCGATATACATAATACGCTATATATATACACATGTATGTAGAGATACGCATGCATGTACAAGCCCGATTCTGTAATCCATGAAGTAATTAGCTCAAATCGGATTCGGCCGAGGGCTAAGCCACAATGGGAATTTACAATGTGCCACCCGACAAAGAATGGTGGATGAAACAAAATTGGGCAGGCGTTGGCCCAATGGATAACGATCGCGAGCCGATCTACTCGACTAATTATCTATCAATGGTGAAAAAATAGTTTTCATTTCACTTTTAATTGATAAATCAATTAAAAACGTTTCCTGCAATTAACACAAAAAAGATCGTTCGATGAAAATATCGCGACTGACATACGTGAATTTTGATCGATTTAATTTTACGATTTTAATCAAAGACAAATAAAACGATTCAACCTTTATGAGTAAGAAACAAAAAAAATGTATTGTACGACGAACAAAAATAAATTCTTTTCAATCCTGAAACAATCGAGTCGATACTCATAGCCTCAGGGACCAATCGCTGTCAGTACATTCTTTTTTTTCGACCACGCTCTTCGTGACATTTTCGTTCGAGCCAACGCAACGGAAGTAAATAGTCCCGATAGTCTCGAACATGCATCGGGGGTTTTGAGTTCACCCATGTGCGACCATTACACTTCTCGCCCGTATGGTTTCTCCTTGTGGCTACCAGAGCTACGGGTAACGATATCAATTTTATTCTAAGCCCCGCGTGCACGTACTAACGCTCTTCGTATAGAATATACGCTTTGCTCGGGTACCGGATGGAATTTCCTGAATTTCGGCCCGATATATCCACGATTCCGAATATTCTCGGCACACGACTCATCGAGACGTGCCGAAACGTCTCCGGGCGTGTCAAACACACTTCAATCCACGAATATTCAATTCTATCGTACGATAACGTTAATAAGGCAGAACTAGGTTTTGACATTACATGAAATATCGAACGATATTTTTCATTGAAAAACAAAAGAGAAAAAAGAAAAGAATGTAATCTTGGCATTCGAAAATTAAATCCCATCGGAGACAATTTTTTTTAAAAATATTTTCAACAAAAACATTATTTCCAATATTTGTTCGCATACCTCACGGAGAGTTTTATATTGACTTTTGTCTCGAGGCGTTCGCACCTCTTGCTCCGGATATTCTCCGATATCAGTCTTTTTTTTATTTTGTTTTTTTTTCTTCGCGCAGGAGGGAGAAAATCCTGATAGCGCATATATATATTTGTGTACGTCTGTACACGCCCTTTCCATCGTCCTATTTGCCCATTCTCCATCTCGCCCGTTCAAGCTATCGTCCTTTTCCGTTACTCGACTCTTATTTACTATGTATAGTATTTTCTCGTCTCTCGCGCGCTTCCGCCTGAGAGCGATAGAGTCTCTCGCCGAGTGCGCTTTGCATCGAATATGAGGCCCATTTATCCGGCGCAAAGTGTATCGTGCATATATACATCCATATATACATATATATATATAGAGAGAGAGAGAGCGAGAGAGAGAGACACGTTTGGCTCGAAACGGCATTCGAGTCTCGAGAGGTTTTTCTCTCGTTTCGAATGCGACGCGGGATGGTTCGCGAGTCCGGTGCAGAAGATTTGGAAGATCTGGATGCGCGGGCACTTGGGAACCGACCGAGTATCAACGATGGGCGGACGAGCCATGGAATAATGCTCGTATTCAAGCACCTGGGGCCATTGCGAACTCTGTCCAACGACATCAAAATTTTTCTCCATTCTTAAGAGAGAATTAATCTTCAGATTTTTAAGTTTATTATTATTATTTCTATTATTATTCTTATTATTATTGTTATTAAGTGCAGATTAAAAGTACTTTCGACGATATGTCGAATTTCACTTCAACATCCTGTAAATATTTATCGATTGTTTGAAAAATTAAAAATTTTTGAAAATTGCGTATAAATTTTAAGATACAATTTGAAAAAAATAATTTTATATCGATTGGTCGACTTTACCCGAAATAGTCCATATACACGCGCGAGTAGGTACGAGATGAAAACGTAATCGGGCTGTGGGCACTTAGACATCGAAACTCTCTAGTTCGCAGACCGGATCGTCCATCGTCGATCGTTATTTCGTTTTTCTCGCGAGAAATCGGTAGGAAGATGGAATGAAAAAAAAGAGCACGAAACGAGTTAGAAGGGAGATTCTCAACGAGAGTCATCTCGGGTCTCGGACGATACTGCAGCCACTCTTCGCGAGGATATTCCGAGTGTAGGGAAAGAGTAAGTGGGCACGGAGGAAAGCGCGAGAGGGCTTTCCTCTTGCGACATAACCGTTTCGGAAAACGAGCTTTTCCGACTGTAACGTCTCTCGTATCAGCTTGCCGGGAAAATCGCCAGTGGCAAAGTCGCGCCGAAAAGGAGAAGCATCGGCTCGGCTCTGAAATTCTGGCAATGGGAAAATCGAGAAACTCGTGCGAGAAACGAGAATCGCCACGAGGGCGCATCGACTAAAGCTGTTTCCTATTTTCATTCGATAATGGCACGCGAGAGACCTTCCGCACAACCTTTTTTTTTGTTTCTATTTCTTCGCGCTATAAATTTTATCATGTTACGTCGGACTACGATTGGTCGATTTGTCGATCGGCAATTTGCTTCTCGACCCCTTGTGTTAAATAAGAAATAAAAACCCATCGTTTTTTTTTACCAGACTGATAAAATTTCGTATTGTACGCCGGACTCGAAATTCGATAAACTCTCGTAGTTTTCAATGGAGGATTGAAATCCAGAGGATTATTTCACCTGTCGATAATTTCGTTCTATCTCGATTTCAAGTAGAGTTAGTTCAAGCAGAATTAAATACGAGTGCCGCAGCAAGAGTGTACGAATTTATTGAAATATTTGTATAAGGAAAAATTGTCAACACGACACGAACGACTACGTCACTTTCATAATTACTTTATATCCGTCAAATAATGCGACATCGGTGTGAATTTTCATCGTTCGTGTATCATGATTTGGCAGCTTCGAATCCAATTAAGTTTCATTATTTTATATGACGTTAAAGACTGGAAGAGAGAGAGAGAGAGAGAGAGAGAGAGAGAGAGAGAGAAAGAAAGATAGCGAGTCAAATAAGTTAGGATAAATCGTGTTACGGAGTTCGGTGATGAGTGCTGTGGGGATGCGAGGCTTTCTGACAATATACATACATATATATATATTGTCACACGTATATATATACGTGTCCACGGTAAAGCCGGTTCGACTGCGAAAGCATCTCGTTTGTGGCTTGGCCGCAGATACTCTCTAGTGGGTTGAACAATTACGTCAGAGAGAAAGCGCGAGCTATGCCGAGGGGTGGACGAGAGGGTACGGTTCGTTAAAAACATCATTTACCTTGATTATTCGAGTACGCATAGCTGATTCGCGTAGCAAACAAGAGACTATTTATTCGTAGCTCTTTCTCTCTCAGCCTCTTCATCCCTCTCATCCCTCATTATTTCCTCGCGCTTCCGATAACTCTCGTCCAACTCTCGGACTCTGTATAGCAGTTCTGCACGTTCGCCTCTCTCTCTGTCTCTCTCGCTCGCTTGCACCCTCCTTATCAATCTTATATATGCTCTGCGTAACATATAAATGGACTGCAAATGTTGATCATATATAAACAAATATAAATTATATGCAATCGTAAAAAAATTGACAAATTTTATTTTCTATTTTATCGAGATATTCCTAGATTTCCTGCACAGCTTTTGATAACCCAGAAAATTCGCCCCAATAACCATGTGAGTTCTCACAGGGGTTTAGAAATTAAGCTCTGCTACCATCGGGGGTTGTACCTCACCGACCTCTTGAAGCTCGAGCAGTTGCCGAGGAAAACTACCCTGTGTCGTCATATTACCGACCCCCGATAATACAAAAAATGTACTAGGACGATAGTTGGTGGGGTAGAAATACTGCAATTGATAATTTCCTATATTCGTCGCTACCTGACCAACTCCTGTCAAATCTAACAATAATATTTTCCACCCTATATCACATAATTTTTCCGTTTACATCTCTTTTATTTTTCCACTGGTAAATATTTACAAATTTTGTAGTTTATAAAGATTCACCAATTTCTTAATTTGATCAATTCACGTTCCTTGTAGACTGTATAATTTCTGCGAAACTTGAAATACCTTTACAAGGATACTTGTAGAAAAAAATCAGGAAGATTTTTAAAAGACTAATTAAAGCTAAAATATTGTCCCAAATCTTCTCAAACTTCTTGCCCCTATCGACGCCAAGAGTTTACGATGATTTCTCACACTATTTCTCGTTTTTTTTCTCCTCCGATTGCTCACGTAATGGAGAGCAGCGAGTTGACAGTAGTAATTGGCTTTTTGATAAAGATCCAGACAGAAGGAGGAATAAACTTTGTCTCGAGCGAGGGCGGCAAGTAAGGGGGTTGTTGGGGGGTTGTTTCGGAATATATATTTCCGTACGTGTCGCGAAACCAGAAATCTCGGAAAATCCTTTGCGATGTGGGTGTATGTGTGTGTGTGTGTGTGTACACTCGTGGACGTCCATAACCATGTAGCCACATCGTGGTGTGCCTGATATGCTCGGGCGAACACCCACAGAGCAAAAACGAGGAGAAGAGCAAAGCGCGAGAGAAAAGCAGTCGGAGGTGGAGGAGAGAGAGGCGCAGCGTCGCGACATAAATATTCATAGGGTGTATATGGCTCGGGCACACGTGAGAAGCACCCTTTGTGCATAGGATTTGGGTGGAAAGGGGTGGCATGGGAGGAATGGGGGTAAGAGAGGGACGAGAGGGGGGATGATGTTTTAAATTATCGTATACGAGTGACGCTCACCCGAGGGGTGCAAACTACACCCCGAGCATCCCTCTTTTTCTGCTGGCACTTCCCTTTACCCCTCGTCTCTCTCTCTCACTCTCTCTTTTTCCCTCTGTTTCTGGTGAACTAGAGCCGGTCTGTGAATAATACGAGAGACAACATCATTCCGTTTTACGTCATGGCACGTTAACGCGTCTTTTTCGTTTGAGCAACGTGAGTTTTTGCCCGCGCACGGCAAGATAGCTTTTCATGATGCGGTGTAGCTTCTTCTTCATTTTTTACTTCTTTTTATCCGACCATCCCATCAACGTCTGCACGGCAAAGTTTGACGCCGGGAAATACGGACACAATGAAAAATTCGAAGATCCCTGGAATTCCAGAATTTTTATACGCGCGAGCGATCGCGACGGTATCAACGCTATTTGGGAAGAGATGGGGGTGAGTTTGATAGGGATGAAACTAGTTTTATCCTTCTTTAAAACACAGTGGAAAAAACTGATGTGCGAATTTTTCTTCTATTTTTTTGTTTTAATTATGAAATGGATTCACGAAAAAGGCGTAAAAAATATTTACTAGTATAAAAGTGGTTGTCATTCAACGCTGGTCATTTTGCCATTTTCTCTCACCGCGAAATTCTCGTCGTTTGATATTACCGTTCTCGCTACGTTGCACTTCGCGTCGGTTTTACGCCGGTATGTTTTTTTTATTCGTTCCATTCTGTCACGACGTACCGGCTCGTGGGCATAAAACAAAAAATGAATAAAAACCTCCACGGTCCTTGACGCAGCCCAGGACGATGGGTATCGGAGCTTAAATTTCACCGAGTGAGAAAAGCTCCCTCACGGGGGTTTGCGCGCATGTAATCGCGCTTATACCGGTCCGCTTCATCATCGTTTTATGGACCCTTGGCTATCCCTCTTTCTCTCTCTTCTCATCCCTGAAGAGAAAGGGACGAATCGTTTGCGACCCTCCGTTTCTCGAGTATAGATACCGTTGCATACAAAAGATACGAAGAGAAAAAAGAGGAGTCGATTTATCGATAACGAAATATTTCGTGAATATAAAAAATTGGACTTTTAGACAGTGTTAGGAATCTTTTCCCAAGTAGGATAAAAATAAATAGAATTAAATCGAACTAAGCGAGATTTATACGAGCGAAACTTATTTAACGGAAGGAAAGTTTGTAATCAAATTATTCAGTGATTACCAACCAATTATTGGTCGTAATTAAATTAATTACTTTATTTTATGAATTCTTTAAAATTAACCTATTTTCATAATAATTAAATTAAGTTTTTAGATCCTCGTAAAAATGTTGATCGAGTCATTTTTGTGGATAAGACAGTATACTTTAAGGGCTCTTGGCTTCCGGTCATCCACATGTCCTAAAAGAGTAATGAAGCGGTCACCGACATGGTCTCAGAATCAACGTATCTACAACACCAACACACATCGATTTAACCTCGTCCCTCGATCTGCGAAATAGGAATTCAGCCTCGCGTTCATCCGTTACACCCTAACCTACTCACGCTTGTCGAGAGAAAACACTTTTGACGCATTCGAGGATCGCTCGAGGGTACCGGAGAGTTATTGATTCAGGGGTGAAAAAACACGCGACGATGATATCGCAGTGAAACACTCGATTTATTTTACGACTCATCGGAACATTATAAATGTAGGTCTATTTTTTCTCTCGACAGAATGTCGAACATGTCCGATAGGATTATAAAACGATTTATATTTTACCGGGCAAAAGTTACATTTGGTTGATCAACTCGTTGGATTAAAATTGCGAAACGAATCGATTGATTTTGCTTCAAACAAAAGCGACGAATTGTTTCCAATTAAAATATTTATCTTGGCGATGAATATATTCATCGAAAATTAAACATACGAGTCTCGAATATTTTCTATTATGTTTACACACAACGCTGGTGTGTTTTCGGTCGTATACGGCACGTGGGGGTTGAAATGAAACGAGCTGCAACTTTCGCCTAGGGTTTGCGACTGCACCCTTTCACTTGCGCTAAGTGCTCTAAGTGGTTTGCTTCGTGCTTGCTCCTCGTCGCGTTCTAGCGCGTACATCTCGTCCATGAAAAGTAAAGAAAACATTCGATCGAATCAAAAAGTTGGTGAAAATCAGCTCAACAAAAGTGGCAAAAAATACAAAGTTTTCTTTGTTTTCTATAAAAGTGTAACTCTGTTTGATTTAAATGAGGTTGATGTTAATTGAGTACGTTTTATGTGTGGATAGATGTATATGCGGGTTCTTGAACTATAGGAAGAACAACGTAACGAAAGCTCGAGTCGCGGGTTATAAATTCTTGCATAAAATTTATAACGCCGGCCGGTTTCTCTTTGGCGTTGCAGCGGCCCTGCTTTATATGCCCGGGGTCCTTTCTAACAAGAGAAGAGACTCGCCCCAGCCTCTTTCGCTGAAGTACCAACTCGGTAATATAGTGCATAATGCGAGAGAGAGGGAAAGAGAGAGAGAGAGACAGAGAGAGAGAGAGAGAGTGTCTCTTTGGGCCGAGCTCGTTGCAGTTAAAATATATAGATATACCAAAATGCGAAAAACGTTTCTCGATGTTACAGTAATAAGAAACTCGTGGCTGAGTAATGTAGGGTTATATTTTCACGAGGATTCTCAGCTATATGACCCTTTCGCGAAAGGATATACGTATATCGGGCATTCCGTGCCAATTCGACCAGGCTTCCCCATAATGTATCTAAAAAAAATAGAAAGTAGAAAATATCAGTAAAAAAAATATTTAATTAATTCAAACAAAATTATGTTCGTGAGAAAAAATCTTCAATTTCACATTTTCATTATTAACACAAAGTAGTTAAACTATAAATAAAAAATAGCAAAAATTGTAATTGGGTCGAATCGACACGAAACGTCCAGTCTGAGTTGAAGCTGGACTGGAATAAGTACGAAAATGGGAAAAAAGGGGTAAAAGTCATGGGCACGCTTTTAGGGGGTGTTCTGCCTCTGACGGGCGGCGAAGTTTCTCACTCGTCTTTCTCTCTCTCTCTCTTATTCCCTCCCTCCTACGTGAACGTCGCAAAAGACTTTTCCCACATTCGCGCACTCGCCGCCATATCCATCCCCAAAACTATCTCAAGTGCACCGGCGAGACGAGTATGAAAACGTTGTGGCGCTTTTCCTTGTACTTTACTCCCCCCGGTCCCCATTTCTCCTCTCACCGAGTTAAACGCTGGTACAAGAAATCTTGAGCTCTCTCGCGGCCGTCCGCGAGAATTACGAGCGAGAGAGGAAACGAAGGAAAAAGCCGAAGGGAACGAAAGAAGCTATATATAATAAATAGCGTTATAGCATCGCGTACTATTTCGCTCTCTTGTGTCTCGGTACCGAGAGATAGAGAGAAAGAGAGAAAGAGAGAGAGAGGTAGAGACAGAGCTCGTGTGCGCTTGAGGAGGGTAAGATTTATTATGCCTATGCTCGTCGAGATTAGTACGCCACAGCTGGCTCGGTCCTGACTAGCCCTGAACTACATGGCCTTTCTCTCTTCACTCGGAGAAACGGAATTAAGGAATGAAGATAGTCGAGTCCTCTTGGGCCACGATAAATCTTTCAACTTACAACGAGGAAAGTCTGTTTATATTTTCAACAATATTAACAATAATTCCGTATGATTTTCACCATCTATTCGTACGAGTTTAAAATAAATAAAAACTTTCGAACAATAATAATATCAATTTAATTAAATTTATGAAATTGACATTATTATTGTTATCGTTATGAGGATAACGATATTTAAAATAATAATAATAACAATAACAATAACAATAACGCCGATAATAATATCGGGCAGGAGACCTTAATTCGCGTTAGTCGAGGACCATCGAGCTTGATCAATGGATCCTACATTCCGACGTTCGTCCGAGCGTTCCCTGTCCACGGACCTACACACATCGGCATACGATTCTCCGGTGACCAATATGCGATTATCCTACTCCCGGCGTCTCCGGAGACAGCAAACGCCTAGCCAGTTTCCAATAGCCCAATACGTCACGGCAACGTGTTTGGGGCTTGAATCGCCGAGTGTGGGACTCACGCGTCACGGGTCGCGAATCTGTTATGCGTGTGCCAGCTGCAGTTTCGCGATATATACTATATATGTATACACGTGTGTGTCTGTGTCTGTATGTGTCCGTCTATTTGTGTGAAGTACCAGATCACGTCAGGCAGAGCGGTTCGGCGTTTGGGGAGTACAGGGGAATTTGCGGGCTACACGGGCTCGATACGACATACACATCGACGTATCGAACGTCCAACTCGCAAAAATTAAAAATCAACTCGGCTACCGATTTTCAAAAATCGTGCGAACCTTATTTTTTCCGCGTAAAATTCAATCGCGTGCGGTTTTGAAAGAAGTTCATGGGAAAACTTGACGACTGGAAATTAAAAAAATGTTGTAATATTGCTTTTTTTTGTTTGCCTAGGAGAAAATACGATCTGGAAATACAAAAGGGCTTTGAAATTTCAACGCCCTTTGCTCACGAAGAAAATTCAAAGGATGAGTTCCCTGCAAGCTCCGATTACTTGGTAACATGCAGAATGTGTGTAATATGTGTAGGTAAGTATGTGTGTAATGTAATGTGTATGAAAGTAAATAGATACTCCACGGTCTATTTCGCGAGATTTTGTCGTATTTCCCGTGGCTGTTCTTCGTAAAACGAGAAAAATAAAGCGAGGCCCCGCGACCGTCGTGGTCGGGTTGAGTAGCTCCGGTTTCGCAAAGGATCGTCGCGCTTTGCGCCTATTTCCATTTCTCTCTGTGTCATCTTCTCTCTCTCTCTCTCTTTCTCTCTTTCTCTCTCTTTAGAATTCTCGCTATGCATGACATACGACACACACGAGCCAAAACACCACTTTAAAACCCAGTGCCTTTATCTCAACGAAAAAAATAAGTCTCATGTTCCGCGGGCTTGTTGGGTTTTTCAGGGTCGAGGGACGAAGTCAAAGCGGATCCTCGAAGTACATGCCTGCGAGGCGTTCCGTTTCAGCTCGTTCCAACGTTTCAAAATCGTTCTCACCCATAGCGTTTCGCTTTTGAAAAATATCCCATATTTCTAAAACTTTCTTCAACACACAAAGCGAATTTTATTAATTTGTTTTCGAGCCAAGAACATCATGAATTTCGGCAAATTTTCATAATCGAAATTTTCGAACGCAAACAAATTTTCTTTTCTCACGATCGAAAGTCTTGCCGTAACTTTGTTGAAGTTCAAACGAAAGGGTCGACATACAGCGGGAGAAAAAAAGTGCGAAAGTTGATGGAAAGATAAAAAGAACGAATTGGCCACGTGCTGAAACAACATGGCGCGGTGGGCAGCCCGTACATAGGTTGCTCAGGGCGATGAAAAACAACAAGCAAGAGCGGCAAAAAGGGGATGAAGAACAATACGTATAACGTCTGGCAGCGGTAGTATGAGCTATCGGCCATTCGTCATATCGGGCCCTTGATCTTTGCGCGATCCCTAGGGAACGCACCGAAGCGCTCACACTCAAAAGAGAGAGAAAGAGAGAGAGAGAGGACAGCTCGTGAGAAGCGCGACATCGCCTCTCTTATCGTTTCTCCAGTCGCTCGAAAAATCTTCATTTTTTTCCTCGTCTTCTCTTCTCTTCTAACCGATTCATCTTTCTTCTTTTACTTCCCTTTACCGTTCGTACGTTGGTTCTTTCTTCACGAACCACCCAGATGCTTCCCTTGGCGTGGAACGTGGCCGGAATACGAAAACGTCCACGCTCCTCCTTTTCTCACTTTCAGTCGCGATCTTGTCCTCGTGTGTGTGAACTTCAAGTCCAACACACATACACATACAAACATATATATGCATACTAGCGTATAACCAGGAAGCTCCCATCCCTTGTAAGATATATGTTCGGCGGAGCAGGTGTGCTCGTGTTGGTATGGTTTTCCATTAAAAGTCAGCCACTTCGGAAATTTTCTTGTGACTTGGAGAAAAACTATCCATCATACACACTCGCATACCGGCACTACCCCCGTTATACCACGGCACGCCAGCTCGAGCTATCGTTTCTTGAGACACTACCCCTCGGGCGCGGTTAACGGAGTCTTCTTCGAGGGGTAGGTTTTGCGAAGTCAACCGAGCGCATCACGAAACACATGCTCGTACCGTCGTGTATCACAACGGACTGTCGGGTAGTCGTTATATGAATATATCTTCGATGTTCGCTTACGACCGTTCGACCCCGATGTGACGTTTCTCAGAAAAAGCTGGAGGTTTTATAAAAAAAAATCAGAAAATACAAAAATTCAAGGATGAATAAGAATGTAAATTTTCCGATGATCGGAATTATGAATGCTTTTTAACATTACACCAAGTTCTCGACTGGATTTGCGATCGAGCGCGTCGATAAGTCGAAATGCTTGGCGCGCAAACTCGCTCTCGAGCCCCCGAGATTCGCGAGCCAGGCTGATGCGACCTAAAGAAAAGAGAAAGAGCGGGAAGTAGAGAAGTAAACGGATATAGAAAGCGGGAAGACGCTAAGTCACCGGCTCAAGGCTGATGGCAGCACCGTAGAACTTTCTCTCGAAAGCTATAAAATCGTTTTTCTCTATTCGTTCGACGAATGTATATGTAAAAGTATCGCGCAGTATGAAGCGAGACTCGAACTATTTGAAATGGAATAACGAAACAAAAGAAAAAGAAAGAATGGCCAAAAGGGGTTTGCGGAGCGGATCTTTTAGTACGCGCGCATGCGTGCGCCCCCGTCTGTCGATAAATCTTTCTCAACGCGAACGTTTCGAGGATTTCCTCAAATTTGTTTTGATCCTGTAACGATAGACGTTTCTTTACGGGGCTGACACGTTGGTGGAGGGAACGGGCCCGAACGGGCGAGAGGTTACACGCGTGATTTATGCCTCGAGCGAGAATGGAGTACGAAAAGAGTGAGAGGGAAAGGCGGAAAAGTCTCAAGGGGCGTGGAGGGGGGGGGGGGGGGTTGTGCGATATATAAAAGTTGATCGAAGTTGAAGAGGTACTTTTTTTCCTTTTCTTGAGAATCGATTTTTACCGGACCACACGGCATCGAGTTGTCGATGTAAAATTGCTTTTTGGTATTTCTATCCAACGTACATCGACTCGGAACCGAAATTCTTTTTTCAGCAAAATTATCGTTTATCGTGTTATTTTTGGTTCGTTTCGTCGAACAATTTTTTTATTTTTTTGCTACAAGAAATGTGAAAACGACATACAACCTGTCACAGAATGACGAATAAAAAATTGAAGCGAATTCGCGGTATCGTGATATTCGCACGTGCGTTATGAAGAAATCTCGGCATTTGCTGCAAAATGTAAATAGTTTAATGAATTCGGCTGTTTTACTTGATGGATGGTCAAACGTTTTTCCTCCTATTTGTTCATGCTATTTAGCGTGGGAGCGTACGTGCATTGTTACGAGAATGGCGAAAATATTATCGCGGGTTCGTTGATGGGTCCATTTGATAAGGTTGTATAGCGTATGAGCAGGCATAAGCTTATATTAACCAGGTATATGGGGCATTCTAGATCGATTCGCCTAAACGATTATTTAATATATTGAAAATAAATTGGTAAAAATATTCACCCTTATCATTAATATTCGTCTGTGGTTCCGCGTGAATGCATATATATATATATATATATATATATATATATATATATATATGGGACGTTCCATTTCGAATAGATCACCGATCTTACTATAGCAGCATCAACATCGTCGTTTATGGAAATAGAAGAGCATAGATGTCGTCTTTTCACCAAACGTCAATACAAAACTGTAAAAAAAAACATTAAGCTCATAATAATTATCTCGAAGTCAAAATTAGAAATATTTAAATTGAATTTACTATCCAGTCGACGATATTAATCGAAAGATTTTGAAAAGTTCGAGTTGATTGGCGTTATTTGGGCAATCAATGAGCAAAATATCGTGTTTCGAATAAAAAGAAAATTGGGTGGCTGCTCGGCTTGAGACGGAACGCTGCATATAGGTGCCCATTTATAGATTTCTATAGGTATACTCACGCTACATATAAGTATACACCCATAATACTGGAAAGCCCCGGACCTAGGGCACACGTTCGAGCGTTTACGACAGCCGTTAGTCGTGGCTTTATCACTCGGCGCGAACGACGAAATAATCGCGGCCATTTAACGAAACTCGAGGAGCGCGCTCCGTGCTGGAAGCGTTTCTAGTCTCGAAGTCGTGGGTTCGCGACGGTTCCAGAGTCCAAAAGCCTGTGAAAACTCTCCGACACGTTTGTGTGTATGTGTGTATGTGTGTGTGCACTTGTGTGCCTCTGTATGTGTGTGTGTCCGGATGGGCGAAATGCTTTACTGAAAACTTTTAATATCGCTCGCCGCAAGAGAGTCCCGAAGTGGTAAAAGGGCCATCAGAACGAGCGTTCTCCGACACTCCTGGTTACGATGATAAAGAGAGAGAAAGAGAAGCATCGTGGAGAAAATTGTCCAGAGAGTGAGAAACTGGGCGCGGTTTCCGTTCGATGATTATCGATGTCGACCAAATGGTCGTAGAGAAATCCATTATAGCTTTTCGATCGCCCCATATGAGAAGGAAGCCCTAAAAAGACAAAGAAAAAAAAACGTCTACTCGTTTCATCGTGCAGGAAAAGTGCCGGTAATTCCACTGTCATCATTATCGATGGATTGAAACGTTTGATTCACTTTTTGAAGTAGCATTTAGCTGGCGCGAGCGAAAAAGCTTTCATCCCCAATCATATAACCCACTTCTCGCATCTATATGGAAAAGGGGTGCATTGGTACCGTATCGACAAGCCACCCTGACAGCTCATTCGAGCTGCGTTGAAACGGAACGAGCCTGATACGAAAGCAAACGGGGCCGGACAGCGGTAAATGAAGAGGGAAGGGAAAATGACGATAAGTATCGATGGTCCCCGGAATGTCAGAGGTGGTTCGAGAGGGAAAAAGGACAAACGAGAAAGAAAGAGAAAGAAAGAGAGAGAGAGAGAGATGGAAGTAGGGATTAATTCTTTTTTTTAAGGGATGAAGGTGAGCTCAACGCCAGCATTCTATGCTTCTCGCTTTACTTCCTGGCGTGTGGTACTGTGAGTCTGGATCGATGGGTAGGGGGTTGGAATTCACTTGGACCATCGACGATAGCTTAACCATCGTGGGTAGATAGAGGGAGAGGGAGAGAGAGAGAGGGAGATAGAACGATCGATATACGCAAGGGAGGTTGGGTTCGTTGGTGAGTGACTCGGGTCACTCTCTCACTTACCCCTCAAACCCCATCCCCCTTTTTCAACTACCCCCTACTCGGTCTCTCTCTCTCTCTCTCTTTCTCTCTGTCTGTGTACCAGGCGTCGCAGGGGCGGGCGGGGATTCCACGTTGGAGGACTGCCGAGGCTCGATCTAGATAAGAATTTCATTTAGTTCACTCGGACTTTATTGCTTCCGGTATCTGACGACGCGCGGCTCGCTGGTAAGATCGAAAGGGAGCGGAGATGGGGAAGTGGAGCAGAAGAAAAAAAACGAGGGTAGAAGCTAGTGAAATGGAGAATTGACTTGAATGAGTGTGTGTAACAAAAAAGTGCACCGGAATGAAAATGGAAAATTGAATATCTTTACGGAGTTCTACGTTCGATGCGAAAGTTAAAGAACGAGAACGGCCGTGATGTTAAAGAATGCGTGACATGTGACTTGTTCCGGAAGAAAAATTGAACCACGTTCGAGATTTGATCGGCAAATTTATCCTTTTGAAAATAAAAATGATTCAAATTGAACAATAAAACAAAAATAATCATAGAAAATTATTAACTGGAAACCAGTCTTAATAAATAAAAGAATAAACGACGAATGAAGTAAGTAAACTTTGAATCGTAATATTTACCTTAAAAAAAAGATAGAATTTTTAATTTTTCAATTTCACGATGTTTCGACTTTTTCGAGAAGTCGCAAAATTGTATTTTTTTTCAATCTGTTCGAGCGCGCGTATTCGACGTGATTGAATTCTTCTTTATTTCTACAATTCGGAAATGGCCCAGCCGATTGCTTTTTTACAGCGTTTCTTTCATTTCAGTACATTTTTTCCCATGCAAATTTCGGTATTCGAAACCCAATTTCGAAGAATTTATTTCTTATATTGGTTTTTATTATATTACTTATGTTATAGCTGTTTTGCGAGGTTTATTTTGACCGCGCCAGCGGGTTTGGTCGGTGACGAATACCGTGCAAGACGCGCTTTCCACCCGATGGATACTAATGAGTTATTAATTAGCACATTTCACTCTCTCCCTCTCTCTCTCTCGGGTTTATTCCATTCGTTCACTGATATCCGTCACAAAATTATAAATTCGACGTACCCCCGAACAAAAGCTTGCCAATGCTTACACAATTTTTAATTAAACGGAAAAATAAAAATATATCGCGATCACGATTTTTCAATGGCAATTATAAATGCCGGATACTAACGTAGAACTGGCACAACGAGGAAAGAGTAAAGGAAACGCCCGTCGAAAGTGAAGTTAGAGCGAAGTAGGAATTTCCAATTAAATCCACATTCGTATTTTAATTGAATGTCTCTAGTTTATAAAGGATACACATTTTCCGATCGGATCGATTTGAGGCAATTATATTCTCGCATATATAAATATTTAAAAACTAGTATCTTGTATCTTCCAGCAGATCTCTCTTTGTCCTTCTTCGTCTCCGGTTCGCATTGTAGATTCAAGATTTCCTCGCGAGGCGGTACCAGGAAAGCGAAAAGATCGTCGCCAGGGGTGGATTCATCTTCCTCGTTTCATTAACGATCCCTTTTACCTCCTTTGCCTCGTCTCCTGTCGTCTTCTTAGTAGCTTTCGCGTTTGCCTCTGCTCTTCCGCATCATGCAGGAAACTAGTGTGAGAAAGAAGGAGGGGCGGGGGGGGGAGAGCGAGAGAGATAGGGGACTCGAGCTTGCACACATCGGGGGAACTAATACACGGAAAACCGAGGATCGTTTGTACTCATCAAAAGTCCACTCGTCGAGCGAACGCTTAAAACCAACTCACCCACTCTGTGTGTGTGTATACACCACCGTGTGTATGTGTGGGTACGCGTGCACGAGTGCGAACATTCGCGTACATATGCCATGAGTACACTCATTAATATTCATTAAGACCAGGACCGAAAACTCCGGATTCTCCGTCTTGTTATACCCATCTCGTTGATGGACTATAGCACGAAGCTTCGCAAGAGAACGAGCTCTTAGAAAATGAACCAAAGACCCTACGGCATTTTCTCAAATGTGCATTTGCGATACTCACCACCCAAACATATATACATATATATAATATCATATCATTATTCATTATTTTATATTATTATTATTATTATTATTATTATTATTATTATTATTATTATTATTATTATCTTATATTACGTTCATAATAATTTATTTTATTATCATACGTTATCTTTTTTAAGAAATGATACGTTTTCGTGAACGCAGGTAGGGAGTTTTATTTCATTTTCCTTTTTTTTCTCACTAAAACCACGCCCGATATCTCTTTATCGTAACCTCGGTACCGACGATACGTGGTGCATACGCTCCACGGTTTCTCGCTTTTATATCCCGCTAGAACGTACGAGCTCGATATCGTCTTGATATCTACCATATTTTCTGGCCTCGTAACACGATATACCCGACGTACCATATAACGCACCGGTTTTCTTGCTCATCCCTGACGTTCGCCCACTCGTTTCGTCGTTAACTCCGTGAAATCGTTCACAGGATCGATTTTTACTGCGAACTTGCACCGGCAGACCTTCCTTGCAGCCATCGGTTATACCTACACATATCGTTGTGGAAGTCCACTATGGTCATACGTGCGGACGAAGCTTCTCTCTCAGTCGTATAACGACGATGCTCTCTCCCTCTCTCCTCTTTTCTCTCTTGTCTCTCGGTGTATACGATCGTGGTTGAAAGAGATATTAACGACGTACAACGTTTATTACGCGATCACAAAAGTTAACGTTATTTTCGAGAGATTTTCATGCACTCGAGGGAACACTCGTACGTACGCTAAGTCAACAAATTTCATAGAGGGCGTTCGAGTGTATGTTGAAGAAAATTGTTGGACCTAAAATTCATACTTTGTCCACAATTACATCGACGCAAAGTCCATCTACCGATATCTCGCTCTAAGAATTCATCTTCGAATCCTAGAAATGTCGGAATTCACCGAAACCCATGCATCACAACGTTTCGTCCTTCCTATAATCGTGAATTTTGCGTATGGCAATTAAATGTCCGTTGATAAATCACGAGCATGGCAAAGTCTCGCTTGAATGCGAAAGCCGAAGGAAACGTATAACCCGGAATCGGCATTACTGCACAATGTTATAACGATCGCAAATCACCATTAATGAAGCTCGGTTGGAACTCGACTGACAATTAATGGGCCTTGAGTGCGCCTTTAACCGAGAGGCGAGAGGGTCCGAGGGTTAGGATACGATCTGGATCCGTAGTCTTCGATCCTCTTCCGTCTGAATTTACTCCTTCTGTACTGCATATTGGGGTGGAGGGGAGATTCGTGTGTATTTTGCGCCTCGCGAGCTCCGATCCAACGACGATCACCACCGAGTGGTGTTTACCGCTTGGTTACACGAAATGGTTGTTGCGTTCTCGCGTGCTTCAAATACCCGTCGGGAGATCGCGGAAGAGGAATTTCTCCGGTTGTCTATATCTGTTTTTGTAATAGATATACCCATATACATATATATACATACATATGTTTGTATGTGTGTATACGTAACGTAAGCATTCCTCCGAAGTGGCAGAGTAACAACCACGTACTTAAAGCGGCTTTCCGCGCATCGATCCGACTCGACAATGCCGCGCACCCGGTGTACGCCAGGATTCCACATGGTTTTGAAACTCTCGTCTTTCTCTTCCGTTTTCGTACGTACGTAAGTACGTACAAGGCGTTTCTCGATTCCATCCGCTTTTCCTACACATCCGAGGATAGTCTCGAATGTATGGAATAATTTGCCGCGATAATAAGATTCTTCGTATAATCTCTCCTCTACATCCTCGTCTGGTTGAAAAGTCATGCGCTAAAGTCGCCTGTGCGCCTGCGCGTTGTATCGTATTTCTCCTCGCTTCGGGGGATTCTCACGGTTGAAATACGGTCGAGAGACGACGAGGGGTTCTGGGAAACACGTGTTTCGTACCATAAACGCTAAAGTTTTCAGGCTGAACGAGGTACGAACATTGTTTATTCAAATTTCGACCGTACACCCGAGTCTCCCGTTTAGGTTTGTTAAAACACGAATTTCGTCACGAGTTTTTCCAAAAATTATTTTTCACCTCGAAATTTTCTTGATTATTATTTTGTATTTCCTCGCTTTTCGTACAGCTAAATCTTTCTTTGGATCGACGAGCTATGATCAGTCTTGATCCAGGATTCGATAAAAAAATTAGCTCGATGATAAAAGCAACATGATGATTTTTCGATTAGAATCGTCGCCTTTGCGGTAATGAAGCGCCTCGACCCGTTTAAGATGGCTCGAAAAGTGGCTAACTAAACATTTCGCTTGTATAAATTTGGCCCGTGTGTAAGAATGTTGAGGCTCGTTCCCAACCCTTGGATGTTCCGAATCCCGGAGGGAGGGGTTTCCTCATTGTTTCGAGGATTGCCAGAATAATTCACGGGGTGTAGAATTGCTGAAGAGGGGCAGCGCCCGCGCCCGTTTCCGCAAAGTATACACACGGAGAACCGAGTGCGAACGAGGCTGTTGGGTACGTCTGCGCGGGTTAGAACTAATTACGTTAACGGGAAATTAACGACGAGGCACGTAGAGAGGTGGCGGCAGATTCGCGAGGGCTGCTGCCAGTTTGGTTGAACAACCCTCCATCCGTTCATTAGGAAACACAGCCATGGTTAAATACAGACGAGCTTGACACTCACATACACAAACAAGCGTGTCGCAACTAGAAAGAGCCTCTTGGTGTAGTCCGACGATCTGTATCTACCAGAGACCCTGCAACCCGAAAATTTGCATGGAATAATTCGCCCTACTGACGAAATCCATGGCCCTCCAATTTTCAACGAATCGTTTCAACGCGTATTCCAATTCTCGTGGTATCCAAGATTTTCAGGCTTATTTCACGAGTTCATTTCCAATCTGGCTAGCGGATACGTTTGTTCATACTCGCAGAAAGGGACCGGTAAAGCTCGATATCAAAATACCATTAATAAAGAACGAGGATAAATGTGCAGTCAGAAATCTCATCCCTCCCTCCCTCTATGAACTCTTTCGGTGCTTTAAAGCTGCGTCGATATTTTATAATGCATTAGCCCATCCTTATTCGAACCGGAAGCTCTGATCAGATAGATCAACGATGCTGCGCGAAGCACGAGACCGGGACCCCCGGACTACGTAGTTCATATATTTCGTAGCAACGCTCGCGTCCCGGTGTACCTTGCTTTCGGTATCATATATATATATACACGCGAAACATATAGTTTCCGGGCGTGCAAGAGAGGAAAACGAAATAAGAGGAACGTTACAACACACGGGAGTTCGAAACCGTTCCCCCGGTTGCGAGAGGGTGCTGAGAAATGGCCCGTCTCGTGGAAACGCTCGGGCTCGTATCCTCCTACCCACGGTCGCGCCAAGCCATACGCTTCGATATATCAAATCTCGCTATGGCTAAAACCGACGTCGCAACTTTTGTCCAATAACGCCGAAGCGATATACCCGTTTTCGCTGGTGTGTGTTCTTCTTCCTATAACCGCCAAGACGAAGAACCTTAAGCCTCTATCCTTCTTGCGAGGCGATGTTTGTCCGTGTCTCGGTGTACAGCGCGTGCCGTTACACCATCGAGACATGGGGAAGGGTGGGGGGGGGGGGGGGTTGGAAGGGAGGTAACTTTCGCGGAAGAAGGATGAGTCCGATGGATTTAGATCCGAGACAACTATTTGTTCCAGCCACGAATTTCACATTACGGATTACACGATCGGATAAATTTTCGGGTGAGCGAGGTGAAGGGGGGAGATGGTTGAACAGAACGCGTTTACTCGATACAAGTTCGATGGATCGGAAAGAGTCGGTAGGGGATAGATTCCTTTTTTTTTATGCTCGAGGGATGTTTCATTGTTATGCGCCATTGGAGATTAGATTCGTGAGTGATGCTCGACTGTTTTTGATCGTTGAAGGATGTCGGCGAGACATGCGAATTATTCCGGTTGGGTACGAAACGTCCTTTGGTCTCGTCACGTGACCTACAGGGTATCGGGGATCCCTTGTAGGCCGTGAACCCTTTGCGACCAAAAAAATGACACAAGAAGATTACGAGGAAGACGCTACGTTGCGGGCTGGGTAACCGGGATGTTTTGTACCGGTTGGCCACGAAAGGTCCTTTGGACTCGTCACGTGACCCGCAGGACACCGGGGATCTCCGGTAGGCCGGAAACCCTTGCCGATCAAAAAAATGACACAAAAAGATTACGAGGAAGTCGCTACGTTACGGGGTTCATTGGGAGTACAGTCATTGAGGAAGAACAGTCAGTTTCCTCGAACGATGCCATATTGCCTACCGGTTGTTCCCAGCGTCGAGAAAAATGATATAGCTTAAAGAGACGTGAGGGAAATCGCTTATGGGGGGGTGGGGTGGCGGAGGGGGAGGGGAGACGTCACACAAGCGGCACGTGCTCGAACGACACAAGGATCAGCCTGAAAGTTCGCATTTCTTTTTTTTTCAACCCCAGAACGGAAGGGACATTCTCTCCTGTTAGGTTGCACCGCCAGGTGGCGCATCGAGCGATCATTCTCGCCGTCGCCATTTTGTATGTTTTGGCTCTCGATCGTCTTTCCCTCGGAGCAAGCTTAGAAAGAAATCACATCAAATCCGTTGATATATCGATAGATTCATCCAGCTTTTTTTTTGTTCCAGGTCGAGTTGGAGGAAGAACGGGCCGAGGAGTTTCGATACAATATTTTATCATCGAGAATGCGATAGCTTCGCCATCGAGGCTGAAGGCCAAGCTGGCGCGGCTGGCTACCGAAACATCGAGAAAACGTGAATAAGACGAAGCGAGGAGGGGCTCTACCCTTAGCTCGTCGAGTTTCAAAAGCGAAAACCCGCTGAAAGAATTCTCCATCAAGTTTTCGAGGTTGGTGGGGCCATGTCGACAACTGTTGTTTCAACAACTCTCATTCTCCGATTCTCTCCCTCACTCTCTTTCTCTTTGCTTCTTCTCCCTTTCATCTCTCGCTCCATTTTTCTTCCGGTCTTTCTCGTCCTCGAGAACTCTTTGACCGGGAGGGTCGTCGAAGTAGAAATCACATTGTTTCTAGATATATATGTATAAAGATGGAACGAGGCAGCATGCGCTCGCGGAAGTGAAGGAAAATGGAGGAACGCGCGTAGGTCCGTTTTACGAGTTTTCGTAATGTACGGGACATATGGCACCTTTGAGCTGTCGGGCTCTTTACGACACGACTCTTCGCTGTCTCTTCCCTCTTGCCTTTCCTTATAGACCTTACATCACCGACCATTTGCTTTTGCAACTTTCATCCCTCGTGCAAGCCCCTCGTGCAGCACACCCACGAGAGCAACGCGCGAAATCACGAAAGACAAAGTTCAATTTTGTCGTACGACATCATCTCTTCCAACCTCCTCGCGAGGAGAATCACGCAATTTCTATTTTATTCGCCATTAAATGACCCGCAACATTCTACGACGAATCTCGGGTCGTGTTTGACTCACCACACCTCCATTTCTCCACTCTTCCTTTACTTGGCTTTATTCTTTTCACCCCTTGGATCGTTTTCTCTCTCGGACCATTGTCCCTAAAATAACTTGGAGCAAACGCTTGAACTTTAATTAATTAGGTCGTGAAAACTATCGAAGTGCGGGCATTTAAAAGATATTTGCTCTTCTTTCGAGCAAATGTTTGTTTGCGGTAGGGTTTGTAGATTTTGAGCGACGAAGGTTTTCCCCGACTGGAGATATTACCTACTCACAGCACCTCGAATTTTTCTCTACTATTATTCCACGAGCACTCGAGAGCTTTATCCACGCAGCTCGTAATCCAGAGAAAACAAGAACCTCGGATATTTTTAAAATACGGTAGGATTATTCCTTCTCTGATGCATCGCTCGTACCACCGAATCTCCGCTTTTTCCAACGATTTACGCTGACCGGGTTTATGGTACTCGGTAACTTTGCGAATCTTCCTTGATTTACGATCAATTCGTTTCGTTAACAGACCGCAGATATATTCGCTAGTCTCGATATACGTTTTGATTCCCAGTGCGAGATCGTTCAACCATTCACCACCTTGTACTTCGATTCCGTATGGAATATCGTCGTTTATGGATCGATCTACGTCGAGATTGGCGACAGTCTGCACGAAATGATCGCCAATAACGATCGATCGAGACAGATTTGTATTCAAAATTATCGATAAAGATGGATTATCGATCAATATCGTAAAAACTAAATCAATCGAACCTTTCGATCGCAGCACTCGATAGCTTTTTCCAATTCGTTCAAGAAACGATCTCCTTCTCTCGCGATTCTCTCGAACATCGTCAAAGACAATACACGAGGATGATCCCCCGCGACAGTTTCGCCAATTCGAACTTTACAAGTCTCTTTTCTCACGCCGTTGCCGTATCTTCCGTATGGGAAGAGCCAGTCGTAAGGACTCGAATAAGTACTTCGAGAGAAGTCGCTTCTGTCTTCGTTCGTTCGTACGACTTTCGTAACCTGTAGGTAATCAAGTATATACGTACACACGTGTCGTCGAGCGAGAAGAAAGAAGAATGAAAAAGAAAGAAAGGGAGAGAGTGAGAGAGAAGGAAACCTTTTGCAGCCACGTCTTTGAATAATTCGTTGGTTCGAGGGGTCTCAAGAATATTCGATATTCCAAAGGACCGCGACCCTGTCCGGGGATAATCAGGGAGATTAATCCACCTCCGTCGTTCGAATTAATTTTACGCTGATACTCTTCTCGTTGAGATTTGTGAAGATACGCGTGACCCGTGAAATCTCGCTTCATGGCGAATAATCTGCCGTGTTTTTGATTAGCACTTGATGATGATTTTTGTACCACTCGTTGATGACGCACAACGCTACCGTCCTGTTTCACTTCGAAGATTTCTCCGATCGAGTCAGTGGTTACGAGTAATATTTCGCTGAAATCGATCGATATCGGTTCGATCAATTTGTAGATCGACGTGCTTTGACCACTTTCACAAATTTTCGATGAGAACGTTAATTCCTCGTTTCTGATGGACAGCTCGGTTTTACGACCTATGCTAATGTCAAAAAATCCCTGACGAGTGATTCGAACATGAACGTCGTCCGGCATCGACAGGGTGCAACTATTTTCCGATCCGTCGTAAGCGACCGTGGCGTAACACTCGTGTTCCATGCGACAGGTCATTAACACGGATACAAAAGCGTCCGACAATAATATTCCATGTCTGTCATCATCGTGTTCGTCGTAGCCTCGTGTTACGGATCGATACGAGTCGGACCAGGTCGCGTTGCTCAAACGCGGCGAAATAACTTGGCCGTTCACTCTCGAATCGCCATTGACGTCATTCGCGAAGAATCTCGCGATTTCGTCGTCGCTCCAGTCGCACGACAATGGCTCGTCCTCGATCAGATAGCCAGTAATGATTCGAGTACCGTCTGACAAAGTCAAATGGACGTGAACGTATAAAATGAAATGAAATTTAACGAAATAAAAAAGAAAAGAATTCTAACGCGATTTCGCAGATAGGATAAAGTTGTTAATGCGCAAACCTAATCAGGAAGTAATTTCGAACGATCGCAGTCTCATTCGAGAGTCGATACGCGATCGTTGCGGAGTACTTGAATATTTAGTTGCTAACCGGGAAAGCAGACGATCAGTTCACCCCTCGAATTCAGAATAGACCGCGTTCCATCCTCGCGTCGAGTAAACTTCTCCGAAGCCTCAAAGTCCGTGTTCGTTCTTACGAGGGATCTATCGTATGTACGAGAAACCTCATCGTTCACGACTTCGTACCGAGTCCCGTCGTGCTCTACTGCGGTGTGCCGAATTATCTCGCCTCTGCCACCGTCTTCTCTCGACGTGCGAACTTCACCCTGAATCGAAAACTTTCCGATCTATTTCTCCGCAATGGAACATGATTTTAATCAAAAACACCTTCCGTATATATTTTGTATAACTTAATTTAAGTAAATTTCATCATTCGAAAAAAAAGAATTTTGATTATAATTTATTAAAATTATTTTTTTGAAAGGGGTTTTTTGATTGATGGTGCAAAAAACTCAACGATCGATCGGTCCAACGTCGAGATACCCGTCGAATCCTTTCGGTTCCGTTTATCTTCGGAATATCTTCCCGATCTATTTCTCGGACTCGAAGATTTCCGTTTTCCTCTCGTTGAAGTTCGTTGCCTCGTAGCTGCGCTTTTGGCACTTTCGCCTGTGACACTCGGTGCAATTCACGCAATTGACTCTCCAAATTCGAGGATAATAGAACGTGCTCAATGCTCTATTATCCTCGATATTGCGAACTGTTTACCTCTAGCCAAGTTGTCGTAGTGTCCGATGCCAGTTTGCCCGGTGGTCCTGGCGGACTTGTACTCGTGGCATCGTACTATCGTTCCGTTCGGACGCAACACTTCGATCTCATTGTCATCGAGGAACTTCAGAACAGTACCGTTCCTCAGAAACTTCCGGTAACTCTCTCGCGACACGATCTTGCACTCTGGACCCTTGGAGATGTATCTTTGCAGGACGTAAAAAGGATTCTCGTACCCTTCGTCCTTCACGAGCTCCACGGACAAACTGGAAGGCCAGGAAGCACGAAACTCGAATGGAAGGTGGTTCGATTGTTCACCCGGACTGGACAATTCTGTACGAAATAACGATAATCGATTTTTATTCGAACGATATCAATGAACGATCGATAATTTGACCGAACCTTCGATTTTTGGTATTTTAAAAAATGCCATAACGATGCCTTTTTTAGTAATCAGATGAAAGGGCATCGGATCATTTTTTTCATCATTAATCGTACTCTGCAGTTTCAAAAAACAGCCAGAAAGTTCGATTCCAATATCTATACGTTTTGTCCCGTACAGCCACTCTTGCAAATCAACTTTGACCAGAGTCCCGTCGGAGGATAGAAAAGTTTCGCTGTCGCTGGTCAGCTGGATCCTGAAGTTTCCTAAATCGTAACCCACGAATTTATGAGGTTCGTCATCCAGGGCACATCTCAAGGACGGAAACTTTCGAACTGTCGACACGCTGTCATCGGCGTCAACGATATTTTTGATTCTAAGAATTTTTTCATCCGAAGATTTCTTCAAGGAGCGTCTCTTATCATTCTTCCACCTTTTGTCATCGTAATTTTTGATAGTTTGCGTATCGAACTTTGTCCTTGTCGTATCCGTAACGATTAATGACGCGGCCTCTTCCTTTCTCCTTCTCGCCTGCCCCTTCAATGAATCTGGCAATATGAAATCATCGTCGGTAAACGTCATCGTCGTCAAGTTATCGATGTCACTGTGCAGACTCAATTTCCTCGTCAATTCTCCGATACTCGTCGATCTCTTCGACGCTCTCGAAATTTCCATTTCGCGAATGAAATTTCTCTCCTCGGCCACGACATATTCGCAAAAGTTTCTCAAGCAAAGGGGCGTAACGATTCTCCAAACTCGACGATGACGACGTGGACCGCCGTGATGTAAAACTTGTTCATCCGTTCTTTCCTCTTCCTTGCTTGCGTCGTTCGACGTGTATTCGTTCCTCGCGTTGTGAAAGTACAGAAGCATCGAGTCCGTCATCTCGACGTACTCGTGGTGAAAAGTTCGAAATGTCCGAAAGCATTCGCGAATCGCCTGCGGCAAGACACGCGACGAGAGTCTACGAACGTCGATAAACTCTTCGAGATGCGAACTGTCCGTTTCTGTTTCGCCAAGTGTTTCATTCCGTTCGGAGACTTCAAGCTCGTCCGGCATTTCCCGGCTTTCCTTTCGAGCGTATAACATTTCCGGGCATTGGACAATGTCAGACCCGGACTCGCGATAATCGATTATGCCATCGCTCCTCGCCGGGCGTAAATTGGAAATCGGATTACCACCAGACGCTAAAGTTAGATCGTCTCGGACGTTCTTGGATGATAATGGGAAAGGATCGGAACGAGTCGCTACCGGGATCGCGTCTTTTTTCCTTATCGCGTCGAAAGGATCTTCGACGCCGGTCCAAGTTCCATTAAGACGCCCGTGAATCATTTTGTCGAAGACCCGAAGGTGAAGATAGTGCGACAGTCTTTCGGGGTCGATCGGGTCGCCGAAACCGTCGGCCATCTTGCGTAGCCGATAGCGATGTTTCTTAGCAGTACCTTCGGCTATGACGTCCCGATTGCTCCAGAGATCGATGATTCTTCGATCGCAAAGACTGCGAGTGGCTAATTCCGCCCATGACTCAGGTTTTGGGTTGATTAGATTGATTACGTCATCAGCAAGATGCACGTGATAAGTTTTCAATCGCAACTGATCACACTCGAGAACGACTTCCGAACATTCGGAAACTTCAAGATGAGAAATCATCCTTTTGACTCCATTTCTCGAAAGCTCTTCAGCATTCGACCGATCTGAAGGAGGCTCAGAATTTGACCCCCGCTCGACTTTTGAATCAGTTTCTACCTGTGCAAGCATAGCTTGCAGTATAACGCTAACGAAGGAACACTCCGCTGGAACTGCGTCCATGATTTTAGTGTAGATATCCATCGATTCCCTCCGAGGCTCTTCAGGCACGTTGACGAGCTTCATGCTTCTTATGTAATCAACGTGAAGACGTTGAAGATCGTAGAGGTCATAGACGATGAAGGATAACCGGTTGTACACATCTTTCTTAAAGTTTTCCACATCTTCAGGGTCGAGGTGGGATGGAATATCCGGTGGACAGAAAATTCGGAAAATAGTTCCTGAAAAAGCGTCAAGGTTGTTGGGATCATCGGCACTCTTCTCCAGATTGGACCAGAAAACGTTTAGATCTTTTTCCGCACAACCATCAGGGAAATTGTCTTCGGCACCATTTTTGACCTTCAGATTAAGCTCGAGGTCACCTTGAGATTTTGTTACCCGGTTCAAGTATTCCTCCGGGCGTTTAATCTTCAGGATACAGGTCAATGGGAGTCCTGCTTTGATAAGAGCCAGTGGCAGATCTGGATCGCGAAATCCAGTCAAGATGAAATAAAGGTCGGGACCGTTCTCAGGTGCGTCGTCGACGTATACCTTGTCCCTTCGCTCTTCGCCAAGCTTTCGCACCCGAGTCGCTTTTAGGGTCGCTGCAGTTTCCACATTCTGAACAGATTTCTTCGATTTCACTGACTTCATCGAATGTCGCGATTCCAAGTTTGTCGCAGTCAGCATAGCTCGAATATCTCGATCGATCTCGTTCTCCCGATCCGCTTCTTTTCTGGCTCGTGCGATCGCTTCCATTTTCGCGAGGTACACGAGATACTTCACCAGTCTCGCTGTCAGCCAAGAATCCAATTTTTCACCAGCGGTGATGAGCTTGTTCGCGTGATGGAAAACACCCTGAGCCATCGGACCTTTGTCCTGATCTACCTTGGACAAGGATCTCACGCTGCTCATCACTTTTCGCAATGTCAGAGGGTAGATTGCTTTTCGGGAACCATCGATGGCTGCCTCGTCGAACAATTTAACGAACGAGGCATGTCTTGGAATAGTTTCGACTATCATAGTCGTCATGCACATCCAGTTATCGTCATTTATCGTTAATGAGTCAATAGCCTCGTTCCAAGAATTTGACATTTTATTCTGCCTCGTCGACATTTTTCGACTGCCAACGAATTCTTCGACAGTTGAAGAGCATTTTTACATAACTGTAACAAATTGAAAACAAAATATAAATAAGGCTATGCGCGTACTGGTGACTTTTTTTACCATGACTGTTTCGTCACTGTCACTGTCACGTCTCCTAAATTTGTATGACCGCGCGCATATACAGTGACAGTTACGCAATTTACCTGTCAGTTGTCAAGATGGATCACTAACACCCCGTGGTGATTGACGTTTTATAGAGTACGTGACAATTGTGAAAAGACAACTAGAGTGTGAGGAGTGCGAGGGACATGGAGTGCGGTGCGGTGAAATTTTGTCACTAATGCGCGCACGGCCATTCGAATCTGCGGACGCGGTGATAGTTGAGTTACCGGCGTGTCAAGACAAAAAGTCGCCCAGCTGTCATGTATTCAAGTGCGTCCACCGCCATAAGAAGCCATAGACGTGGCGACAGTGACAAAAGTCACCAGTGCGCGCTTAGCCCAAGTGTTCGTGGAGGGCATTCGAAAATAAATCTAGAGCAATAAAGTGTGGTAAGAGAAACCTAACTGGATCAAGAATCGTAGGTCGTGGTCCACGAATGGATTTACCCTCCAGCATCATGACTGGGACATCTAATACACAGGAAGGTAGAAATCTGGATCTCGTGAGGGCGAGTGTATCGCGTGTAGCTTACCCACTAGTCCATTCTAAAGTCGTGAAGCGAGCATTTGGTTCCGTTCGGTGGACGAATGTTCGTCACGATATACTTTGGTGGGGTGGAAACCCTTTTCACACCGGCCGAAATGAAAACCGAAGTGGGTTAACCTGACCCTTGGGCAAAGAGGGTTGGGCAAGAAGCTTCGGGAAAATCCCGAAACGAGAAAAAGATTTAGCTCGCGTATGTATGCGTGCCTGTATTTGTGCGAGACAGAGCGAAATACGTGCAGAAGCCAACTAAGCCTGTGCGACGAGACGCGGATGCTGATAAAAGAACGACCAACGACGACCTCTCACAAACCTATCTTTCCTCGGGCTTCGCGGACCGGAGACAACTCAAACGTAATTTCAAAAGTCCACGGAGGCTTGTAGCTCTGAAAATAAAATATTATGGAAAGCAAAAATCTCAACCAAAAGTCGTAATTTTTCAATGAAAAAAAAAATTCATTTACGATTCTCGTTTGAGTGTTTTTCATTCAAAATTTAGATAACATTTTATAATGTTTTTAACGACGTTCTCAGTTTTATTTCGATTTATCCAGGTATCTTCCTAATTACAAAGAATCAAAGTCGGCTACGATCTTATTTTATACAAAGCCTTCCAAACCCCCTTGTCCCGTGCTAATTCGCATTTTCTGCCATGAACTTACCCTCTGTGGCACTCTCACACCGTTCACCTCTCTTGTGACAACCGATACAGCCCTCTAGTTTCCATGACGAGGAAACGACGTTTGAAAGCTCCGTGCTTACATTTACCGTGTACGCTTCTACGGGGGAAACTTCAATTTAACTAGAAATTCCAAAGTGGCTTGCGCTCACTATACGCTTTCATCGTCAGATTGAACCGACTGTGGCACTTGGCAGTTTAGAAAATTAGTTGGGTCATACGTCTTCGAGTGGTAAGTAATAAGGTATGAGGAAATCGGAATTCTGCATTGTCTCAAAAATAAGTTAGGAAATCACATTTAGTCGGTACTCAACCGCAAGCGACTAAATTTTATTGTGGAATAATAATAATTTTTTTTACTTATTATTATTATAATTATAATTATCATAAAATTATTATTGCACAATAGTATTAATAATAATGTTGAGCCAACTTTTACAATGGAGCATTTTTTAAATTATACGTTCTCCAACGAAGTAGAATTAGCTCATTTATGGAGTTGAAAAAAACACACAAAAAGAGACACAAGAGAGAAGAGCCCATGGGCGAAGAAAAGGCGTAAAGACAAGCAGAGCGCGAGGGAGGGTCAACGAGTTTTCCAAACTTTTTGCGGAGTGAGAAAGAAAAATATTGTTTCATCTTTTTTTTTATTATTCAACCGTCACCCGGCGTTCTCTCAAAGTTTAAATCCTGAAAAAAAATATAATTTAGAATGAATTTTTTGTCTTTGCCCAAGGAGTAGTGGGATGCGATATCAAGGGGAATTTCCAACTATGACCCGATATGAAAATCGTTCCACTCGTATCTGTCCTCCACGACTCGTAACATACTGTAAATTTCTCGGACGGTCGCTCTTCTAGCGGATAGTTCTGCTCGTCTCACGTTGACACACTCCCGCTCTTGCTCTTTTCGAAGCGTTCGTATTTTTGTTTTTTGATTTTTTTTTGTTCGCCGAAGAGGAAAAGCGAAGAGTCGTCGTATACGTATAGATAGCGAGAGGCGAGGCTTAACCGGAAACTCTCGGACGTGAGGCTCCCAGTCAGCCTTAATGGAAAACATATTACCCACCGAGTCGTAAGTTTCGGACTTCGGGCTCTGCGAGGGTTGCGAAAAGGCCGCGGGGGTGGGGTCGTGGTGGGACGGTCGACAACCAGAGGCCAACATTATAACGCGCGGATGTGCAGGCTGTACTTAACGACGAAACTCCGGGAAAACTGTAATTTTCGAGCGCGGGGGGAGAAAAAAGCGCCAAAAGGGGGTGGAAAAAGGGTGAGACAAAAACAAAAAAAAATATGAAAAAAAGAGTCGGCCGGTGAGAGACGCCCGGGAGGACGAATGAGGCGAGAGAAACGGTAGAGTTGCGCTGCGTCGGTTTTCGGAACAGGGAGCAGGAAGGAACGAGGAACGAGGGCAAAAGGAGACGGATGAGGGTGAGCGTGGGATGTGCTGCGAGAGGCTCGCGGACATGTTTCTCTCTCTGTCTCTCCCACTCTCTCCCTCTCGCATTTGTGCGTGTGTGGGTGTATGCGCGGGCGTAAAATACGGTCGGGGACAAAAAAGTTAGTCAAATAAAGAATAAAAAAGGAAAATCCCGGTGAACGTAGCGAGCCGGATCGCGTTTAAATTTTCCAGACTTTTGCAGGTTGTTACGAATAAGGGTTGTTTAAAAAAAATCACTATTTTCAGAAAGTAATAATTCAGTTATTTTTCGTTGATCCAAAATTAATGTAGGTACGGGTGATTTATTTTTAATGTTTAACGCGACTACGTTACTTACGGATCGGTGTATTTTATTTTCAATCGAGAAAAATTTACATTTCCACTCCCGTCAAATATTTCGAATGATTCCGTCCCGGGAATTCAACACGACGTGGAATTTTCATTCGACCTTGCTTATCTTCGTTTCTATAATTTCGGTGCGGGAATATTCTCCCGCTCGCATCTCTCGAGAATTGTTCGCAGTCACTCTCGACCCTGTTGATCTTGTTTGTGTACCTTTGACAGAAACGGCGAGAGTATATTTCCTACGGAAGTTCCCTCAGGACGTAAAGATTCTTGCCTCCTTCCCATCGCTCTTTATCATGGTCGAGACGAGGGACAGGGAGAGAGAGAAACACACACACACACACAAGAAACATTGGCACAGTGTAGAAACTCTTTGATGATTCCTGCGACGTAATTTTCTCATCCCCCCCCCCCCCCTACCCCTTGAATTCTATCCAACTTGAAATCGATTTTCGTTTCTACTTTCCACCATCGAGGGATACTACGTAATAACGATGTCGTGAAATATCGCCCGAGTCAAAAAAATGGAAATTTTTCGTTAGAAAACCACCCCGATCCTTATTTTGTACATTCTTCTTACATATTTTCATTACGCGACGTCGATCGACGTGCGAACTACGAGCGTCGATCATTGTCGTGTATTTTGCAAACTTGCGCGAAGGAAAATCTTCCAACTTTTGGTTCGAGCCTTTGCCCTCCCCACCGCCGTGCGAAATATTTCACGCAACTTCGTTACCGTCTCGGCACTCATAGATCCGATACTTCAGCCTTTTTTATCGAGTATATATGTATATCCTTAAGTACACTGCTCATTTCTTTCGCAAACTCTGGGCGAAAGCTCTTCCTCTCTGTACAAGAGAGGGGAACCGCATGGACTACCGGCTGAGTTTGCGTTACGGATTTCAAACTTTGTTCACCCGCCTTTCGTACTCTCTCTCTCTCTTTCTCTCTCTCTCTCTCTCTCTCGGTTCGCTTTTCGTCTTGCAACCAATTTTTGTTCCTCGATATATTTTACTTTGCCCTTAAGGAATTCATGATTACCGACGTATATACTTTATTATTTCCGAGATGGTTGAACCGGCTATGGATTATATCGGAATGATATTAAGAACGATAATGATAATAATAATAATAATCATTTTCAATTCTGTACCAATTTCGAGTTATACGATTTCAATGACGTTCGTCTTACATTTGATCAACGTGAGCAGAGATTTTTTAACAAGAGAGACAGAGAGAGAGAGAGAGGAAGGAACGAGTCATATAGAGAAGCTGAAAA
Source organism: Netelia inedita (assembly GCA_964017225.1). Lineage (NCBI taxonomy): Eukaryota > Metazoa > Arthropoda > Insecta > Hymenoptera > Ichneumonidae > Netelia > Netelia inedita. Next base: position 5,148,950 of record OZ024921.1, read on the forward strand.
GAACTTTGCACCTATCGGTAATACGTATGATTTTCCATGCATCGAGTCCCAAAAGTTCGTAGCTGTCCCCATCGTCAACCGGAAGTCGATTCTTCGTCGTATACGCCGGGCTATTCTCTCTCTCTCTATATATATAGCCTTTGTCGGCGGTGTTTACCCTCTGCACTCTCGCCTCTCTTCGTGCGACGGGTTCTTACGGCCAAACTACGTTCTTCGAAGTGCGGATTTTCCCTTATCGATTTCTCGCCAAGATCTTCTCTTTCAGGACTTACGCTCCCTTTTCGAGCTTCTCTCAGCTCCAACGGCGTCTCTTTCGTCGACAATTCCAACGTCGAAACTTTTTTTTCTTTCTTTTTTAACCCCTACCCTACTTCTGTCCGTGTGTCCTCGACAACTGCTTTCAACTCGCATCCAACTCGTACTTGAAGAGCCGGGAGAGGATTCGAGCGCAGGAAACTCTCGTTCCAGAGCTCGTTTGCCAGGTCTTTTCCGGGTGCGAGCGAAACGGGTGTACCATGGTCCGCGTCACATGAATATCCTTGATCTCTCGCGCGGATCTAGGGTCGTGGTATGGGGTGGGAGGGGCTGCGACCTCGACATTTGACTGTATAGTGGGAAGGGGGGATGATCGTTCGAAAGGGGAGCGTTTCTTCGACTCGTGGCGAGAATGTCGATTGACTTTTCCCCCCGTTGTTCACCTGCTGTTACGTATCTATCTATATGTGCGTAGGTAGCAAGGGTGAAAAGTGCTTGATGTAAAATGGGCCACGATAAAAAAAATCTATATAAAGAAAAATCGATCACTGGATATTCTTAAAATATTCCACAAATTCATGAAATTCCACAAATTTCGAGAACAATATTTTGAGAATTTTCCAACGAGCTGATCGAACGTTTGAAAAAAAAACGTTTTATTTACAAATTTTGTTTGGTCTCCTATCTTTGCACTTCGCAGCTTTTTTTAAGGACGATTACCGTATGTTTATACAAAGTTTGAAAATGATAAGACTCTTTCCACTCGTTCCGATCTCACCCATTTTCAGCTATATATGTATATATTTATACAAGGGCCAGATACTGTAAAATCGCAGCAAGGACTTTTAGGATCAAGGATCCTTTCAAGATAAAAATCTTTTGCACCGAAACTTTCTTCATTGTTCCACCTCCTCACCTCGTAACGTATTTCCATTTCACCCCCGAAGGTTTCCGTGATTTTTCGCACCCCCTCCGCCCTTCCCCAATCACCATCTCATCTCGAGGGCGCATATGCCGAGACCACCCCGGCCCTCGCGCTCTTTCCTTACCCCGAGCTTTCGATAATCCGTTTAAGACCGATCCGAAATTCACGCGAATGGAAGATCTTGGCGAGCCTCTGTTTCCCTAGCCCGGTCGGGTCGAATGTCGTATATTTTGGGCTTTACAGATTTAAGACATGGAATATTTAATTTATCTGCTTAAAGAATTCGCCGCGTAGCGGATCGATAAATTATTTCGCAATCTTACGAACGTTAAAACTTTTTTTCGAACAAAAGCGGAAGTCGACAGATTCAAAATCGATTTGCATTGATCGCCGAGGTGAGTCGACAAGGGAAAGTGAAATTGTTCGTAAATTACCGGCGCAATGAAAAGTCCTCGAAATTCTTGGGCGAAGACTTCGGATAAAGCGTGATTAATCGACACACTTACGATAGGCGCGAGCAAAATCATTGACGTTCCCGAGGCCTTGATTCCGTAATTTATATCAGCCCGGGCGTTAGAATTTGGGGGAAAATTTATATATCGGCGACCCTCGATTCTTCTCCACGCAAGGAGATAAGAGATTAGTCTCGCGGGAGGAAGCGTGCGGCTGATACGATCTTAACTTTTTCGTTCGGAATATCGATCTGAAATAAAAAAACATTTCCAATTGAGATTTCGACCGAACGTGAATTATTATCGTCGATTTTTGTGGAATCGGAGCTATCGAATAAGTCGATCGTTGACTCGGAGCACCACGTGTCACTCGTTCACCCCACGATTTATTTCAAGTAGTAATTCTTTCTATTCGATTTGATTCAAGTCACGAATTAATGGTCACCCTCGTTAAAAAAGTTAATGAAACGAATGAAAATAATTATCAAATCCCAAAATCCTCGAGGAAATCTTGTTTCCCGGATTTTGGTTCCACCGGTGAACAATTCACAACCCTTAGAAGTTATGATGAATTATATCTAAACTTTACGACCTTGACAAATTCGTGGATAGTACAGAGGGCGAGTTAGTTTCGTTTAAACCTTGAAACGAAGGCCGTAGTTTCGCCACATCCCTCTCATCATCTGCACCTTCACGTGCGAGAGAAGTTGCTTAGACCGCCATAAACTTCAGAGGCGTGTTGAGCCGCTCGTACCGGTGTCAGTCGAATCCGCCTCTACGCTAAGCTCCCCTCGCATTTCCTCTAGTCCGTTGCGAGGGCAGACACTTAAGCACAAACGATCGGTAACTATACACGGCTTAAGACCAACCAAGTTGTTGAGGTCGTACAATAAGGGCAAGTAGGTGGTATAAATAGAGGTAGGTGTTGTTATATACGTGCGTTATTTAAGAGAGAGGGATAGATGTCAAAAATGAAGAGACCACTTATCAGCTCTTAGCCCAAGCTTGCGTGAAAAATAATTTGGAGTTAACTGAAATTTATCGAAATCTTGTCGAGCGATAAATTTTTCAACCGATTTATAATAAATCGGTTACAGGATCGAGAGGGATGATTTTAAAAAATCGAAGCTTGCTCATTCTTGGATCGCGTCGAGATTGCCAAAGTTTCCATAGGTGCATCGAGGGATGTGCCGACGAACTATAAAGTGTCACTTGCAAAGGGTGGCTCTACCTTTATCTTCGTGCAGGATGCTCCAGCTACGAGATCCTTTGGCTAAGGTTTATGCCCGTCGACGAAGGATTGATCCAACCTCCGTTGGCTCTTTTGGCTCGTCCCAATCCGCCATCTTTCGCCTCCTTCGCTGAGCTTCGTATCTAAACGTATCCACCCCTAGTTATCTCCGGACACAAACCCACCTCCGTATCAGCGGGACAACGGGAATGTTCTCGGATCGCATCGGGGTCCGTTCCTTCCTTTGTTTCTAAGGGTGCGACGAATATCCCGATGAAAATGATCCAATAATAAATAAATAATATTGTCAAAATGCGTATAGTACGATTCCACCCCTTGTACATTCGGTCGCTTGTTTGTTTTAACTAAAAAAACAGATTGAATCGCTTTGGCAATTCAATTCACGCTTTGACACATTTTAATTTCCTCGTGCAATACTCACCCGGGTTATATATGTGCTCTCGTGTTATCGCCCTTTTTTTCAACCTGAAACACAGAGAGTTGGAACGAATGCTCAAAGTCCGGAGGAACAAAGCCCGAACAATAGCGCATCGTTACTAGAAGCTTAATTGAGAAATATTATTCTAAAGATAATTAAAGAGAACACTTTCGAGTGGAAGTTGATCGACAACAACCCTCGGTGCGGGGGTTTCGAATCTCCAACGTTGAAAATTCCATTTAACCATAAAATTTTACAACGTTACGTGATAACATCATGAAAAAAGCTCTGCACATTAGTTTACAAAATCCAGCAACCTTCTTAGATGCAAAAATATATCGAGGGTGAATTTTATTTACATTTTTTTTTCGTCATAACGTGAAATGTTCGTCGCGTTTATTTCGGATTATGGTGTACACATATATATATGTATAGACTTACATTTGCCGGAAGCAGATGTTCTCTACGCGTGAGATAAATCGTGGAGAACTCCACTCGCTCGTCGAACCCCCGTGGGAAAGTCCCGGATGGGACGGAAACGTTCGCGAATCTTGGAGGGTTTTCGTGTAGGTAGGGGGAAGGAGAAGGAGGACGGTGAAGAGACGACTTTAAAGCAAAATTTCGCGAAAGGAAGGAGCGTAGGAAGGGTGGGCGAGAGAGAGAGAGAGATAGAGGCTCGAGGTAGATGCTGTTGTAAACGAAATCGTGGTTGGAGAGGGAAGAGTCGAAGGATAACCCTCTCTCCCTCTACCTCTCATAGCTCATCCCCTATAACGCCCCCGTGCCTCTGTACCTCATGGCTAGGGCGCACGAATAGTATCTGGCTGAGATACCCGAGTATATCCGTCAGGAAATATTGAATCGGTTATGGTAAGTGGGCAAACCGTATTTATGTACTATATAAGAGGACGAGGGAAGCTCCGAGAGTATTGGATAAGTACGTTCCTTACATCGGTTCGTATACGGGAACCTTCTTCGGTAGAGTTCGAGAAATCTATAGACGTAAATCGCGTAAAATGAAGAAAAAAAAAGAAAAAAAACGATATAGAGAAAGGGTATGGGGCTACGCGACAGACAAGCATCCCTTAAATAACCTTCGCTATTTCTCCGAAACGTCCTTCGGTCTTTATGTCGAGATCGCTCAATCTCGCTTATTCCACTGGATCGTAAATTTCGAGAGGGTTCGACGTACGATCGATTCGAACGAAAGGCAATTCTTTCGGACGGACAACTTGTTGGAAACTATTTTTTTCAAATGGAGATCGGTCTGTTCGTTTGCGAAGGGGCTGGGGTTGAACATATTGAGATATCATACACTTTTGATGTATTACGTAACTAAATATTTCTTCGGGGGTGGGGAGGGGGGATCATTATACCGACTTGTTATATGCGTTATCGAGCTTCGACGTGATGGCTCGCTAACGACGAGGCTGGCTCAATAGTGTATCAAGTATGAACCGTACAACTGTCAAAGTTTCCGACATGTTTGGATCGATGGTTACCATTATGTTCAGCTATTGTAGACAGCATTTCTATACAGGTTGATGAAGAATGAATTTCTGAATTTTCCTTCGACGTTACGAAATTAATTTTCACAGAGGTGGTTAAAATTCAAATATTCATTCGGTTAATAAGCACATCGATCTGTGATTTAATCAATAAGTTCGTTTATAATCAGTCAGAATATATTTTATAGATATAAAAATTATCAAATTTATTCAAATTTATTTTCATTTAAATTCAATTTATTTCAATTTACACAAGCATACCTACGTGTTTCGAGGACCTCAGAATCGTGCGATGCTTATTCTGAATTACCCTGTATAGCGTGCATAGAAACTAGCGCAGTATAACCAAAATAACGAGAGAGAGAGAGGGAGGGAGAGAATGCGAGCGAGCTAAGGGGTATACATATGTACGAGCCCAGGCCCCTGGTTGTGTTTCTGGTTTGCGGATACGGGTAAGCAGAACATTTCCGGGCCAAGGTGAAAGCGAAACTTTGGTAAGTAATTAGAAACCCGGGTGTACCCAGGGGGAATAACGCGCCTATCAACGAGGAGAAATTGATTAAGGAAATATCGTTGCCTCTGTTTATTTTACCTCGTTTCGTTTATCCACGCTCTTCTTTCACTCGAACTTGTTATATGTTATATCCGCATATATACAACGTTGTAATTCGTTGATTGTCTGCAACGACCGCAAAATAAAATAGAAACGCGTGTATTCGTAACAATGGTTCCTCGTTGGAATTCACCGTTGTGTATTTTCCGCCATTATCGTAAAATCGAGTCGATATTTTAATTTAAGGGTAGTTTTTACGATCCATTTTTCATCGGTTATTTTTTGTTCCATTTTTATCATTTTCGATATTATTGACAAATGTCAATGTTCTTCGTCGATGTCGATTAATCATCGAGCATCGCTCGATACCCGACGTTAAGTGTCCCACTTGTGACATTAGGGGATGATGTCGCTCGATCCGCGCCCCCTTTATCTCGATGCGATGCAAATTTCGTGGTAGCATCGAGCAACAACTTGAGAACCGAGCACACGATCGCGGCGTGTAATGCTCCCAAGGAAACTAGGGAGTTAAGGAATGTATAGAGTGAGAGATCATAGATCGCGCATCGTTATGCCAAGGCAAAGCTTGTCTCAAAGCACCGACGAGTTGCCGACGACAGGCTTATAAGAGACGTGGGATCTTGGCGAGGGTTGCGATAATACGAGGGCTTGAAGGTGTTTAATGCCGGGATCTCTATTAATGGATATTCACGCCTATATTTGACGCTAAACATTCATCCCCTATACCACAGCCCCCTACCATAAGCTGACTTCGTGACCATTTTCCGTACAGTTTCGAGTTGATACAACTATCAAACGTGTCCCATTTGGGACTAAAAATAATTCGAGAATTATTCACGAGTCGTGGTATAATAGACAACCCCTCGAACTTCATCTCCATTCGGGGGGTTTTTATTTAACGTTTTTTTGCGAATTTCCCGGCTCTATAAATTTCAACCGTAAACCATGGACATGTTCGAAACATTTTTCAGTGAACAGTGGCGGAGTATTTATTTACAGTGCCAATGGAATAAATTAGGGGTTGAGACAGTGAGAAAGACGAATGCGTCGTAGGTACAGGGGTAACGTTGTAACAGGGTTGTAACATATATATATATATATACATATATATGTACGTATAGGTATATGTATACCTGTATGAGCTTTCGTGGGGCGCGGGCATGTGGTTAACCCGACGGTGGTAGGTAGGTATGCCAAAGTGTGGGACCCGGCCTATACTAAGAGGGTGGAAGGACGCCAGAGTACACGAGAAGTTCGCCGTGAAGAAAGTTGAATAAGAGCGAGTTAGCGCGAGGATTCCGTTTGTTCGTTCGGCTTAACCCACACCCGTTACAAAATTTCCAACGAGCGAAAACAAAAATTCACCCCTATACATCACTGGATTGCACTTATTGTTAGTATGTTGATTCAAATTTTCGATAAAATGATTTTTTTCTTCTATATTACTTCTCAAAAAAATTACCTTTCGATTCCATCGTCGAAAAATACATAAAATCAAAATTACTCTTGCGACTATCGCTCCAATGAAATCGATCGGATCGTGGTAAACGCATGAATAGTTAAGATTTATCGCCTCGTTCGAATTCGATACAGCTCTTTCGTACACTTCCTACTCAATACAGGAATGAAACGTGGATTCATGCATAAAAGGTACCTGGGAACGAGGGTGGAAACATTTCGAGCCGTTGGATGGGGAAGCCAACGGTTCCGTTCGAGCTTTTTATCCCTCCGAGTTTCCTATTTTTGTTTCACATTTTCACTGTGTCCGGAGTCCGGTAAAACGGGGAAGGGTTGCAATCCACGGTAACAAGACAAGCGCTCTCACCCTCGTTCGATCTCTCTCTCTCTCTCTCTCTCTCTCTCTCTGCATCTCTATCTACGTCTCTCTCTCTCTTCCTCTCTCTGTCACGTTCTGACCGATAATCCGTAGACCGATATAATCTAGCGGTCGAGTAAGCTCGTCGTCGCGGAATCTACGCTTTTATATATCTATATAGTTCGTTATATAGTACGAGGTAACGAACTCCTTTTTCGTAGCTTCGAGCCACACACCATCGACAAAGTACAGTGTGTGGTATAATAATGTATCGGTGGAAAGGGATATCGCACCGTGAGCTATACCGTATATAGTCATAGCCTCTGGCACAAGATATATAACCCGCAAAAAAGTTGGTGCGACCGAGATAATCCAAGGGATTTCGTAGTTCGACGATGCACCGTGGAAAAATGGAACAAAGTTTGGTGAGATTTGAGGGTGGTCTATGTAGAAAAACAAAAATAAAACAAAGAGAAAAAGGAAGTTTAGTCTCTCGAGATATCGTGTCTATTATCAACATAAAAATAATTCCACGTAATTGCCACTGGAGGGTTGCAACCCTTAGGAACAAAACGGCGTGTTCGATGGTTTTGTTCAATGTTGATTCTCTTCTTTTGCTTTTATTAAAATGGCAATGAGTGACGTAATGCCACTGGAAAATACTCGCTGAAAAATGTTACGTTACGTATTTATTTGTTATAGAAATTTGTTTAACGTAATTTATTGTATATGGAGTGACAGACGTATTTATTATAAGTAATCCATACGCGTCCCACTCGTACCCAGAGCCGAACGATAAGAGCTTTCGTATTATCGTAGCGTCGAGGACGAACGAGAATCCTGACGCCCTTTCAGAGAATCCCGCGTAACACTACCCCCCCCCGGACTGCCCTTGATATAGGCCAAAAGAGCTGTCATTTTTTCTCTCCCTTTTCCGTTTTTTTATCGTCCACGAAGCAAAAAAAAACATATACGACTCGGTATATATAGGTTCGTGATTTATGAAACCCGCGCGGCTCGACGATATTTTCCTTCCACGTATCTATAACGGGTATCGTGTGGATGTTTCTTTTTTTTCTTTCTTCTTTCATCCCGTTCTTACGCTCGTCCACAAACTCGTATTTCCGAATGGGACGTGGCACGAACGAATGAAGACAGTCGCGCGAAAGTGCTCGGATCGAAAAACGCGACCTATTTATTTTTGTGGACCATCGACCACCCTTTTTCGTAATTCAGGCACGACGGGACGAGGGCGAGGGATAAATTCTATAAGCCGAGAAAATCCGTGACGAAAACTCGAAGAGCCTTCTCGCTGTTTACGCGTTTATCGGGTAAAGCTCGACGGTCTTAATTGTCAAATGGTCCGCATTGGTATTTAGTCGCGTTTGAAGCGGTGAGGGTGGGTTTCAGTGGAAAGAAGGGGGGTTGCGAGGGGTGATATAGCGAAGGTTGAAAAGCTCTGGCGCGTAAAACGCTCGGGTCGTTTCGAGTTTTAACACCAAATAAATTACAACGAGTATTCATAGCTCCCGTAATCCTCTTAAATGGAAGAGCACCAAATCGACCCCCATCGTGCGCACCGTAAATGTTTGACGGGATATATGCTTAAATTAAGTATATATATATATAGAGAGAGAGAGAGAGTTTCATGTTGTTCGGATATTTAACACCCCCCTAAATTTGCATAGGTATCGAATACAAAATAATAAAATAAAATAAATTGTTTATTTCTTATATCTTTCAGGGGTAGTTTTTTCTCTAAGTCAAAAAATTGCTCAGTTTCATAGTCAGTGTCAAATCTATTGTATTATGAGAATCTATTTTGCAGGATTTTTGATTGATATTAGAAAATGTTAAGAAGAAAAACAGGAAACCACTCTTGCGCTTGAATACTCGCTGTAGGTACCTATTCGATTAAACGAAGCGTCGCAATGGCAGCATGTAGTGCTTACTTGATGAGAGAGAAACTATGCGAGAAGCAGTTACCGTTCTCATTTTGTAGTTCGCGCAGCATAACAAGTCTGTAATCAAACGTATACAGCGAACCATCGAGCGAAAATGCGTCTCTTCGATAGGTTCGTACGTCGTTCGTACGTCGTTCGCACGTAGAACACACACTTCGAGCGAGCTTATTTCATCGATCTTACCAACGCACGCACACACATGCACACATACACGCAGGTGCATACTCGTAGATCGTTGCAATTACGTGACGGTGCGATATAATTCTGTAGTCACAAATAAAATCAACTGTTACCCTCTCGTTGACAACGAGCAAAAAAATTCCAATAATGCACGACACGAATTTACGAATAAGCAAAGAAAAAATTATTCAATAATAACAGTACGATAAATCTGTCGGCGTTTCGAAGTTTGAAGAATGGCGAATGGAATACGCACAGAGCGGATTAACCAGTCCGTTTTTTTAAATAGTTACGAGCTGTGCAGTGAAAATTGTTTTTTTTGGAAAACCACGAAAAAATAATTTTATTATAAAAAAATATTCGTTTTAATCTCCTGATAGTAAAACTGTCATTAATCTTATCAAAAATTATCAAATCCCTTTTCTACTCTCTCGATATCATGTTCTTGCCGATAAAAATTGCAGATTCGATTCTACTCGGAGTGTTAAATAAGAATACAAAAAGAATTTTGAATTTTCAATACAGTGTTCCACGAATGCGTGACCTGATTCCGTTAAGAGATTCCTACTAAATATATGTATATGTGGATACGCGAGTCCTGGTATCGATGTTTTCACTCGGGAACCCATTCGAGCTATTTTTAAGAGGTTTCATGTTAGTTTTGAACGTTCACCCGGGTTCGTTTCCTCCCCCCGACACGTGTCGTATATAGACACGCGCGCGCGTTTTATTTCTGTGTGCGGGGGTTTGTATTTCTCTCATTCGTTGAAAATGGAGCTTTACAGAACGAAAAGCATCTCACGTGGCTGAATGCCGGGGATATATCCCATGGACCGACACCACGCATTTTCCTTCTACTCCTCAAACAACTTTTATCCTCCCCCCTCCCCCCTCTAACGCGTACTTTGCTCATCTCCTTTCTCTCCGAATCTACCTCGGTTTTCTTTTTCTCTCATCCCCTTCTACTTCGGTTTCTCCTTTTTTCTTACGTTTCTTTCGGGCTCTCAACGTTTTTCGGTTTGTTTTTCCATTCAAGCCAGACGTCGAATTTGCCGTAAGGCGGCCGACGATGGAAGGAAGATTTCAAAACAGCGCTGAGCCGCTCGGTAAGATCCGCGAGGCGCTTCGCGGTGTGTATAGAAAATCAGCGGTGGATATATAACACTCCGCGAAAGCTCATACCCAGCGAACCTTTTCAATCGCGGGAGAGGATTTATCTAGACTTATTACACACATAGACACACGCACACATACACATTTCGAACGAGGGGAAGATAAAGAGAGAGAGAGAGAGAGAGAGAGAGAGAAAGAAACCGTGGTTAAGGCCCGAGTGAAAGAGCGGATACTGTGAAAAGGCGAGATGAAAATATAGTAAACCTCCCCCCTCAACTCTCGATGAGCTTTCTCCAGAGTTTCGAGAGTCATTATATTTATCCCCTCGTGTAATATTGTTTATATAAGTTAGAGTTGGACAACAATTTAATTCAGAATATAAATGACGTATTCAAGTTCCCCAATAACATCGTTATAATGACAATACCACGAGGGTAACAATCTCAAAGGGTGGTTTTACGGTAGAAAAGAAATCTTATCTTTATCTTCACTTCCGCGTCTCGAGAATTTCTTCCTGGTCGGCAATATCGAGAAAATCGATCTACTCGACTCGAGCCAACTGGTTCGATGACCTTACCCTATCGAAGGTCGAATGGTTAAGGTCGCGTGGAAACAACTCAACCCGTCCCCCTATAAACAATAAAATAAGCTCGCAGCTTATGTTCAAATGAATAACATTCGAACGAAACGAAACGTTGTATATAGATTTCGCTAAAAAAAAGGCAATATTATAACATGAATGAACTTCAACGAAATCGAGATAGCACCTTATCTACATATCCGCAAGATAACGTCGTGTGACGCGACTCCATTTTTTCTTTCTCTCGGAGCCACAAAGATGAAAGGCGCTTGCATCCAGCGATAAGTTTCGAGAACGAAAGAACGCTTCGCGAATCGTCGAAGACTTCGCCGAACGACGTTGATTCGAACGCTTCCTGGAAAACGTCCCGAAGGAAGGTTCTGCACTCGATCCCACGGATATCTCGAGTAGTTCGTATACGCGCTTTGCGTAGCGGTATCGCGATTCCTGGAATGTTTAATACCGTCGCAACGACACGCCACCGAGTAATGGCTGCTTCAGCCTTGGAATAAATCCTCGTGGCGTCTTACGTCCTATAGGAGAAGACCTCTCTTCCGTTTCTGCTGCTTCTCCTTCTTTCATCTCGCATCCTGCCTCCCTCCCTCTTTTCTCACTATCTCTTTCTCCCACGCACACACAGATATGCTCGCGCTCTGTATCGCACGTTGTCTGTATTTTCTCATTCGTTCCAGCCCTTCTCGCTGTTCGATGTTCCCCAGACGTTTTCCGGGTCTTTCGTACTACCAGCTGTTCGCATTCCATCTCAGCGACGTCGATAAAGTGGACCTTAATCAAACGTGCCAATATCCCGTGGACAGGTCGAAGACCGATATAACACAAGAGACAACCAAGAGAAGAAAGAAAGATAGAGAGAGAGAGAGAGTTAATTTGTCAGTCAACGGGGTTATATTCTCGGGCGTAGGAGACATTCAGCAAAGGTTCTTTTTGTCAACGCCTCTTCGATAAAGTCGTTTCCCGATACGCCCCGAGGGTATTATTGCTTTTGACGGGATTTTGGTGAAACTTGTGTGAAACGACAAACCAAAGAGAGCGTCACCCATCGATCCACCGACTATAATTCTCGTAGGTACTGGCTTTCAAACGTCAGCTTTCGAAACGAATTTAATTTCAGCCTCGGAAGGGGGTAGGCTGTTCGATGTATTATGAATGTATAATCTTTTTTATCGAGTACAATGGTACCAAATTGTAAATCAAATTTTTCGCGCTAGCCTCGCATGGTTTAAGGGGTTACATGGGTTAGAAAATTTTTAAAATCCATTTTTTAATTTTGTATCTTATACAGTATAATATGTCTCGAATATTCTCCCAAACTTTTAAGTCCATTGGATTGAAACTCTAGGAGATAGAGCCTGTAGTAATTCCTCAGGTCGTGTTTTAAATATATTTTGAGGCTTTACGTTTATTTAACTATTTTTATTTGGTTTACTTTCAGGTTTTTTTTGCGAAATTGTACAATTAAAATGTACATTCGGTGAGTATAGTTGAAAAAAAGTGCAAAGAAGAATTGTTTCGAGTACTCGGTAGAAATAATTTATATGAGAGATGTGCATGAGCATAAATAATGTGTTTTTCCGCTGTCGAATGGAAAGCAGCTTGGTACACATAAAAAAACATAAAACCGAATAAAGCCACCTCCGCTTTATTCGGGTCATCGTCCATTTCAATAGCTCGTTAGTACAGATTATTTTCTTTCTCTTCTTTCTGAATGCAAATTTATTATTGACGATACTGAATTTTCTTTTCAAAATATCTCTCTCTCTCTCTCGTAATGGCTTAAACGTCACCGCACCGTTAGATCCCGGAAAATTTTTATTTTATTTTGAAAAACGAGTTTCGTGGGAAAATATTAGCACACACCCCGGGGTCCGCGGGGATGAACGTAACGCCACTGTGTTGCCGGTCATGCGAAGATATGAGAATTTTTCGTAAAAAAAACATATCGGAATATCCCTATGTGTGATTTGCCATGGCCATTCAAGGATATGTACTGCTGATCGTATTTTGTGATGCGATATACCCGCGGATACGTGATATCCACCGTCTGGTTTGACGATGGAAATATAATTTTTTAGAAAAAAAAACAGGAAAACAGGCAAAAGAAAAAATAACATTCACCCTTAGCAATCATGATCCATGGAGCATCCACGGTTTCCATGAAATCCTCGCGATCTCGTACAGAATAGCAAAAAGCACTCGTCGTTATTTATTCTGTCTCTCAATTATTCGCATGCCATCAGCCGGAGGCCATTCGGTGCCAGAGTCACCGTAAACACATAGCACCACCCGCACAATTTGAAACGTCAACCGTTCACTCGTCGCAGTACGATGCCTCGGGCTGGTCATTGTATATAAACATATATATTTTTTGTTCTGTCAGACAACGCGTCATCGGGTTTTATTTTTTATTTATAACGTCAAAAGTCCAGGATTTCGTGGTCTTTGTCATTTTTTTCACGATTATATTTTTTTCTCGTTATTACTTGCGTCATACGGTGGCACGTGGTTTGGGTAAAACCCTGGAAACCACTCAATGCTCGAGAGGATAAACGCGTTCGCGATAATCCATATAATTCTTGGAATTGCAAGATATCCCGGTAACTTGATTAACGATACTGCACGTGTACTTGGACCGCGAGGGTGGTCCACCACCGACGAACTTCTGACCCGTGGCTAATCCCACTTCTCTCTTGCGATCTTGATAAAGATCGCTCGTGTATGCGGGAAACTTGCTGAAACAGCCGGCGTGGTGACCGCCTTGTTCTTTTGGGAATGGCACGTAGAAAGGGCCACTGATCAGCTTCGTTCTCTCTTTGGAGACTGGACGCGCGTAGGTGGGTCGCGGCTTTGGGTCTACGTACGGATTCGGTGGAAAATAATCGAGAGGGCTGCTAGCTGTGAGAAACTTGCCAGTCGTCGATAATTTGCCAAGTTTTTTGCCTGATAATCGATAAAATGAATTTTATTGAAATCATTGGTTTGGCCAAAAAGTATCCACAGTTCTGACATTATAGATCTGTACTTTTTGGCCAAGCTGTTATTTTGATAAATCGTGTAATATTGTATGAAATACCCTTCCTATCTTTTTCCTGATAGTCGTAAGGGTCGGAAGAATGTTTTGGATAAGGGTTGAGGCAAATATCGACGTAGCCCGGACCACCGATAGGATTGGGCTTAATCTTGCAATTTGGTGGTTCACCACCAACGTCGCTTCCTATTTTCCTACCCCTACCCGTTTCTTTAGGCCTCTTGACCTCGGGACTAAAGTAATCCGGAGCTTTTCCGATACATCCGAACCAATCGTTCGGCGTGGAGTGGAGTTTAGTCGGTGACGGTGGAAGCATCGGGCGACCGCTTGCATCAGTCCCGGGCTTCTTTTTCGCCCGGGTTTGCACAGCTTCGCCATCGAAAAGCCTCTTGAATGTCTTATCGAAGTAATCATTAGGCTGCCCAGCCAGTAGTTGTTTCCCCTTGAAATCACTTCGCGCGATCGTCGCCGCCGCTTTGACGTACTTATCGAACGGTCCTGGCGGCTGATCGTCGAAGAAACCTAAGATTGAATCACTCGATTTGATATTCCCCGAGATTTATCGCGCATCGAGTACCCTCGGAACGGCTCGATTACCGACTCGGTCCAGGTCCAATCTCCCGTAATGACGTCCAATCTCTCCCGTAACCTCGAATTTTCCACGCTTTCGTGCCATGTCAAAACTTTGAAATTTACGATTCGACGTTATTCACGTGACTTCGAACGGAACACAAAAACTTAATTCTTCTTCATCCCTCGGCGGAGCTTCGTAACTTGTACCAAATTTGATCAAAGTCTATGAATCATAAATCACGACTAAAAATAAAATTCCGTAAAGTAAAATAAATAGAAGGTTAACAAATTAAAGACTTGGCCAGAGGGCACTGAATTGAATTCGAGAAAATTAAAAATCAATAATTTCAAAAACGTCATTGGCGATAGTTCCTGATTTCAAATCATACATCTGCACATACATACATATATATATATATAGACATCTTCGTATGTAGGATTCTCGTGTTTCTCGCGTTATCAGGATCTCGTGAACGAGAGAGATTGCATATCCGAGCCGGTGGTAGATTGGTGTGACGTCGTCCACGGCAACGTGGAAGCAAATGACAACGAGGAGTCGGAGAACGCGCGCGAATGTCGACGCGGGAATTCGACCCCTTCGCGCTCGCATCCGTCCTAATGAGTTGCCCTCAATGAATTGACGCTGCCATCGCCGCGGTCCAATGTATATGAGGTCCGTAGACGCGAATCCCGTTGCAGTAACAATGAAACATTTCATTACCGCATTCGAGAGAACGTTCCGGCTTTTGCCTTCTCCTCTGTTTCCGACCCTCCTTTGTCACTGAACGTTCCACCCAACTCTCTATCTCTCGTATCCTCGTTTTTCTCTCTCCCTCTGGCGAAATACAACCGAGAACACAAAATGTTGTTTCCCTCCCGCGCATCGAGGTTTTACCCCAATGGATAGTTCTCGTTGAGTTTTTTTTTCACCTTAATGAACGTTTATCCGAGGTCGTTCGTACCTTTTTTTCTTCGTTTTTATTTTTATTTTTTATTTTATTTCTCGTGCTTCGGCGCTCTTTTTTCTCTACGTCGCGAACAAAAATACAAAAGCCGCCTTTGACTAGTGCTACAGTCAACTCAGTAGAGGCGACTGCCCGGACAGAAAGTGTACCAAGCGAACTAACGCGTTTCTTTGCAAATTGGCAGAATAATAAATGTCGTACGACATTTTATTCCGGGCTTGGGATCCTCGAGTGTCGCTAATTTACATCGTAGCGAGAGAAGAAGGTTTGAAAAATGAAAAATATATATATATTAGCCGACGAGCATTGTCCTCGCTCCTGAGCTCTGCAGGCAATTTCGAACATTCCTGAATGTTTCTCGCGCATCTCCACACTCGAGAGTAACAAAATTATAAAAAATAAATGATAATAAGAAATACAAGCTCAAAAATGTCCGATTGGCAATCTTCATGCTCGGAAAAAAGGAATGTAAATTTCGTAATTTAAGGCAGATAGTAGAGGGGTAGTAGCACTCTCGTAGGTAACGTTTCGCCCAATTTAATTTTCCCTATCTTCGCCCGCATATTCTCACAGGATTTTTCGAAATCGCCTATACATATGTAGGTACATCAGTGTTAACAGTCGGCTGGAAGGAAGATGTTAAGGTTGGGTGCGACAACGCGTCGGTCGACTACGATAATAACTAAACTTTCGATTGCAGGGTTGATCGTGCGACGTTGGAGAGGCTTTCGGCTGTTAAGATAAGGCGGGGCTGCGATTGCGTATATATAAGGTGGCATGTGTTCGTCCGTGGGGACTACGAACTCTTCGAGCTTCTCTCCTCCGGTTGTAAGACGGTGTGCGAGTTTCTTCGACGAATATGCAAATAGCCCGAAAACTAAACTCGAATATTCGGCCGAAATGGAGGAAATAAGAGTGGAAAAAAGACGTCGCAACCCCCAAAGCTTAAAACGATAAATAACTTAAGAAAATAATACATAATTGGGCTTTTCATCCCCCGCGAAATAAACGAAATATAAAAATAAATGAATTGCTTGAAAATTAGAAGGGCGTATGTGTAAGATCGAAGGATCACGGAAAAAAATGTGTCGAACTACAAAAAGCTGTTTGCTCTCCAATCGAGGACTCTCGCGATTGTCAGTTCCATCGACGATCTTCTCTTCGGTCTTCTCGTCTCCCACTTTCCGATAGAATTAATGTTATCTCCGTAATCTATGACGAGGGAGTCAAGGCAGGATGGGGCAAGGATCCCGGAAAATCCGTATAATGAGACCGAACGAGCGAAGGGCGAGGCAGGGGGAGCAAGGGCGCTGGAGCGAAGCTCGAAAATCTCTTTCGGGCCGCGCTATATACATACACGAGAACCTTTTGAAGATTTGTCGAGCTCTGACGAGCTGGGCGAGAGATTATCGTCTCTCTCTCTCCCCCCACCCCTCTCTCGCTCTCTTTCCCTCTCTCACTACCGTTCTCAAGTTGCGGAATAACGAGACGGTGGAAAATCCCTCGGGAATATCGATTTCTACGAATTATATTTGTCCTCTTCTCTTTTATATTTATAACACTGTATATATATATATATATATATATGTATAGGCAGAACAAGAATTATTCGCGAGTTCACGTTTTCCGTCGCGCGTGCCTCGTTCGCCGAATCGTTCTTTCTCACACCGCGATCTTCCCGGGCGCGTGAATCGCCTTGTGACTGGCTTCCTAAATGAGATTCCAAGGCTCGAAGAATCGCGAGAGAAAATGTTTGCCGACAATGAGAATCCTTAATAAAATAAAATCTCACCCCTCCGAGAGTCGGGGGATGAGAAAAGTACGTTTCTTGACTCTTTCTCTTTCTCTTGTTACTCGATCTCGATTGTTCTCTTTTCCTCTCTCGCTCACTCACTCTCGCTTTCTCTTGCTCTCGCTCCATCGTTCTCTTCGGTTCCGTATCTTCGTCACGAGCTGTTGAACTAGGAATTGCAGAAATCACTTATTTGAACGCGAGCTAAAAGCGAGCAAAAGAAAGTAACAAGAAATCCTTCTCGAGTCTATAGAATGAGATCCGAACGAGTCACAATGTTGTTCTTCCCGTGACGTTTTTACGATCGGCAAATAAATCGCCACATATTTTGCGATCGATCGAAACTTTCGTAAAGTCGATCTAAACATCGATCACGATTGTGAGACCACTTGAGACCAATTTTGTTTTTTATTTCCAAGAAAATTCATCAGACGTTAAGTATTTTTATTCGTTTTTTATCGTTATTTGGTGGGAGAAAATGTATTTTTGCAACTCGATGAACACGCCGAAACTCATTTAATGTTCGCCTTGAGGATTCGTCAGCCTCTCTCTTCCATTATCATATTTATGAAACGCTTCTCCGTCTCCTTCACTATTTTTCGGGGAAGTGCTTACCGTGATGGTGAAATATAACTGCCAGCAAATATGCGCATCCCCGCCCCTCCCCCTTCCCCTACCGAACCCCGGCATTACCGATTCTCGCGTAGTATACTCGCTTTCGTTTCGTTTGCCACTTGGGTAGCGCCAAAATCCGGACGCTCATGAATAATATTCTCGATAAGTGTCATAACAATTCTTATTACTCGTTTGCATATAACCGACGTTTTCAGCTCGAACGGATAACTATGAGTCTTCTTCGTTCTCGAAGTGTTTCGAGAACGGAAACGGCTAAATGTAGACCCGCTCTATACGTATACATGAACATATATATATATATAATATATGCGGAAGATATGCAAGCTGTTTTTGTCGTCTATAGAGCGCGGCGGTCGTAGACGTCGCCAGGTTGTCGACATTACAGCCACGTATGCGCTATAATACACCGCTCGATGTCTCGACCAAGTATGGCAATGAACTCTCAGAGAATATTGCGGACATTTTCTCGAGGACGTCTGAGGGTCAGATTAGCTTTGATCCCCGAAGAGGGATGGTAGTAAAACTTATATAGCGTGAGACAAAAGCTTTGAGGAATATGTATATGTATATAGTGAGAGACCAAAGCACGTGTCGATCTACGGATCGCTTTCCCCTTGCATCCCTCCGTTTTTTATCCCCTATTCTGCAGTGACACAAAAAACAGATGTTTTTTCGAAAATATGTCTTAAGTCATTGGATTTCTGCATGGTTGTGACTTATTTAGTCTGAGCAGAAAATTAATCAAGCAGCCTGACGTTTCATCGTGTTCGAACACCTTGATACATTGTGTAGAAGCATAACGCGTCGAGGCAGGTCAAGAACCTTAGAAGGGCGATAGGGTGTAAAAAAGGAATTATCGATTTTCTCGCTCAGCTGACCGTCCGTGCGTGCGAAAGGTAAATGCTGCGTTCGTTCGAGAAACTTATATTAGATGGTCGAGGAAATCATCCCCCTCGTGGTCGTGCGTGTGAGCGTGTTAAAATACGGTTTCGCAGTACCTTGTCCTTGGCACGTGGTTGGAACGCCAGCACGATTCGTCCCATTCGTTGTTTACATTCGGCGAGTAGAACGAGGTCAGTGGACCAAAGAATATTAAGGAGGATACAATATTCCTCCTAAAATTCAGATTCAAATTATTCAGTCTTTCGTCGCAGTACAATTATCACACGATTAGGTACAAATATTAATTTATAAGCAACGCAATATATATAAAATCAAATTTCGATGTACAATCTACCGTAAAACGGGGTTACATTGACATTTCGTAACCTCCAATTGAATCCCTTTGGTAAAAAGAACAAATTTGGACCCTCTGCAGATGCCGACGAAAAGTGTCAAAGGAACCAATAATCGCAGTCTTTTCCGGCCTCCCTCGACTCGTTCTTTACTCCACGATAAAAAATAAACGACCAAACGTCTAAAATCGCACAAAGACGATCATTGCACGATGGTGTATTTTTCGTCTCGCCGGACATCCAAATTGTCCGCGAAAATAAGAACACACCCAAAATGTTCACCCTATGGATGAACAAAAAATATAAACCTGCCTTATTTATGTTCAAACACATAGGAATATTCGCGTTTTCCGCCGATTCCCTCGGTTCGGCTCAACTTCGATTTAATCTCGTTCGCTCTCGCATCACGCACACCAGTGCCGGTCGTTAAATTATTTCAAGTACCTATCTTCCTCCTCTCGTGTCGGACATCGCACTATACGCAATACGTATATACGTATGTGCACAATACGTTTCTATTTATGCGTAAGAGTGCATCTCGAACGAAGTGCACTCGGAGCTATTCAAGAATGCTGTAAAGGTACGGGACGCGACTCCTGAGGCGATTTCTTGATACGGAGAGTCATAAAAATGTTCACGAGCGTCCTCACGCTCTAGCAATAAGGGCGTTTGTTCGACGTTGCATCAGTCGTATCCCGTATAACTTGCTGTAGGCGTATCGCCGAGAATCCACTCCCGTGTCCCACTTTCACGCTTGTCAATTTCACTGATCAGCATTTTAGCCGCTTAATCTCGATATTTTCACAAGATAATAGCAAATAAAACTTCTCTATCTAAAATTTGAGTTTCTACCAAACGAAGGTAGAAAGCGTAAGATAAAATTGAGGTTAGGGGGTGGGGGTGGTAGGTGGCGAGGGTGGTATACGAACGAGAAAGCCAAAAGCTTCGAGAACTGCCAACACCCCGAGCAACCCCCGTCTGGCGACGACGAGACGCGTCGCGCAAAGACGTCGAGTCGGCTCTTATCGTAGAACGATCTCCGAGACGCTAATTACCAGCGACGTACATATAGTTATACGTACAATGCCATGCACTAAACTTCTCCCTCCAGCGATTCAGCGATGCATACTCCCTCCCCCCAATTTGCTCTCCATCAGTCGAGAGATATTGTTGACGTTAGTGCCGGCGCATCCGCGCATTCCCCTCATCCATGTCCCCTAATCCACGTAATAATGATATCCCTCAAGCCCGTCATTAAAATCAAGTACCGCATTGCAGGTAATTATAATTGGTATATAACGAGAATCAGGCCTGTGGAAAATCTTACCCTGTGCACTGTCCGATCTTTCGACGAATATTTCTGTGTCATCGTAAAATTTTGCTTCGTTCATTGTGATAAAAATAATGAAATTGACGTGTCGCGTAATATCGGTCGATCGGTTCGATTAATTATGAAACTCGTTTCGTGTAATCCATACCCATGGTCCGTACTGGAGAAATATCGGGGATCGGTGCATCAGGGAGATTCGTCAAAGGATCGTCGAAACCGGCGCTCAATATACACACGAATTTCGAACCAACCACCTACCCTTCGACCCTTCGGGTTTCTCTCTCTCTCTCTCTCTCTCTGTTGGCAAATTGGTGGTCCACGGATCTGTCGGCAATGACCAGAGTTTGATGAAGTAATGGACGTTCCGTGTCGACGTGTTGACCCGAACTACGTCTATATATATATATATATATTACAAGTCCTAGCGAGGGTGGGGTTGGCTTTGGCAAACGCTACCCTGCACCAACTATCCTCCAATGCACATGTTGACGTAAAACGTGCATATACTCACGTGATAAAGGTACGCATGAATAACCGACGAGGGGAGATGGCGCTCGCACCCGTTGTTTCGTCCTTGCGAACGTGTGTCCGTCACGTCTGTGTCTGTGTGTGCTCGTGAGTCCCATATGCGTTCACGCAATGCCGCGTTTGCGTACGAGCAAACAGCACGACATTAGCACGTAGGTATGGTGAGCGTGGTGTGTTAGGACGTTGAACGATTCACGTATATACTCACTAGTGTTATAGCTGCTTATCGACGCGAGCGAGCTGAATTTCGAAAGTCGTCCCTTCTGCCCACGCACACATTCACGAAGCCGATATATATTATACATATATATTTCTGATACGTCTACCCTCGGAATGTATATAGATATATAGAAGAAGAGAGAGAGAGAGAGAGAGCGGAAGGGAGGGAGAGAGAGGTATATATTACATGGTCAGACGGTCGCCGAGCCGCAACTCAACCACCGGAAGTTCGGCTAATTTTTCACGAGAGGGTGTTCACGAATTGCCCTCGGCCACACGCTGACCCATCGATTTTCCTCCTCGTCGCCCTTTCGCACATATCACATTATCGTTCGTGCCCGTCACCGTCATCTTTCCATTTCTGTTTCGAGAATAAAATAAATAAATAAAAGTGCGGTAGGTACACGGGTTTCGTTGCAGGGAATACGTAGGCTCGATTCGTCCACCCTGAAAATTTCAAGGGTCGAATAACGTTGAAGGAACGATAAGAGCGATCTTTTGAGGAGAGTGGGCAGAAAGATTCTCGACGTTTCGACGTTCGTAAAAATAGAACATTTACCGGATATATATATATATATATATAGGTATACGAATGAGAATGAATTATGCGAAACGATTTTTACGAACGTCGCGGCCGGAACGAGATTCGAGGCTTTTTCAGAGTAAACAAGACATTAACGATTTACGGTACGATGAATTTTTATTTTTATCCTCTCGTTCGTGTGTCTGTGTGTTACAAATAGTGAACAACGAATACCGACATTGAAATGACTTGTTTTTTTTTATTAAGTATTTTTATTCCTTCTTCTTTTTCTTTTATTTTTATATTTTTCATTCAAACGTTACGATTCCATCATCCCGCTCGCTGCGCGAGAGACAGGTCGAGTTGAGGGATGATGGACAACACGCGACCTCTCACACTTTATTCTATATACATATATATATACATACATACGTATATATGTATACATATATATATATATATATATATATGTATATATGTATATTTATTTATTTATTTATTTATTTATACTCGTACTTATCGTGTAATTTTATTTATTTTCTTGTTTCCTTAAATGTTATAGTGATCGTTATTTAGGTATGAATAAACTATGGCGTGTGTTACAGTTCGTTTTTCTTTCATTTCATTTAAATCGCTTTAATCGCTCGTTACATTGTTATCGATGCGAACGTTTATATGCGTGATGTGTACAGGTAAGACCGATTCTTCAGGATTTTTTTTTAAATATTTTTGACCTTTCTTTATTTTTATCCCCCCGTTTTTCATTCGCTAAGAATCGATCGACCATACCTCTTACAAATCTTTTCGATAATGACTCGATGAAGATGATGAGAACTATAGACTAAAGATCGACTGAATTATTTATTTTTTGTGTTTTTTTTTCGTTTTTTTGTCTTTTTTGTAAACACGGAATTGAGTCCTTAATATTCGATCGCACACGCACTCGGTCAGTCGCAGATTTGCATCAATTTTTCTCGCACGCAATTCACACTCTTATTGTTTGTATGGGCTCTTGAGTTATTCGTTTCGATTACTCGCCGTCGCAACGCGATGCATCGGTCGCATTATTACGAAAAAAAGAAAAAAAGAAGTAAATAAACAATCGATACGTTCATTCACACATTAGTAATCGCTGAAAATTCGCCGAGACATCGTGTTTCTATTATACACAATAATTCACAATGTTCATTCGTAATCCTATGTAAATAAAATATACCAACACCCTTGGGATTATTATTTTGTTCTCAAACGTTACAAATTGTTGTTGAAATTATTATCTCGCAACGAAAATAACGTATCCCTATTCACGAACGATCGGTGATCGTTTTATTTCGATAAATCGATATTCCACCGCTCTTCTTTTTAACGACAATAATTCCCCGTGCATTCCGCCATTACTACGCGATAGTTTGAAAATGCAAAATCGAGTTATGAAAAAAAAAGAAATGTAAAAATCGACAAAGCAACGAAATAACAGCAACGTTGAAAATTCTGAAAAACACGAGGAAAATTTGGTTTTTGGTTAAGCCCGAATACCCGGAGGACCTTTCGCCGGGTGATAATTAAATTTGCTCCAGCCGTACCGACGGTCCGAGTGTTCGAGCGAGTCATGGTTGAGCGAACGGGACATGGTAGAGGATGAGTGAAGAGGAAGAGACAGAGAGAGAGAGAGAGAGAGAGAGAATGTTTGTGAGATATTTGCGGTTTTCCGAACCGTTTTGCACCTCCGGGAAGCGTGAAATATTTTGCACCTGCGGGGACGCAATAACGCTTTTGTTAAATATTATCATATATATATGCATATATGTATATATATCGATCACGCCGATGTATGACACGAGAAACGCATATGATTTACGCATACGAAACAACGACCTGGTTTGACTCTATCGTGCGTCATTGTCACAACAATAAGCGTGGAGCCCGAATCCGGTCAGTGGAGTCTCTCGTTGACTCCGCAGCTCCATTTCCGCGCTTTCTCGATCATTATTTATCGAACGAGGTAGAAGGGGGTTTAGTGCGGGCGATGGGATCGATGACCGAGCCGAGAATCGAGAAATACGCGCTCTGTGGGAACGACGGATACGCGGTGGCTTCCGATAAGCATTTATAACCCTCTGTCATGACGTCGTTTACCGCGCGCATTTCCTTGCTGAAAATGCGCGGGCGTGCGCGCGTCAGAGAGAGAGGGAGAGAAAGGGTTGGAACGAATAGAGGGGGGGGGGGGGGGTGAAGCCCGGATATGCAACTCTTCGATTTCAGAATAATCGATTTCTCTTCAAGCCCTTAAAAACTGCGTTTTCAATATCCGCAAATTAATTTTTCATTTCATTCCCAACTTTTGTTTTTCAATGATCTTCTTTTTTCAACCCCGAGGCCCTCTCCCGGCACCAACACGATGCAAAAAAAATATATATCCGATATATCGGCATTTTGCCAATGGGTTTTCACAGTTTCTTTTTCGCTTCGTCGAATAAAAATGCAACGATAGAAGGATAAACAAATTTCAGTAAAAGTACACGGAGGGGTAGCGAAAGAGAGAAAGAGAGAGAGAGAGAGAAAGAGCAAAAAGTGGAAACTCGAGGATTGAATGTTTCGAATCAACATGTATATTTGCTTTTTAAAATCGAAGAAAACCAGATAACGAGATCAGAGAAAGAAATAAAAACAGAGCAAGGGCGGGGGGCGGATTGCACTTGGATGGTAAAACTGGAGTGGGAGGTAAGGGGGGTTAAAAACACGCGGAGGGATCGAGGGTGAAGGAAGATGCGAAGTATGGGTGAAAAAGAAGCGGAAAATTGAATTCTGTGAGCAAACGTCGTTCTACCAGGGAGCGAGAGAGCTTCAGATGTTGCTCCCGTTTCTCTGATGCTGCGCCTTTCTCTCCTTCTCATTCTCTCTCTCTCTCTCTCTCTTTCTCTCTCTCCCACTCTCTCTTCTCTCTATCTCTCTCTCTCTCTCTTCGACAAACGACAAGTGCAGAAGGGGTGGGGGAAGGCTTGCAGATGTTTACCAGAGACTTTCAGACGGTCTCCGCCTCGTCGTCTTCGTTCGTGAATCTATTCGATATACGATGCAAAATGTACGTGTGCACGTAAAAAGCAGGCTATGTACAGTCGAACGACATATTCGCTTGCCGTTTCTACCCCAGTTTTCGACCGTTCGCAAAAGCGGACACTCCGTACTCCCCGATCGACCAATATCTATGCGTTCACTTTCTCACGTATTATTTCAACTTGGAAAACGTACCGTGCGCCATGCGATACGAACAAAAAGAAAGCTAATACCAATTTTCGTTGGGTCGAAAAACACAAAAGAGAAATATTGTTTCGAGCAAAAACTCGTAACATTAAAAAAACATTAACGATTTCATTTTGTCGTGATCCAAAAAAAAAATCGCCACTATCTCTCGCCCTCGCGCTGGATAAAAGACACAATTTTTTAAATATTTCATACGATAAATCCGTATCTTTTTTTTTATCAACATTCGATTCGCGACTTTTTCGTTAATTACTTTATTTCGATAATTATAAACGTTCGATAATGATGATATGTTGTACAAATTCGCTGATCAACGTTCGTACGACGATTATTACGACGAACGATCCGATTACGTCGCGTTTGCTTTGCAAATCGAATATTTTTACATCGCGGTAAAAGAGGCAGAGCGAGAGAGAGAGAGAGAGAGAGAGAGAAAGAAAGTAAGAGAGCGCAGCGGCGAGCGTCGATTTAATCGTGGTTGATGAGTTTCGATCGTACGGAGAATTAAATCACGCGTTTTTCCGGCCCGTGGCGTTTTCCGACACGTCAACGATGCGTGTTCGATGGCCGAGTCCGGGCTTCGGCCAACCGTTCGTCGGGTAATAATTGGAAAATTGTCCGTACGAGCTGGTGACTCCGGTACAATATACGTAGATATATATATATATATATATATATATATATATATACACGTATATACTCACATTTTATGTACATCATATATATGTATATATATATATATGTGTGTGTGTGTGAAAGATCTGACTGACGTTCGTCGACGTCAACGAGTTCGCGCTTATAAATAAAACATTTCCTCTCAACCCCTCCCCTGCCTCCCTCCCTCTCTCGCCCCTCTCGGCGCCCTTTAGTTGATGCGCCAGGCGTTTATGACCTATGCGAGTCTCTCCGTGAAAATAAAATGGCATTAAAAAAGAAATGAGAATGAAAAAAAGAAAAAAGAAAGGAAAAAAAAGAAAGAATGAAAGAATCTCGGACGAAGAGTGACGGACACATTTTTTCCGTGCAGGCGCGTGATCTCGCATCTTGCGCGATTCAAGCTATTCGTTAAATATCTATGTAGTCGTTTTTTTTTTTTTTTTTTTTTTTTTTCATCATTTCTCCATATTTTTTTATTAATTTTTATTTTACTCGCGAATAGCGCGTAAAATGCGATGAAAATCTATCCCCCCTCCCCATCGAACACCAAACGAGTCTCGCTTTTCTCTCGCGTATGTGATTTTCCATATCAGGGCCACGGGGGAAATTAAATGACGTCGAACGCCACTCGTATTCGTCCGGACTCCGATGAATCAATTGATCGCAATTTTTTCCCTTCTTCCTTCCTTCACTCTTGTTTTTCTCGACTCCCTTTGTTCTCCCGTTCGGTCGATATTTTATCTACCATCGCTTCGATGAGTTTGTCCTTTTCGTTCGTTTCGTTCCATTTTTGTTTTCTTCATTTTGTCGTGTTTCATCGTTTTTTTCTTCATTTTTTTTATTTGTATATTTACAAATGCACAGCGTAAATTTTTTTCGACACGATTCATCCCGAGTTCACAAATAAATATCATCCTCGCTTTTACGTGTGATTCATATCATCGATCTTCTATATATTACATACTAATTATGCATACTTAAATAACAGTTTTTTTTTGTTTTTCGTTTTCTCCGGATCATCACGTATACGCTTACGGGATATTCGCTTTCTCGTCCTCGCGGATATCTGGGATTATCGATGTTTTATTTCTATTTTTATTTTTATTCATTATTCGTAATTAGGTATTTCGTTTTTTTTACTTCGATACTCGACGAGAATCACGAAGGATACGCGATCTTTTCTCGATTCGTCGAATTCTCTTATCGGCATCATCGTCTAATCGTGAATCCTTAATTCATTAATCCTCTCGTTAATTCTATTCTTGTTTTTATTTTTTAATTCTTTACGTTTCTTTTTTCGTCTCTTTCGTATTTTTGCCCTCGTCCCACAATCGGACGGAATAAAATACAATTTCCGTCCTACTCGCGGTTGAATTATATTTATCACCCTCGCTCATTTCAATTTTTACGATTTTTCATCCCTTCTACATGTGTGTGTGTGTTTCATGTGTCACGACTGATTATAAATTATTTATGTCGATCACGTACGTTCGCGACGCGCATCGCCGGAAATGAGAGACGGAAATGGTCGCGTCAATTTTCGCACACCGCGCGTTTTATCATTTTTATCTGTTTCTTTCATTTTTTTTCGTTTTGTTAAATTTATTATTTTCCATCGCTCTGATACATGGAGCGATAAATGAAATAAAAATTGCACGTCTCGCGGTGACTGTCGACCGAACGAGATCGATAAGAGACGATCGTTCGTTATTTCCGGCGATCGTTGATTTGTTTTTTTCTCCCCTTTTTGCTTTTGTTTTCTTTTTTCTTTTGGATTTTTTCCAACACGCTCGTAGTATTGCACTGAATTAGGGTTAGGGCGTGACGAAACGAGAGACATTAGCACCGATCGAAGTTCACGTCCGATGTTTGTAAGAGGCCTCATGGTCACCTCAGTAACGTCGCCGAGGTGAGCACCGCGATGAGAACGAACGCTGCTCTGACAGCCTCACCCCCGCCGTGTTGCATCGCCGCAGGATTTTCTCCTGCAACAGAATCAAAAAGAGAAAACAAAAAAATCATTAATATTTCATCGTTATATATATCACTCGGTGAAAAAAAGGTGAAAAAATCCAATAATTGCGCACGAAAATCGAATCATGTCGATAATTGTCACTGTATCGACGAGCGAAAGAAACGTGATTGAAACTTTTCTCCGAAACTCTATTTTTTTTTATTCCCCACGGACTCGAGAGGCCACCGAAATCTGCAACGCATCTGCAATTAGTATCGAGTTTCCGAGTTCGATGCGTTGAAATTCTGTGGGGAAATTAGAAGGGTCGTAAGAGAAGGGGGGGGGGGGGGCTAGAAGAAAAGGAAAAAAGGGCGGTCGAAGCATGGAAGGCACGAGTTCGAGAAAGTTCGTTACCCGCCTTCGAATTCCATACAGATATTTAACAAACTAAATACACGTATATATGTATATAACAGTCATACGATAGAGAAGCGCGATGCGCAGTGCGCTCTCGGTCCGCTTCGCAGAGAGCGTCCAGAGCGTTCCGAACGTTCTCGAGCCACGAACGCTCGCTTTCTCTAATTTTTGTTTTCAAACTCCGCCGCAAAGTTAATTAATCGCGAGATACGGGGTCGCCAGAGTGGATCTCGGTGGACCTGGATTGTTGGCTCTATATAGATCTAGATATTTATATATATATATACATATATATATGTACAGGGGAGAGAGGTCGAGAGTCTGGTGTCCACACGCAACGTGAGAATACGCCCGTTGGTCAGCGAGCGAACCGAGAGCGAAGTTGTGGAATGAGGAACGGTAGAAAGAGGGAGAGAGAGAGAGAGTGAAAGCTCTCCCTCCTCTCTCTCACTCTCTCATTGCTCACGGACTTTAAATCCCGCGGGAATATAATTCATTCGATTCTCCGCGCCCAACCGTTCGCGGTCGAGCCACCAGACTCTCCCTCCCTCCCTCTCTCTCTCTCTCTCTCTCTCCCTCTCTCTCTCTCTCTCTCTCTCTCGCCGAAGCTCGAAAAAAGGGGTTGAAAAAAAACAAAACAAAAAAAACATCCAACACTCGTGACACGCGAAATATTCACGCGCCGGAGACTGGAATTTCCGGCTATTCTTTCATACGTGTGTAACGGTTTACGCGCCTCCGATTAAATAAATGTGCAAAGCGAGTATGCAAAATTTTGTTTAGATGTCCCTCCAGTCAAACGTCAAACTACCCTTATATTTATCATACAACTTGGTGAGAAGTTTGATCATTAGATTGTCGAGCTACGTTCTTCAACCGATTCTTTTCTCCGCTCGGGCTCGATTACGTACAACGAACCGTTTTTTTAACACGTGCAAGCAACAGGGAATTTATACCTAAGGGCGAGAGCCAATGGACGGGGGTGCGAAACGTACAAGCCTCAATTAAACGGAAATAAAAAAACAAAAACACGAGTTCGGTTTCGGTGAGAGGGAACTTACAGTCCTGTTTACAAACTCGAAAGTCCTGCGATCGAACGCACACGGGTATATATGTACTCGTGGGCACACCAACGAAAGAGTGGACGAGAGAGAATGGCGTACGGAAAATTGGCTAGACTCGATCGAAATTGTTTACCTCGTCAGGCCCAGCCTCCGTTTATTCGACCGTATTTTTTCCCCCGATACCACGTTGATTGGCTAATAAATCTGAGGCTCACTCTCCTCCTCTTCATCCCTATTCATCTATCGTCTTTCTACCAGCGTCGCGAATTAATTCTCAGCTTTAATTAGACGATACTCTACGCACGAACGAATGAATTTCACTTTGAGACCGTGACGCGCCTGTCGGGCCTTTACGCTCGAGTAGAAAATAACAAACACATTCCTCTATTTTTTGTCTCTCCGGATCTCGCTTTGAGTATTTTTCAACGAGAGACGGTGAAGTCCTCGATGCAACATCACCGATATCCGATTCGCGGCAATCGGTGCATTTTATCGATACGTCTCTGAGACAGAGAAGCCGAATATAAAAGGAATGCGGCAACAACAGTAAAAATATCGACTCTCGTTGGAAAAGAAATAGAACCATGACCGGTTGCTGCTAACTTTACTCATTCCCTCCCTTCGCCCTTGATTCTCTCTTCCTCTCTTCACGAAACATCGCCAATGGCAGACCGAAATCGTTTCTCGAGGCTTGTGAAATAGGGTGAGCTCTCGCAGAAAGCCAATAATGGAAATGGCGCTACTGGAGGACTATCCACTGTGAAGAGATTTCGCAGGGGCTGAGGGTACTACCCGTATCGCGAGTACGCGTATGCGCGTTGTATAAGAGTTATTTCCATTTACAAATCCATTAAAATGATCCTCGTTCCTTTTGAAACCCGAACCATGTTCGTACGTTTTTATTTTTCAATTTTTTTCCCATGAAAGTGATTTCGTTTTAATCTTCGATCCGCAATTCTTTTCTCTCTCTCTCGATCGCTAAAAACCAGTTGAATCAAGTTGCTGAATAACAAATTTCACGAGCGTTGATGAAATATTTGAAAAAAGATGAGATTTCCTTTGGCAAATTTGAAACGGAATGTCCCGTATACGCGTTCTACAGCGAAATGTAGGTATATCCTTGCCTAGCTTGAGGACGTTTGTCCAAAAGGGCTAGAGGACGTACGGAACACCAACAATACGAGATTCCTTGTTGCGGTAACCTCGTACATTTGGGAACCGACAACTGCGATAACGTTATGGGTCCTCTAGGTTGGATCGTCGAGCAAGAAGGACGAGAACAAACACACCGAGCGGAGAATAGTCTGCGGAAACGAACGATGGAGGACTCGGGTCTCTCGCACGCGATACAAAATGGTACCTCTCTCTCTCGCTCCTTGCTACAGCCCGAGGATCTCTCCTGGGGCTTCTTCGTGTCCGCCAGAATCACACAGTTAGCAAACACTGTATGAGAATTGAGAAATCGATTATACATATATATATTTAAATTCAACCCTCGTTTCCGTATTAACTTCATTCACCGGGTGTGTTATCAAAATACACATTTCCTATTTATCCAAACTTCAAGTTTCTTGATTTTAAATTCGTCACTACGTCGATCATTATTATATATTTCTTTTTCCAAAATATTCGTTCGACTATTTGTTCGTAAGAAATATCATATCGAGGATACAAAGGTGACAATTTTTGATTCGCGGGAAAACGTGAAATTTAATGTATCGAGTCAATTGAACGAACATGGTAATAAAAATGTCCCGTTCCGTTCATGGGAGAGGTTGGATCGTTGCCACGCGCAAATAATCGATCCTCTTTCGTCGCTCTCGACGTCGACGTATATAGGAAAAAGCAGGACGTTGCTTACATGTATGTGTGCGAAAGTGTGTCCGCCCTCGCGCGTGTATAGAAACTGACCGGTCGACTTCCGGTGAATCGTAATCGACGGCTCGTTTCGAATCCGGTTGGCACGGACCAGGCACAATGGGCCGTTGATCGAAGGACCGAAAGAGCCGACGAGAGAGAGAGAGAGAGGGTACGGACGCGCCGTGGTCGCTACCGTCAACGCCGGATGAACGTTCGAAAGATGAATGAGACGATCGGCTTGGTGAAAGCACGCGAATCCTCGTACCGCTTTGACCATTGACGATTCTCGAGCCCCTTCTCTACCTCTCTCCCTCCCCCGCCCTCGCTTTCTCTCTCATGCTATCTTCTATCTCTTCCTTTCTCACTTCGCGTCGAGTCTGATTTTCCAACACCGACATCGGGAATACCGCACGGTGGGATAGAGAAGTTTCCGGTTACGATGGCCAGTCCTCGATGCGAATGGGAACGCGTTATCCTCCGTTGGCTTCGATAACGTCGGGCATATAGTCGTCCAACGTACAGAACATTCGAGTATAGCACCGTGTAAACATACACAGGCGTTAATATATAGGCGTGTACAGATACAATCGGTCCACCTGAACGTTTCTGATGTTGGCGAACGGGACGTTCATCCCCCTTGTGCGGTAGTCGCATGCGGACATCCCGTCGTAAACTCTCGCTCTATTTTCATTGCCCCCCCCCCCCTCGTTGGACACGAAGAATTTATCCCCCGTACGAATGAAAAATCACGACGGGTACGTTTTATTGCGCGCCATTGTACGATAATTGTTCAACATCCTGAAAACTGCGTGGATGCTGTCAAGTTGCCAACAATTTTTAAAAAATTTTGAAATTTTTGACTCCGATAAATTCTCAATTCCGACCCTCTCAATAATTTTCATTTACTCGAAATTTTTCATCTATACCGATCCTTGCAATGCCCCTAATTTACGTATGTTATAAGGGTTGATTAAAAAACATAGGAGAGAATTTCGAAAATTGAATCGAGGGTGTCGAGCAGATCTGATCACGATTTTCCCCGTATCTTTCACTTGCCACCCTGATAACGTTCCCTCCAACCTAGCGTGTGTAGTTCGTAAGAGAGACCAGACGCAGGGTTAGAGAGAGAGAGAGAGAGAGAGAGAGAGAGAGGGAGAAAGTTGCGGTGGCGAGTTCTCCGGGCTAGTATGGTGCCAGGGTCGGCCGTGGCTGATGCTAGATGCTGCTGTGCTCGCTGCACCGAGATGAGGCTGGCCCGTAGCCAATGAGCCCGCCGCGATTACGATTGTTTATTGCTAGTGATACCGGTCAACTTTTGCCGAACAGCCCGGTTGGGTGGTACTGGATGGGATTGCCGAGCTCCTGACTTCCCACCCCGAGGATCGTGAAAGGCTATCGGGAAACGAGACAGAGGGAGAGAGAGAGAGGATAGTCGACGTGCAAACCCGAGCGAATTCACCAAGCCCGTGGGAGCCGGGTCAACCCCGATGAACATCTTTCCACGACATTGAACAGACTGCGGGAAGCCAAATGGACTCTAGCCTCTCTCTCTCTCTCATTCTCCCCTGTGTCTCCGTCGCAAGCTTTGTCCCAGGCTGTCGCTAGGAACGCGCCGCAACGACACTACATAACCCTGTGGTATATAACCGAACGATTTGGCGTATCGAAAATCGAGGCGATAATCGGATTTAAGAAAATCCATTGTCGTGTTACCGAGTTTAACCCTCGATACTGTTCAATTTGCATGCGGATCGCCTCTTACCGAGCAGGTTAGAAAAATGAAATTTGCTCGAGTCGAAAGACTTTAAGCATGCCCTTGAAACTAAAATCGTGACCTTGAAATAGGAATCAACCCTCTTTTTCTTCATCCACGGTTCTGATACACGAGTACGATAATTCACCGGAGACCGGAGGAATCCAAGATCAGAGTGAGGGAAGTTACGGCCTCCGGCCAGACCGAGACCCTCATGGTTTCCATCCCCCGGCCCGTGCATCGTTTTACGCTGGCGGGTCACGTGCAAAAAAGTCCGTATGCAAATTGAGCTGTCAAGCACCCTTGGGAGATTCCTTCTGTGTATTATACATGGCTCCACGGAAGCGGGACACCGCACAGGGAGCGTCCCTCTCCTCTGTTAACTACGTCTCGCGAGAAGAGCTTTGCAAACTCCTCACGCTTGTAGTACGCGCGGGCTAGAATGGAGAGAGGGCGGTTGGTTTCTCGGTGGAAAGTTCACCCTCTCTCTCTCTCTCT
This sequence comes from Netelia inedita, assembly GCA_964017225.1. Taxonomy (NCBI): domain Eukaryota; kingdom Metazoa; phylum Arthropoda; class Insecta; order Hymenoptera; family Ichneumonidae; genus Netelia; species Netelia inedita. The sequence continues at coordinate 5,182,298 of OZ024921.1, forward strand.
GTCTGTCTCTCTCTCTCCGCCTCTATCTCGCTTCCTCGTACACTGTAGGGTGACTTCCTTCGCTTTCTATATGCTTCTCTCAGCAGTGTCCGCAAAGCAACATACCCCCGACGTCCTTCTCGTACCACGAAAGATAGATAGAGGGGTCGCATACACAAAGGGAGAAGAGAGAGTACGCGCGATGAGGAGAGGAGAACTGCCTGCCTCTGCGTCTGGTGGTGTGCCAGTGCCGGTGGTGCTCTTGCCTCGAGGTACCACGAGATCTCTTGGGCCACGAGGCAAAGAGGGTTGGTGAGAGCGACAGGGGGAGGGGAGGGTCGAGAGAGGAAGGAACAGAGGCTGGAAACCGGGCTTCGACGGTAGGGTACGGAGTAAAGGGTAGGCAAGAGGAACTCGAGGAGCTTGAGGCTACGGTTATTAATGGGCCAGGCGTGACACCCTGCGAAATAACCTCCCTAACCCCCGAGCTACCCCCGGCCAACGAGGTATAGAGACTCTTCACTATCTCTCTCTCTCTCTCTCTCTCTCTCTCTTGCTATCTGACTGTCTCGCTCTTACCTTCGTGTACCATGCCTACTTACTTGTCCCTCTCACCGTGGGCGTTAACTGGGCCAAGAACTACTCATTTTCAGAACGAGGACAATCGCCACCCTCTCGATTCCAGACATTCTCATATTTCTTCATCCCCAATTCCACCCCTTGAAACTACACTCTTCCTTTTATCTTCTCGATGGTTATTCTAGCCAACAATCAAAATAAAAAAGATTCTCTCGTATTGAAAAGGATCGTACGTCTGCGTACAAAAGAATATTGAAACAACGAGACGCCACTCACATTCTTTCTAAAAATTCAGACTGACTTTCTTTTTTTTCAAAAGAAAACAATGGCAATTTTTCACCGAGACAAAAATTATTCCGTCCACCAATTCGAAATAGCTTTAACCTAAACCCTCGGTATCGTTTCGTCCCTTGTCCGATAATTGGATACGCAGCTGCGCCCCCCGAATAAATCATCAAATACGCGATAAAATATCGGCGCGACCTTTGAAAACGCCGAATAAGCACGACCGAACGCCCAAATTGAAGAAGAAAGAAACACCAAACAGATGGGAAAAGGTGGGAGAGAGAAAGAAAGAGTAGACTAAAATCTCCGTTGGAATCTCACTTCGAATGGCTGGAACGGCGTATACATTTTCTTGTATATACGGCGTATGTGCTTGCTGGAAACGGTGGCGATAATTTTTCACTGACTCTTAGAAAAGAAGTAGAAAAAAAATGAGAAGAAGGCCAAGTCAGTGCCGGGGTAAGAAGGATGTTGGTTAGTGGAAGGACAGACCGAGAGAAGGACGAAAAGGGGCGGGGAGGAGGAAGAGAGGGAAGAAAACGCAGCTGAGAGTCTCTTCACGGACTGGAAAGGGTAAGTGGATGTGGAAGACATGGCCCAAGGGACTCTGTATATACATATATATATATACATATATGTACGTAGTTCTCCCTCGGGTGGTTGGAACCGCACGGCGAGATAGTACCGAGTAATGCGCTCTGCTCTTCCCCGGGTCACATCTAATTAATAACTGCGGCATATCGCAAAGAGTAATGTACGTTAATTGCGAAAAGAAATGTGTCGGAGGATGGGAGGGAGACAGCATACGGAGATGGTGGAGAGAGAGAACGTGGAACACCGCCCGAGACTCTTACTCATCTTTCTCTGCTTCTCTGGCTCCCTCTTTCTCTCCCATTTCCTCTGTATCACCCTTTCTCTAAGAGACTACAACTAGAGAAAGCTCTATAACAGAGAACCGCAAGCATCCTATTCCAGCATCCCAGCAAGAACTGCGATTATTTACTCTCATGTTTTTATACGCGTTTACAATTTTTATTTTATTTTTTTTCATAAAATTGAAACGTCGACTTATTCAACGCGACGTCAAAATTCAAAGTTACATCGACCGAGCGAGGAAGAAACGATCTTCTTGTATCCTCGTTGAAAAAGAAGTTACAGAGGAGTGAACAGGGGACAGGGGGATGGTGATTGTTTTTTCTTTGTTGAACAAAATTGAAAATACGCCGGATGTAAAATTAGACGAAAGTAGAGGATGAAATTGGAGAATTGCAAAGAGCAGAACCGGTAACGAGACTGTCGGGGGTCTAAAGCTCTCCACTTTGTCCGGGAAACGAGAAATAATGGAGGTTGGGGCAAGAGGGAGGATAGGAGAGGGTGTAGGGTAGGTAGGGGGATAAGTCGGTTACAGTTTCCAACGCGATGGAGAATAACGCCGACGTTGCGTCTTTTCCTCCTTCGTCGGTGGCGCGTTTTCCTTCGGCATCGCGAAAGGCAAGACGGAATTTCGGCGATATATCGGCTCCTGAATACTCTCTCGTACACTCCCACTGCTCTTCTTTACCCACGTATATATACATATATGTATTCGCGAATGTATCGTTCTCTAACGTAACCAGCCAGACGAGAAACTGCTTTGATATTCGAGGCTCGAGCTTCGACTACTTGTCAAGCAAACTCGTATTACTCGGAGAACATTACGTCGGTCCTTCCACCTGTTCGTACCGCGAGGCACGCTACACGTTGCGCTACTACGCGCGTACAACACACGACGTTATAACTCTCTGGATGTCCTAAATCTATGTGCTTGCAGACACACACAAACACACACACACACACACACATAGTCGTATCGTTGTCTCTATAGCTCGCAGTTGCAACTCGTATACTCATTCCCTTGCTGATACTCGCAGCTTTCTTCGGCGCAGTTACATCGTCGTGCGACAGGGGCAAACTGGGCGTTGCCACAAGACGGACGATGTATTTCTCCAAGATTAAAATATAATTACGAGTTTTTTTGCGCAACGCAACAAAAATTGCACGTCACGGGACGTGATTTATCAGGTTGGTAGAAAAATAAACGTGTCTTTCCTCTCTACGATACGGACAAAATTGTCGCAGTATCGGAAACGTAACTATTATTTTATTTAATCGATCGTCGCGAGAAAATTGTTTTTCGCGAGTCCAAAATTTACAATCGTTTTTGTGAATTACGAGAACGTGGTAAATTTCGTGAAAGGACGACGATACAACACGCGACGTTACGAAACGATTTTACGAACACGTTTTATGTACCGTGAATATATACAGCGATACATAAATCATAGCGGATATATCGAGTATCAAGAGGTGAAATGGCACAAGTCGAAGAAGTCGTTCGCATCTCGGTCATACTTTCGACTTCCGGATTCGAGAAAGAAAAGCGAGAGCGAGTATAAAATCCTCGGTGGAATGAGCCGAGGTATCGTCGTAAATAATGCAAAAAGTACTCGACGGGGGTAGTTTGAAAAGCGATTCCTGCGCCACTATCCACTACGCGGGGAAAAAAAGAACTAGGGATGATGTGTTCCAGGCATGTTCCCTCTCGTACTTATCGTTCTTCGTGCGGTACGAAAATTCTCGCCCACATGTGTGAGCTTCCTGTTCGTCCTTATCGCGTGTGTTTACGTCGGTGAGGCGGATGCTTCGCCCACTCGATGTAAAACCATAGTTGAGCTCCGTTCGCCAAAAGTTGAGAGATCCTTCGCCGCATTGTACCATACCTCTCACCCCTCCGCCATGCCTCTCACCGTTTAGTGACATTCCATAATACTCGCTGGCTCCAAACTACGACTCGTAGTTCAGAGTTACTCTCTCATATCCACGGTATGATTTACGCGCGGAAAGTTTCACCATCGGGGTTGTTTGCGAACGGGGGAGCTCTGGTCGAGGTAACGCGACGTGGAATATGTTTTTTTTTTAGAAAAAAATTTATCCCAGGTGTCAGGGTTTGCCGTTGGAGAGGATTCGCAAACGAGCCTTCGTATATTTCACGATTAAGCGACGACGAACGAAAGATTAATTTACATTCAGGTTTTTATAATATTTACGGAATTTTTTTGAAGCGTGAATCGTCGTAGAGATGGAAATTGAATGGGATTTGGGGTGCGCGAGACCATTTCTACATAGCCGAAAGCTCGTTAGGGAAGGTGAAACGTCCAATTCGACAACCGTAGAAATACGCGGATTGCTCGTTCTTGAGTCTGGTCGCAGAGGGATGGTAGGGCAACTCTGTACACGGGGTGCATTCAGGGTGAAGCAACAGCGTGTACGAGCCCTGTACAAGCGAGGGAGAGAGAGAGAGGAAGCGAGGGAGAAGTCTCGAAACGTGCGGGTGCACATGGCAACCGTGACCAATGTACGCGTTTGACCGAAATGTGGGCGACGGTCCGGGCATGTTAATTGTAATTAAGCGGGCTCTGGGTGGCAGAGAGAGAGAGAGGGAGAGAGAGAGAGAGAGAGAGAGAGAGAGAGAGAGGAATCCTGGTTTGGCCCAGCTGCCGGTGTTTCTCTTGGTCTCTGCTCGGTCTTCTATGCCATAGTCGTTGGTTTCACCGGTTGATGCGACCACTGGTGCTCTCGTGAATGCGAAGTGCTTTAAGCTTCGCGGAGGAGAAAGGAGAGAGAGAGAGGTTGGGCAATTCGAGCAATCCTCGTAGAACGAAACGTATGTCGATAGGTCCGACCAAATTTCCCATATTTTCTAACTAAGTACTCATAACGTCTATTACGCGTACATAATTTTATTATATGAAATATCGCCGAGTTAAGTCCTCGGTAATATTACTAATCGAGGGAATTCGTTTCATGAATTTATCAAGCGAAATCCCTACATTTGTATAATGTGAAAATAGCGTTTTTAAAATAGCGCGACACGACGAAGGATGAAATAAAAAATATCTGATATTTGATTAAAGTGGTGGCATTGACCAGCATCCTAAGGCTTGTGTCAACTTACAAAGTCGCTGGTTCATAAATGTCTGAACGATCGTAGACGTTTCAGATGCAATTTTTACAGGTTTTTTGACCCGGTAGGAAGCCGAACGACAACGCAACCTTTCTCGTAGCCGCAAGGCTCGCTGGAACATTTCCCGCTCGTCGTAAAAACCGGTCGAGGAAGGAACGGATACGCGGAAATGTGCATGCGGAGGTTTCGCAGCGAAGAGCATTTTTATCGCGCGCATTCGCCACCGCGTAGCGTAACCACCCAGCTATAAGGAAATACAGTAATCCATTGTCCCGTTGTTGCACACTTTCCTCGTTGGTACGAAGCCTTGATGGACGCTGGAATCGCGACGAGAGAGATTGCCCGTGGTTGAGTGTTTTCGCTATATACGCTGATTACACGGTGCTTCCATTTCCTACTTCTTCGGTACAAGGGTCGATACGATACCGAGGACAAATCCTCGCGACAAACTCCGTACCGAGAGCAATCAAGATTTACGTACAGTTCAGTGAAAATAATGCGATTTTGTCGATTAATCGTAATCACTTCGTTATCAGCGTTAGGGCGATTCGACGATATTCAAATTCTCGATGAAATATTACTATTTTGAAGATTTTGCTGGGACGTAGATAATGATTTTTGTCAAATTTCGAATTGCTTACCATTGAGCACGTGGACGGAGATCGTGGTAGCGGCGACGTCTCGCAGAGCACAACTGTAATTACCGCTGTCTTTCTTGTTCGCGTTCGCTATGTAGAGCCTCGAAACCGCACCCTCGGAGCCCATGTCGGTTTTGACGCTGCAACAAGAAATAACGAAAGATTTTCGTAAATTTCTTTTTAATATATAAGAACGTTGAGTCATTCGAATGTTAACATGGACAATATTCCGTCGATCGAATCATCGGTGGATTCTCATTGTCTCTTAACGCAGGTGGATCGCTTGGAAACTGTTAAATACGTGATGGGCTGAAACACCATCGAGTCCGACCACAGAGGACGATTACTACTTACGTGAATTATACGTGGACACAATTTCCGGAATTCAGTGAAGCGACGAAGAGACATAGAGATAGGGAGAGAGAGAGAGAGAGAGAGAGAGAGAAGATGGAGAGAACGACGATCCGGGCAACGGGCTTAAGCGATCTCACGGTCTGCTCGAGGAACGGATTAGGGGAGTAATCCCGGTTCTCCTCAGGGACAATCACGGGACTGACCGGCCACTGGTAGAAGCCGTCGTCTCGGGGATAACTGCAGTCCATTGGTTTACCGGAACCGGATACAGGAGAGAAGAGCCAGCGAGTGGGGCTCCACGACGTGGCGTGCAGCGAAGAGGAAGGGAACGGTCAAGGCATCTCTCATCGAGGGGAGGGCGAGGCTTCGAGCTCTCACCGAGAACCTGGACCTACCTATATGCAGAACAGGACGTTCCCAATTGCTTAACGTCTCTTAGGCTCTGTTACACCGGAGATGCACCAGCACGACACCCCTTTGTCTCGGATACAAACGACCTATGATGTTCATCAACCGTGGACGATAACTCGTTATGACGTTTCGTATCAACAGGACAAAGATCACAAAGAAAAACAGAATTTAACGTCAACGATAATAACAATTTAAAGAATAAAATTAATAATTAATCGAGAACAATATTAATTTAATTTAATTCTCTTTTTCGTCAAATTATTTCTTAAATTATTCACAAGTAAACATAACTGCGAATAAATAAAATGATAAGAGGCGACGAGTTAAGGGCGACTGGGAAAACGTCGGAGTAAAATACATCCCGCGTTATCAATATTCGTGGAGTTTTATCTTCGCAGCCACCAGGCACGACGCAACGGAACGTAAGAAATCGCGAATATTTCCACGAGGGAAATAAAGCGTCCTGAATGCAATGAGATAAAATACAGGATACGCGCACCAAGGAATATATCCTCCTTCTGTTCCCCCTGGAGAACACGAAGCGAGCGTTACGAGAGAGAGAGAGTGGAAAAGGCGAATCAATGAAAAGTGGCTGAAGATAGAAAGATAGGAAAGTATAGCCGAAAAGAGAACCGTGGTACGGGGAGCCACATGTCGTACGTTTAGCCGAGTTTAAAAATTCATTGGGAATCTCGTGGAAAATACTTCGAGACGCCAGAGGCCACATATACGACGGTGCGCGTCGTCACGACAGAAGAGAAAACGGGCGCGCTGAGGCGAACCATGAACGCGTATACTTCTTACTAGAAATACGTCAGGATCTCTGTTCCATGCTCTTTTTTTACTTTTTCTATCTCACTCTCCCTCTCCCCCCCCCCTCTCTCTCTTATGTTTCGTACAAGCGCTTAGTAACGTGTAGCTGTGTATCCTAGAGCCGAGGTGGACGCCACGAGACGCGGGATATCTCTTCTTTCCTCGTTCTTTTTTCCACCCGCCTGAAAAGAGGCGGAGCACACCACCGGATACTAAAAGCACTTGTTGCCCCGTTATCGTTACTCTCTCGGGTGTGCGCTTTCTCGGCTTTCCTTTTCCGCTCCCTCTTTCTCTCTTTCTCCCGGTCTCTTATCCATTTCTTTCTCAATCTTGCCAGTTAGAGAGACGCAGTGAAAGAGACACGAAAAATATCCTACGATCGTCCTAGCTCAGCCACGAGGTAACGTTCGTACTACGTTTTCTTGCACGTGATACAAGTCGACCGTACGTCAGCCGTGACGAAAAAGTCCCGCGGAACGAAATATACAGCGATCGTTAGGGCTGACTGCTATAACGTATTCACCCCGGTGAATTTTGTTCATGGCTGAATAAATTATTTATGCAAGAATAAACAACGAGAATCGCGCGAGGGTGGATTAAACAAAATATCATTCGTTTTTATCTCGAAATTGGCGCTTTAAAAATAAATAAATTCAGCAGAATTTCAACGATTCGAAGACGAATTTTGATGTTTTTAGTTTGTAATGAATTTTTTGCTAGCATTTAAAAATCGACCACTAGGTACATTCAATTATAGAATGAAAATTGAAAAATCGAATGTATCGATCTACCCTCAATTATTTCGTTCGGCGGTTCGCAGGTTATTCCCGTTCGTGGTATATTCATTCGCAATGAGCTCCCGTTCCTCCGAAAAAGCTCATAATTTCTGTATCGCCGACTCTGTTGCGGTAAACGAAAATGATCGAAAAATGCACGAGGGAATCCCATTCGCGCGTGACAGCTTTTCGTACCATACGCGAAGCTTAACGGATACAACGTCAAACAAATTCGCAGGTGATTGAATCGTCGGGGATAAATGTTGTTTTTTCTATTTGCGTCGAAACGTCTATCCCCCGGGGAAAACGCGCTTCTGGTTAAAGAGATAAAAACAAAACGAAAAACATTCTCATCCATCGAACCATACGTACACGGACGTATCGCGATATTTACAATCCCGCGTATATCCAACCCCTCTGAGCTTTCGCAAATATAAAATATTTGCAACGTTATTTCTGAAAAATCTATCACGATAAAAGCGGCAACGAATGCGATGACTTTGTTTGTCAACTGAAACAAAATCTCGATATTAAAAAATATTTTCATCCCCTAATTAAAAACGGTCTTTATTTTTTCAGGCTTTTTGGGCAAGATAAGTGGCAATTCTGTGAGGGTAGGAAATACGTTCGTAATTGCACGTTGTACGCGAGAATTAGCGCAGGAGAGTTACGCACGAGCCGGAAGAAAATATTTCAACGGGAGCGAGGGTTCGCCCTCTAAGCACTGGTAAGTAACGAGCATCTTCCCGTTAAAGGGCGAGTAACGCTTGGAAACCTCGAGGCTCTTCGCGTCTGCAACCTCTTTACGCATGCAGCCTCTCTTCTTCGTCCTCTTCACAAATTACCACCGCCCTTCGCGTTCGCCACAGCGACGCACCGCTTACCTGTAGGTACGTGTTGCGTATATGCGTATACTCGTTGTATATACGTATAAGAAGCCAAGTTTGAGAGTACGCGTAAACGCAACGGGGGCGTTGTCACGTTGCTCGCTGGATGGTTAGCACAATTCCTAGGCCCGTGTAGTTTCCTCTTAGAGTACCTCGTTAAATGAACTCGCCGAGCCGTAAGCACAATCACCACGATGAGACTTCTACCGTCGGTACTTTGCCCTTCGCACGCTCGCTCTCCCTCGCTATCTTCACGATTTCATTTCGAGGGTGTCTGCTATGAGGTTTGCTCTTTTTTTCTTTTGCTAAAGCGTTTCACTCGACGGAACCAAGACGTACGACAACGTTATTTCAGCGACGCTGGCTCGAATGATGAAAAATGTATCCTAGAAACTTCGTTGTTTCTTCATAATTTTGTAAATAAAAAAGTAAAATGAGATTTTTTTTGAAAAATTACCTTCTATCGAGAAAGATCGTATTTTGGAAGAATTTGTTATCGTTACGTTCGTCGAAATGGTTCTTACGGTCTCTAACGAAAATTCTCAGGTTGCATTATTTTTTTTCTCCTGGCGCATTCAGACAGCGAGTAGGTACGCCGCGTAGTTGCCCAGTTTTTCTCGAACGCGCTCGTCTCCTCGCGTCGTACTCTTTACTCTTGACGGACGCATCGACTCGGGGTGTTCCTCTGTTTCGAAGAATTTTTACTACGGGGTACAAACGTTCTCGCTTGTCCGTGCGCGTATGGAGGGAATGTGTTGCTTTATACACGAGGCACGAGACGTACGGGATAAGCTTTTGGAAAATAGCGAGGAAAAATCCACGTGTACCAAGCTGTTCCGTGAACGGAAAATACGGTGGAAAAAGCATCGGGGGAGGAAATGGGGTGGGTTTTGAGCAAGGAGGAAAGAGAGTGAAAAGCTTATTCCTCGATGGGAATTCTCGTTTGGGCCACGGGGGTTGGCCGAGTCGCCTTCTACAGCAGGTGTATCGGATGACGTATCGGATTTTCTAGGTGGAGGAAAAAAAAGCACCACTACAACCCCTCGTCAATCTCTCTTCGTGCTTTCGATCGATTCCTCCACCTTTCGTACAAATTGCCACTGCGCAAATGTTTTCAGAATACGAAGAGAGATTTTTTACTTTATTTTTTTTATTGACCTATTAGGACGAAATTTATGTAACGTGATCGAGCAACGATAAATAAGAATCGCTGATGTTTAAATTCTCTCTTTATCGTATTTTACAACGTAAATTCACGCAACCCGTAAATTTATGTTGCGAGATACGTTCGATTCATTCTCAACGAACTTGGAGCGTCGATCAAACGAGAATAAGGGAGAAATATATTCAGCGGATCAAACTTTTCCATCGTTGAAACTCTCGCTTGCTCTTTCTCCACTCTCCGACTCTCTCTCTCTCTCTCTTTCTTTCTTTCTTCCAGGCAGTATAACTTGCGGCCTCGCGCGATTTCTTTGATTTTGCGATTTCGACTATCTCGTTCTCGATGAAAGTGAGCATTTTCTCGACTCGGGCAAGCTGGCGCGAGCTACGAGCCAATCGTTGAAAAGAGTGATTTTCGATGACGATGGAAGGTTGTGAGGAGGGCAATAAGCTTCGAAAATATAGATATAATATCCGGGAGGGATATATGTATGCGCGATAACCGTGAAAAAGTGAAAAATTTCAACCGTCGTAATCCTTTAACCTACGTCCTAAGGCGCAAAGACTTTCTTTTTTTACCCCTCGCGCGACTGTCGGTCGGCGACTTTTTTCCCCTTTTGCAACGATTTTCGACCTTGACGATAAAAACGTGATCTGTTTTCGCTCCTCTCCCCCTTTATCCTTCGACGCCGTAAAGTCTTCCTATACATATATACGTATATAAATCCTTGGTAGAAGGAGATGACCGGGGAATGATCCGATAAGATGATAGAACGAATTGTATTCTATTAAAGTTACGAGAGGATATGGATCGATGTGGCCGAGTGGGACCGGGGAATAAAAGTGATAGATGTCGAAAAATCAAGGCGCGCACAGTCTCTACTTGGAAAACGCCTTCACGTCCGGATCTCGGGTATTCCGACCTCGTATCCACCCTTGACCAGTACGTGACCAGCACAACGTTTTTTTACCCTTCTTTTGTACCCCTAACTCGTCTTTCGCTCTCTCTCTCTCTCTCTCTGTCTCTCTCTCTCTTTCTCTCTAGCTCGAGTTCGTCGTAGTGCTTCTGTTATATCTCGCGTATTTCCTTCCAGTGCACTCCGGCACGAACTTACATAACGAAGGAACGAGGTCAGTGTGCGTCGCTCGTGTGGGTTCGCTTGGAACCAGTAATCTAGATCGTCGACCATTGCAGAACTCACCATCGCTCGAGAATACGACCCAAATTGTTCTTATTATTTCCTCGACGGAAAGAAAGTGGACAAAAATTGCTATCTACGCACGTAATCAGATTGTTTCGACACGCTTCTTAACGATTTTTCAAGATTGTCAATTTTTCGTGTTATTAATTGAAATTCTCCATTAGCGTTAGATTTGCAGGTTAATTAACCGATAAGAAGTAATTTTGGTTATTCTAAATTGAATTTACGATTTCGTGTGACGAAACATAATTATACAAGGAATGACGTCAAGGGGGTGAATATTTTCCCCTCGACGTCTTTTTTCATCCCAAGGCAACCGCAAGATTCCTATCGATCTGTGAGATCCAACATCCGGTCTTCCCAAGGTGAATTCTCTTTCACATGCCCGGCCTCGTCTAGCCCGCCTCGCGGTCCGTGCGGCTTTATATTCGCAAGAATTTAATTCCCCGGCTTCTCGCGGTCTCGAGTCCAGCTTCTCCGACCGGTCACCGCGGTTGAGTTCCGAGGTCCCTCGATTATCCCCGGCGCGCATTTATCGTGTTGGACATACAGAGATGCCAGACGGTGAAAATACCAGGGAATTGTTCGAATAGTCGTAAGGGTGAAAGGCGGAATGAGAGAATGTGAGAAAGGAGGGTAGCGAACGTAATGGCACTCCCCCTAATTCCTCTTCCCGCGTAACCCTTCTCACTCGTCACATTTTCGGCTTTTTTATCGTCGCGACCCTTGTAAAGTTCTTTGAAAAGCGCCACGTCCACACCCTCTGAGAAACAGTGCGAGGTTTGTATAATTTAATAAGGGCACCGTGTCACTCTTGCGCAAGAACAAAAGATAAAATTTTCTATTCTCGAACTTTCCAGCCGTCGTTTCGACTGTCAAAATTTAAGAGAGAATTCAGGAGTATTATTTTACTGAAAAATACATTACAACCGTTGGCAAATAAAACAGCGAAATTAATCTACCCTTAGAGCTTTCGTTCAACGTTTCGTCGACCCTTCAGGGATTGCAGGGAAAGAGATTAGTAGGGCATTGAAGTACATAGTCTCATCCCTCTCATGACGTATATCGCGATGAATCGAAGGGATGAAATAAGCGGGTCAAGGGTGAGTCTTCACCCTCTTCACCCCCGAGATGTAGGGCTTGTTCCACTCGAATAACAAAGCCCCCTAAGGCCTCGTCCTTAAGGCTTAAACGTAATTGCCTCTACGATCTCGTTCGATTATCTCTGAAAATCTTTTACCCCCCGCCCCAAGGGTGATTAAATTCTTCCGGTACTAATTAACGTTTATACCGAGTCCGCGGTGTCTACGCCGAACAGCCTTTCTCCGAATCAATCTGGCACTCGCGGCACGCTCGAGCGAGAGAACGAGAGGAAAAAGCCCATCATCATCGCCCCGATCCCTCTTTCTTCGCAAGGCACACGAAGGAAACAAGTTTCTCAACTGAAAAACCCTAACCAGTTCCACGTGGTGAGAGAGAGAACGGTTTTCATCAAGCCTTAATTACGCAGAAACTTTATCGTTACGTTTGCGGAGACTCGTCTCGGCATTGAACAAAAGTGTAATAAATCCAACGGTGAAAATGAGGGAAGAACGAAGAATCCTTAAACAAAATTCATCCCTCTTCCTGCCCATTTCGTTCTTTCCACCGATCTCCAACCCCGTCCCTCCAACCGCCTTCTACCACGATCTCATCGCGAACAATGCGGATTGTTTCTACAATTATTTCATTCGTAAAGCGCAAATTTCACTGATGAATTTATACGTTTACGAGCAATTCGTGGATCGTTTCAAAACCCACCCCTAATTTTCTTTGCAACGAAAGGGGTTTCTTCCTCTCTTGAAAATTTCAATTCGACCCAGGTCCACGCTCAGTCGCAATAAAAGATAAAAAAGAGAAGTCTCTGGGGTACGTGGTGCGCGTCAAGTTCAGACTTTAGGCGAACCGGAAGGAAGAGAAGAGACGAAAATCCTTTCGACGTCGCGTCGCATTATTTTTCCGTTTTCTCTTGCCATCCACCGCTATTTGTCGTACGATATAAAGATCCCGGTTCTCTATCTTCCAACGTCGCGGGGAAGACTTGCGTCGCGTCGTTCTTTTCTCACCGTTCGGGACACCGTTACCAGTTCCCGGTTTGCCTTCAGGCACGCGACCGGTTATGCGTCAGAATCGCTGGCATCCCGAGAGAAAAATCCTCGGGATTTCCACAAGTTTTATCCCAGCAACTCCGCGTCTATCAAGCGCCATACAGCACACCGAATGCAATACCGTTTCCGCGACTACGAGCTCCCTCAGCACCCCACCCCTTTCTCTTTCTCTCTCTCTCTCTCTCGCTCCTTTCAATCGACGTCAAAGTCCTCTCGTTGCCCGGAAAGATACCCCCACGTACGTATATACCCTTTCACCCCTTGCGTCGCTTTCCATTTTGTACGTGCTATTTTCCTCTATTTTCCTATCCAACCGTCAGCCACTGTTCCCATTTCTTCAAAATGAAACCGTACACGCGGATACACGAGGCACCTACGTTTAACCACGAAATCGGCGAAATTCACTTTTCATCCCCCGAACTTTGATTAACTAAAGTTGTGATTAAAATTCATTACTTATTATTAGAAAACTCCACTCGAAAGTTGTTTCACACATTAATTACCCGTTTATAAAAAAATATCCCTCGAACAACTTTTGTTCGCAATTTCGGTCGACGAAGCTTCATATAGAATAAAATAAATATAAATCTCGACATCGCGTACGATGAAAATAATTTGACGGGGTGCTCGTTAATTGTTCCGGAGGGTGAGAGAAAATGTGTCTCGCGCACCGCGCCGAGGCAATATTTCTTTTTGTCCTTTAGCGTTTCTCGTTAACGAACTGGATAACTCGAATAATAAGATAATTACACGCGGTAGGGTGAGGCAATTACCGTGTCGCACAGTGGTGTAGAGGGTGGGAAAGAAGGGTAGCGTGGAATAATACACACTACGGTGCGACGTACCGCACGCCATAATATCCCGTTGCAAGAATAATTCTCCGCTGTGCGGTTCGGAGTTTCCCCAACAAACGACCCGCACCGCATTATACGGCCGTTTGCTTTCGTTCTTGCGAAGTGTCCGCGGCCCAGTAGGTACCGGAAATATATCGAACGGTATGAATATTTCCTATTCAACGATCATACGCAAATTCGTAACGAGGAACGACGCGAATTCGACGAGAAATTGAGTGAGTTGGAAAATACCACAAAGACGACATCTATAGGATACGAGGAATGTCGAAGGCTTGGTTGGAATTAGAACATCCCTGTAGTTCTCTCCTAGCGTCGAGGGTTGTTGGCGCTCGCGCATTGAGTGCATCAGGGAAACTTATCGTCCTGTTTGCCACGAAGCCAAGCGAGACTCGAGGGGGAGGGGATAGTTTGAATCTTCGGGCAAATGAAGTTTAGTTCAGTCTTCGGGCGAAGCTGAGTAACAACTATCAAATACTCGATCTAACTAGTCAACGCCAATCTAAGAAAAAGTGGATGAATTTTCGAAAACTTAATATAAGGATGATATAAGGGGATGATAAAGAAAAAGAGGGTAAAAAAATCGTTGTTAGGAAAGTTACGTCACGTCCGAGGTGATTGCACTCCAAGGATGGAAAGAGGGTGAGGAAGTGGCAAGGAAGAAAAGAAAGGGAGGGGTTGAGACGCAGAATGAATGCAACACGGAAATATTAGATATCGTTACTCGCAAGATGTTGTTGCGGGCTCGGTTGGCACGTGCCCAACAGCCAAGACGCTCGAGAATCCCTTCGGGTACAGAAGCGGTTTGAGCTCGAGACGCTCGGGTAGGTACGTAGAGTCGGAGGTGATGCAGGGTGCGGGAACATAATTAACACAGCATTGTGCGAACGTTCTGTCCGCGTTGCATATCATACGCGATTAAGACGGTCTCGATGTATCAATTTAGCAAATAACAGCAAGCCTATTGCGGAATAAGATAGTTCACCGCAATAAGATTGGCCGTGGCCCAAAGTCTCTTGTACCAGAGTCGAAATCGGAAACATCGGTGGGTCGTCTTCGAATCTCTATAAAACCCATTGTGAATATATTTTATAAAGCTTGAAATATACGACAAACTCTAACCAACGAGTTACGTATACAGCGTGGCATAAGTGTGAGAAAATTTTCAATGCGCAGGTTGTCGGATGAATAACGACGACAGCCAGTTCACGCCGTGGAGCAATTAATCGCCGCGCGGTGCTGATTGTAAGCAATTTATTGCCGTAATTTGGTCGGAAATAGTCGACGAGACACATACACACGCGGACACAAAACGTTATATACCACATTCGTATCGTGCGATTTATCGTCTCGTGCCGACAATTATTTATTTAGGGGTGAGAAAGGGTGGAACGAGAGCGAAGCGAAACAAGAGAGAGTGAGAGGCAATGAGAGTGAGAGAACGAACGAAAGAGAGAGAGAGAAAAGAACCTAAACGGTTATTCATTCCCGCACCACATCCGAGACTTTTATACCAACCCCCCCACTTTAACTTCGCTTCGTTACGCTCGTTCCAGGGGGCTGAAAACGGTAATAAAAACGACGCTTAATATGGAAAGCGAAGTTGTTGGAAAGTGGTTGTGGAACGTCGCGCGGCATATCTAAGGGGTAAAGAGGTTTGTCCCAGAAGCGAGATGACTTTTCGACGAGCCGTCTCGATCATGGGTCCCTGGTTCGGAAACCAGCTTTGGCCAGCCGAGGGGGTTGGAATCGACGCTACCCTCATCGAAGCTGGTCTCCGCGCTAAACCAAGTGGGTTACGTGGTTTGCAAGGCGTGGTAGTGTCGGTGGTCCAATATGCGGCATCTGGTGTTACATGCTTCAAGCTTCGCATAACAAGCTCCCCCGACCCTCACTCCTGGACGTAGCTCGGTCAGAGGGGCGGGAGGGAGGAGGCGGTGGTAGTGGAATACCGCCGGGCACGGGGTGGATGCTGATGGGAAAAGTTGCAGCTTGCAAGCTCAGATGTGTCCTCTATGGGTGGGATGCATGTCCTTCCGTCGGTGGGGTGTCCTTGCTTTCAGTGCCACCGTCAGAAAGCACAGCGGCATGCCACACGGCTTACCAACCGACTGAATATCGCGCTTATGGCGCATCCTGCGACAACGCTACTGCTATACCCGCCCGGTGCTGGTCGGGTACTCGGAGAGAAGCGAAACGAGTATCGAGTATAATCTGTTTCCCCCTTTTCCTTCCATTTCGTACCGACGCTCCTTTCTTTCTTCTAGCCCTCCCCATATCCTCTCGATGAACCTTACACCTCCCCTGGATAAACCTCGTCGGGTCTTCAAGCTCGAAGCGCTCGAGCCAAAGCCTTCTCACTTCCAGATATACTTATCTATCGCAGCATCCAATTTTCATGGAAAATGCTCTCTCCGGTCCTTCTTTCATTCCGTACGTGTCGTCCCTAAAACTCGTGGTACGCTACCCGTGCCCCTCGTTGTTGTTCCATTCGTTTCGCATGGGAAGGAGTAAAACACATACAAGGACATGTATACACCGGCGGCTATCAACTACTGCCTGAAGTATCGAGGGAGGAAAAAGTATATAAAGAATGGGATGGAGGAGTACAAGGATGAGAGTTGTACGTGCATCCGGATTTTGGTACCATAAAAGGCAACCGGCGCTAGACTTCTCAAGCTTTATACACGTTTTCTTCTTCTTTTTGGCCTTCGCGTTTTCTCCCTCTCTCTCTCTCTCTCTCTCTCTCTCTCTCTCTCTCTTGCCCCACCTATCTCTTAAAGCCGATACACACCGGTGAAATATTCTTCTGAACGATTCGATAAAATCTAGACGTTTTTTTCGACATCGTACTCTCGCGCTTTAAAGCTTGACACTGAGCCCACTGATTCATAATCAGTATTCAATTGCTCTAGATATTCCACTCATTCATAAAGACGAAGCCAGTGAACAACAGTGATTTCGAACGAAATCAGTTCTCGCTTGATAAAATATGCACGACGAGATAACTCCAAGAGACCTGAGATCGTGGATAGGAAGACCTCTTACCGACTTATAGACAGCCTTCTTCGCTCGTTTTCGAGCACAGTAGCTTCATAAACACCTCCGGCATCTCGACTTCTCGGCGGACCGAGGGATGGGGTAAACAGCCTGTATGAAGCCGTAAATCCTACCAAATCGTAGGACGATGTTCTCCCTGCTAAACATGACCGTGCGTTATTATACGGCGAAGCATATTCAAAGTTCACCATCAACGTCTTCAACCCTCTCAGCTTCCGCTTCCTGTGCACAAACTCGCTACTGTCGCACGCTCGGCGCATAAAGCGAGAGAGAATATTACCTCCACCGGAGTTGTATATTGCACCTATATACGTATGTATACCACATAGACATGTATATAGATATAACGATAAGCCGATGCCACCCTCGGGCTTCCGCAGTGAAAGGGAGAACTACGACACTCACGAAAGATTTCCACGCTCTCTCTCTCTCCTCTTCCGAGGCAACGAGTGTGTACAAGGGATATATAACACACGTGTATGAAGCGAAGACGGAGCTAATGATGTGTACCCCTTCCCACGACCAGCCCCTAGACCCAAAGTTTCGAAATACCACCGTCAACGTCATGCTACACTCTTCCTATCCCCGTACGCACCTAGGTCATAAAAATATACGCATATTAAGCGCTTACTCGTTCCTCGTTGGTATAACACCCTACGTTTGCGTTGTACACGAGCGTTTATTAATGCATAAATTGCGTTGCCAAAACGGGTCCTGAGAAGGTAATGAGAAATTGAATGGAGCACGAGCGAGGCGTGAAATAAGCCTCGGGAGACATTGTTTTATATGGAAGATTTATTGTGCTCGAGCCGCGGGCGAGCGAGCGAAAAGCAAAAATGTGTATCAGTTTTCCTATTTATTAATTCAATATGATATTGCGCGTTTGTAAAAAGATAAATTAAACAAAATGGTGCTTTTTTGTCGATTGGTCAAATTTGAAGTTGACAATTGTTTGCTAAAAGAGAACCAACCAATGTCGTCGAGTGTCGAGCAAATTTTGAACATAGATCAAAATTTGATGTAAAATCGACGTTAGCCAGATATTCGTTAACTACGTAGAAAAAGGGGGGATGTAGAAAGACAGAGTGACATCGGAATCCCAATTGAGAATGCGTCGCACTTGTGGATTCCATTTCCCCTGGGGCGGCCCACCGTAAGTAGCTGCATCCCGTTTTCGGCACAAACAGCATAGGGTGCTATCGCTGTCCCTGGTACTCGTCGACGCTGTCGTCGTCACAGTTTCACGAATCCCCCACCCCCAAGTTAAACTATCTCGTACTCTCCATTCTCGCTTTTCTCCTCGCGCTATCTATCTCTCACCCTCTGTCGCCGCAGATTCTCGTCGCGAAGACTTCGCCCATGCATTCAATTCCCCTTTTGGGGGTGTCCTACACCACCCGAGGAGAGAAGAAGATACTTCTGGTGTAGCGGAAGGCGGCGAAGCGAGCGAAATCCGAATCCTATAACGATAGGTAATTTCAACTATCTCTACGGTTTCGACGACGACGATGACGACGACTGCTACTACCGCCCGAGTGCTAAACTGTCCTCAACTCGTGATATCATGGCTGACCATACTCTCTCTCTCTCTCTCTTTCGCGTACCTCTTCCTTCCCGTCGCCTCAGTCTCGTCGTGCAGAACCGCAAACCATTCCTATCTCTCCTACTCCGCTGTGATAGCAAACCTCCTATACGTGAAATCCAACCAACGATCTTTCTCAACTCTCACAGACCGTCTGCGAACAAATATTTTCGCAACATCCCTCGTGCTTTCGTCCTTTACTCCACTCTTACTTGCCCACGCACGACTTTTGCAAACCCGTGAATTACGTCGTTAGTTACCCCCTCAGCGGCGGCACTCGCCAAGCCGACTTTACACAGAAGAAATATTCTTTTTTCGCACAATGTCCTTCATGGAAAAGATTAATCATTTGGAAGCTCACAATGGCTATGGAGATAGTCTTGAATCTGCCTAAATGAATTCTCTTTGTTTCACGATTCCCTCTCTCTCTCTCTCCTCTGTTATTTTTTCCAGAGATGTAGCGTGGAACATTGGGCATGATTAAGCAGCTCAACTTCCTGACCCTCCAGGGGTCCGCGAGATCCTGAGAACCTTTCTTCTCTCCCTGTCCCATTTCACTGACGGTTTACTTTGTGCTTTGCTGCTCGTCTTTCCTCTCGCGCATGCTGTGTTTCACGTCGTTTCTCACACGGAACGCAGCAAAATTGCTACGAAGCATGGCTCGCACGGGAATAGCCCGGTGGATAGATATATATCGTGGAATGAAATATCGCGCAATACCATGTACGAGTACGGGGTTAGAGATCTACCAACGTACCAACGTTCGACCTAAAGCCTGTTCAACGCCCCAGCGTGAAACGTTTTCTACGCCTTGGCACACACGATTTTCTTCTTTTTTTCTCTCCACTCTCGCGCACGCCCAGAGAAGAAATGTCCCTAATGACGGCTCATCAGTACGACGAGCATTCGAGGATCGAGGTGAATGAAAGTGAGCGTAACGTTTCACCTTACGATGAGGAGAGAGACCAGCGTCTCGGTTCTGACAATTTCGTTGAATCACGGATCTCACCCTCCGTGCAGCCTCATCATCGCGGATTCTTCGACACGAGATTGTCGACGTCCGAGAGACGAGGATACCTGCAGTATTCTCGTTCGGTTAATCGTAGAATCGCTCAGAGCACGGCGGGATGAAGAAGTAGCTGCAATTTCTTTTTTCTCCACTCCACCCCTCCCTTTCCTTCGCGTCCTTAAATGAAAAATCGATTTTACGAGCAACCGGATGAAAAAAAAGAAGCGTACAGGTTTTTCCGGACGTATGTTTCGCCGCTCGTTTTTTTCCACCCCCGGCTGAGCACTTTTGTCCATTAGGCGAAATAACGTGCTCGAATTTAAAGCCGAAAGAGAAACAGTATATT
The DNA here is from genome assembly GCA_964017225.1 of Netelia inedita. NCBI lineage: Eukaryota > Metazoa > Arthropoda > Insecta > Hymenoptera > Ichneumonidae > Netelia > Netelia inedita. The sequence continues at coordinate 5,202,381 of OZ024921.1, forward strand.
CGGTAATTTTCAAAGCACTCGGAAGAAACGTCACAGAGTGCACACACACACATACATACACACAGTCGAGAGCGAACACTCCGTCGTATACCGAGAGAATTTACTCGACGAGAGCTCGTAGGGACGCGGCAAAATCCTCGACGACACGAGCGAACGTGCAGGGAGTACAATTCTCTTGAATTCACGGTGCAAACTCGTAAATTATTACCAAGCACCGTTACTATACTCTTTCACAGTCGGGCCGGCCCGTTTCGTACAGTACGTAGTCGACCCTCTACTCCTCTCTTCACCTCGACACTATGTACGAGCTCAGGTTGTTGCGCGTGAATGCATAATCTCGGGGACAACGAATGCCGGACAAGGCGAGAATTCAACGCCGCCAACGACATAATGCGTTTTTCGCGGATTTCCTTTGTCTCTACTATGGGGCACACGAGGGTACGCGTACCGCATCGCACGGTTCATGACGCACATGCTTTTTCTACAAAAGTATCTTTTCTGACTTTACCGTGATGTAAAATAGTTTTCGTATACTACGTTCTCTCGCGTAGCGTCGTTTCTTCGAGACAAAGTCGAGGCGACGGAAAACCCGAGAAGTGCCGGAGACTTTCGCGATAAATAATTTCTCGCGTTTGAAATTATTCCGTTTTACGTAGCGCACGTTTTTATATCTCGCTAATTGTCCATACATTTTAAATCACCGCATTTTTTCATCTTGGGACAAAATATTCTCAACTCATTAATTATAATAGATCGCCATCGGGCGGGTATATTTCATGAAATACGAAAATTTATAACGAAAACGATCATAAACATTCGCATGCATTTACTTTAGAGTTCAATGATAACTCGATTGTGCGTGTACACACACGTTTTACGTCAAATGTACATTACAGTTGGATATATTCGGGTATATTTATTTCGTTCACCCTTCTGCTCTCTGTCCAGCGGACTCATTATTAATTTTAGGTACGGGAAGAGCACTCGGTACGTATAATTTTTAATGCCCGCCAGTCCGGTTGTTACTGCTGTTGAACATTTATGTATCATTAGCAAGAGGCAATAGCTCGAAATTGTATTTATATGAAATATGATATTTAACTTGATCGCGTAAATTCACGAGAGTACGATAAGCTTAATCACCAATGCATGAGAAATCTGCCTTGTTAAACGTTGCGTACATTATTATCGTTCGTAGAAAGCGTTCAATTAACACAAAAAGGCATTTTCCGGGTCCGATGCGTACTTTAAATAAAATCGCTCCTACGAATTATGCGATAATGACGATAAATTGATGAAACGATGTTTAAAATTCGCGCCGTTTGTACAAGTTGCCATGGCGCCCACGAGAGGGCGCTCTTGCACTGAAAAGAAAATGGAGGAGAAACTAAGTGGTTCTGTAATCCATTAGAAAAAGCACCAAAAAACATCGTGTTCTTAGGGAATGTAGTGATTAATAAAATAATAAATTTTCGAAAATTTGAATCGGGTCGTACATCTTGTATATCGTTACGTATCACGAGTGAAAGAATTCAAGAGAAAATATACATAAAAGGATATATGCAGCAGGTATGAAACTAAATTAAAGTAGCCATAACTTTCAATAGAGAAAACGTGTTTCAATAAAATGGAGCGAATGGTACCAAAGCATTAAAGTGAGGTTAGGTTAGAGTGTACATGAGCGAAAACGACGAGACTACGGTGCTGGCTAGATGGTGCCCAACACAAAGCAGGTAATGCATTGTTATTCTCCTATATGTACATAGAGAATATTAATAATAAACGGCAATAATCAGATACATGTAACCACAGGTTGGTAGACGATTATGGTGCTTCCATTCGTTATAAACTATGAATAGCTCGTCGGATCGCAAACTCTCCATAATACGAACGCAAATTATCGACCTCGCGTTACTCATGCTTCAACACTTTTCAGACACGCCCGCGAGCTACGCAAATTCATCTACATTTTGGTCTTTGTATGTAGATCGCTGTTAAATTCCAGCAATGTTATCGAACGTGTATTTTAACCAATGGATCCCCAACGATGCATTCAGGGAAAGTTCAGAGGGAAATTAGTAGCAGCAAGCGGTGGATAAATGGAGAAGCACTTTTCAAATCCAACACACGCAACGTTTTTAAATAATTACGCAAGGCGCGGTAATTTTTCCAAATGACGCTATCGTAATGATACGTAATTTTGATATTTCCGTTGATTCTCCGAAGTTAATTCCTCTCGACTGAGAATTTCACGTTCGTTATGAACTGCGTCGACTTTCCATCATAAATCCCTCGGTTAATTTCAAAAGATTCAAATTTGTCGTGTTTTCTTCGTTTTTTTTTTAAAGAACTAGGTCGTCGTCCGCCCGGACGAGGATAACCGTTGGTATGAATGCCGTGCAACGGCAGATCTGTGGATATCAGTACATGTGCAAGATAGCAAAACTCATATCGCACTGCAGTTTAACGCAGTGTGGCGTCGATTTCGAGTGAACGAACCAGCGAAACAGCCAAGTAGCTTTTCCGCCCTGTAGAGATGGTTGCTTACCCTCCTAGAGAAATTTGGCTTTGCAACGATACTAAACATCAATATATGAACAAATTCACGACGAACACTGTTGTATCTTTGGAAATTTATGAGAATTCATTAAAAAATCGCTGTATAGTGCGCCAGGCAGTTCCTTAAAGCTTGAAATGTTGGGAATACAATGCGCACTGCACGGATTCTCGGAACTTTATGGAGATTCCATGGATAAATTACAATTTTTTACAAAATCGAAAAAAAATGTTTTTGAACCAGGAAACGATAGAGTGGGCACCTTATCCGGACTCCATCCGGTGCAAATCCGGCGAGCCAGATCAGGCATGCCTTATCAGAGCCGGATCCTGCGTTGATGAAACGTCAGGCAGTCTGATTAATTTTTTGCTCGGGAAGTCTTTTCCAGCCGGAGCATCAGACACCACTTTTGGTCTCTCCAGCTTGCTCTCCAATTCCAGCCTCTTATCCCTTTTCTGTATACGAAAATCCCGAAGGCAGTTGAGTCAACAGGCATACATACATATTTTGTTTTTTTTTTTATTCATACTTTTCATCCTCTTATTCCAGTCGACGGAACAGCAGCAGGTGCGCATGCAGCAATCGCTGACGTGAGACGAGCAAAAAATTCCCGAGAAATGTATGCTGCTCTGTGAAACCAACCAGCGCCGAATGGACAATGGAAAAGAGGTAAGTGCAAGACAAAGTCTACTACATAGTGTCTGCCACGAGCGTTGTGGTATGACACGATTTGAATGACATATACGACTGTATATATATATATGTATGTGCAATTTTTTTCATAAAGAATATAAGCAAGAGGTATTTCGTGTCTAGCTCTACCCCTACCACCCTTAACCCGAGTAAATACGTGTATACTCGTTGCATATAAATGCATATACGTGTATATATATCTTCATATACGAATACGACAGCCACAGACAAATCCTCCGGTTGCAACAATCGCCTAGATATAACCCAGTGTCTTTTCTCGCCGACGACACGATATTAGAAACCTCTTTGTATGCAACCCAATATGTATGCTGTTTGGGCGTGTCACCCGTTGAATTTTCCAACTCTTTCACGTGTGCTCCCATTCTTTCGTTCTCGATTTTATCTTCGCCCTTTTCTTTTTTCTCTTTTTTTTCTTTTTCTCTTCATATTTTTATACTCACTTTATACAAACTCTACCAAGAGTCGACCAACCGAATATTCTTTCTCCGTCCCTTTTGGTAATACTGCTTTGCTACGACAAAGAATCGTTATCTTACTTGAGCCTCCCTTTCTCATGATTTTAGTGACCAACCGATAGTTTACACGGTCCATTGAAAATATTCAAATAATTATATATTATTTTGCATTCACACTAATTATTATATTTTAACCGATGAATTTCCCGACTCTTTTACAAAATATTTTATGACATTCTAGAAACGTACTTTATAAATTTATTTATTTATCTATATTTGTATACTGAACTCTCCTATCTTCGATGATTTCGGTTGAAAAATACCTGAGATTAAAGAAGAATTTTGAGGTGAACATATTAAAGAGGTGAATTTAATACGAGAGGTGAGAATCTAGAGTACGGCTAATGTAGAGTGTTCACGCTGTAGCAACCAGACCCTCGTTTCAACCCCCCCCCCCCCTCCCTTAAATCTCCAGCATAGGACTCTTGCCTCTTTCCTCGTTTGCAATTTTATATACCGCTATCATTCGTATTCCACTGCAGTGCAGTCGTTCGTCGAATGGTTTTTGGCTGGGTCCCCCTTTGCCCCGGGGCCATGCGGGCCGCTGATCACCTCCGCTATATGTGGCGTACTCATGCATGTTGCGGTTTTGTATGATACAGCCGAGTTGCTTGACTACGGGTATCCGCAGAGATGGGAATGTACAGGCGAAAAGTGTTGCCATCACGATCCACTTGACTCTGGTGCTGACCCATTACGTACACACGTAACACGTGTCGTACAGAAATTCACTTTACGTGCGAAATGAATCGGTTCGTTATGAGACCGCGGTAGCCAAGAGAGTGACGTTATAAATTGCAAGAGAGCATTGAACGTATACGGATAACGATTTTCGCAATATTTTGCAACGATCTTTGCCCATTCGATACTTTCTTTCAGTCAGTCGATCCGTATGTACTACTTTTTTTATCGGAAAATTATGGAAATTAAAGTGAAGCTCGTAAAATCGATCGAATATGATAAATAACGAATCAAACAGCGTTACTGGACAAGCGTACATTTCTGATTCGTGGATATAGTCGTCGACGTAATTTTTTGTCGACCGTCTCGCTGGAATGTCACCCATCGTGACCCCAGGAACGCTAATTAAATTTCCGTAATTTCCTGAAGGACCGAACCAGTGCCCGTTAATATATCAGTAGGATGACTGGTCGGCGCTGCGAACCTAATTAATCGGCTCGATGGTGTTCGCGAACCTGCGCAACCCTCCTGTCTCATTTCTCTCACTCGAACAACGGGAAAGCGGAGTAAAATGTCAGCTTTGAAATGGACCAACCGTCGGATGGACCAAAAGAAGGGACGATGGTCGCATGGTCACGAAAAATGTAGAGGAAGGAATTGGGTGAGTTCGTTTGCTAACAGGATTATCAAGAATATCACAATTATAATTCCGTATTGATTGATTTTGTCCATGAAAAAGTTCGAAAAATGAATATTCACGTAAATTGCAAGATATCGAGATTACTAAATTAATTATCTATTCTAATATCGATCTCGTTAATGAATAAACTATTTAATTTTGTTACAGTGATTTCTCGAACACAGAGGCCTCTCATGTTCCCGACTGCACATATGATTTCTATTCAACTATTGCCGTCTGAGAGAGCCCGAATGGGGGAGATTTCCCTTCCGTGCGCTCTCTCGAGCGAATAGTTCACGTTTACACACGGTAACGTGCCTCTTCGAGCTTCGCTTGAGATACGATACGAGTCCTGGCAAACGTACGACTGTCCTTACCACGTACCTCGACACATTAGAAAGCCTCGTCTCTGGCGTGTACTCGAGAGTCAAATGGAGAAGCAATTGCCGTGTTTACTCTGGACAAGGGAGAGAGAACTCGAAATGTATGTGGATCCGCATGAGCGCAAGGCGGTAAATAGGTACATCGTGAGAAGACCATTTGTGCATGTTCAACGTAGAATACGCTTCAAAGCCAACATACGTCTACGTTTATGCAGGAAATCAACGTACAATACATCGTGAGTTACGTATCCATCCTAAGTGCACACTCTCTCTCGTCGGACTTCGATCTTCGGAAGATCGATACAAAAGGACGTTGAGCTTTCGAAAGAAATTTTTCGTAAACAAATGCTTTGCTTTTTCTTTTTTTTTAATCGACTAACCATACGAGTCGTCGATAGTATCGATGTTCAAATCCTTCTCAAAATGGAAGTACCCACGTAGCATCGTGATCCAGATGCTACGTGGCATCGTACGGGATGAAATCTTCAGATTTCACGCGACGTTTGAGAGAATCATATCACGCGACGTTTGAGAGAATCATATCACGTAATCAAACGTACGTGCTTTACGCCCTTTCGTGATTTTAACAACGTAGGTAGGTATACACAACAGCACCAGTATCAATATTCTCTTGTATACTCCTCGGTAGTCCTATAACAATATAATCCAACCGGTATCGCTAAGATGTGTTTTAATTTCTCCAAAAACTCGAAGTACGTCGTTACATCAACGAGTTTCACGAGGCGCGCCGTCGGGAGTCGTGAAATATTCAGGCGAAACGCATTTCGGTACGATGCACCTTCACACAGATATATATATATGTACCAACAGAATATATATATATATATATACATATATATACGCGGCATAGATACATAGTATCGTCATCCCCTAGGGGCCCGTGGCGACGCTCGGTACTAAAAAATATAGTTCTCCCTCGCCTCGCTTGATCCGACTTTCGTGGCATCCTTTCCCCATTCTTTCCTCCCACTACCAACACACACACACCTTACCGTACTATACATTATCCGTGCAAAGAAAAATACAAGTTTGAATTACTGGCTATAAAAAGTTTTGAAAACCGGGACGATTAAGTCCTGCACCGCGAGAAGGGTAGTACGAACGAAAAATATATATACATAGATATTTAAACTTATCTATATAGGTGTCGTGCACTCTGTGGTTTTCCGCCCGGTAGCTCTTCGCCATGTGTTACACGCATATTTTTCTCCCCTCCGTGCTCTCTCTATCTTCCTTTCTTTCCCTCTAACTCGTTTTCACGAGCAAGATAGGTATATAAAATTCACGATGCAGCCTCGACGCTTGGCTCGCCCTGGTAGGTGAATAAACTCCCTTTTACAGCGATTCGAATATCATACCCTTGTACACGAGCACATGTTCTCCTGTAAGCACGGGGTCGCTATACTCAAAAATTGCAAACTCTCGGGGACAGATTCGCGTGACGGTAGGTTACAAAGTGCTGTGAGAATAGCGCATCCTCATATTTTAAAACGGCTCGAGTCGTTTCGTCCTCGTAGGCCGAAGAACGAAAATTACGCTCTTACAACGCCATTTGTATTACGACACTCTCAAAAGCAGTTTAGCGTCGCTCGACACTCCTACGACGGTCTCACGAATCGAAACAATGGAAATTGGGGAGTAAACCAACGTTGCGAAAATATATCTAATACGGGGTAGAACTACATCGCTTCATTTTTCCCTGAGGAACGTCCAGGACGCGTGTATAGTAACGAGACCTTTGCGTAATGTTCGCAAAGTGAAGTCGAACTTCTCGAAAAATTGTGTCCCTGAGGAACTTCGGTAGATCTCTCTACGCAGTTGGTGTAATGCAAAAATTCTTCGTTGAGACACCGGGCACACCGGTAGAATTTATACGGGGTCTTCCACATAGCGGTTTGCGCCCGCCGCGAAATACAGCGTTCTTCCTTTTGCCCCACCGACCTAGCTCCTCGCCTCCTTTTTCCTTCTCCACCGTTTCTTCGTTCTTTCTCTCTACAACGTGGAAGTCGAGAAGGGCCGCTCATGAATATCCTGTACATAAATTTACACGGTACGGGGAAGTGAGTGCGAGAGAGAGAGAGGGAACCGGGGGTAATATTACCGGACTCTGGACCGAGGTAGGAGTATTGGGCTAGCAAAGAAGGGTAAAGTAAGACCGAGAGGATTGTACAATTGTGCGTGATATATATCGTAAAAAGACTCGGTTAAGAAAAAAAACTCAGAGAGGTAGATGTGAGGGAGAATGATGGAGAAGGTCACGCGTGATGATCCAAAAAAAGGGTAACCAGGTCGTGGCCTGCGTACGTGGTTTCCGAGGGGTTGCACCTACCCAACAGCTTGAAACAAAAACAGCACGTTCTTACCGTTTCTTCCTACGTTTACTTATTTATTACGATTATTTCTTCCGTTTCCTTAATTCGTAACACACGATTTATCACAAGCTTCGTTTCTTGCGAACTTTCTGACGTTGACGCGTTAGAATTTTTTGTTGTTTCAGGCGAAAAAAAAGCAGCGGTTTTCTCGCACCGGTGCGGGTGTGAATGTTCGCACGAGTCGAGAGAGAAGTTGATAACATTGGATTTTAGGAGACAACCACTATAACGTCACGTGAGGAGAAACAAGATAGAGAGATATTTGTCGTTCCGGACTCGACTCGGAGACGAAGCCGATGCACGGTTTCGCCGGGCACTTATTAAAATTCAACACCAGCCTCGCGGGCACCGACGGACGAGGCGGCGTCATTTTGATTAATTGCACCGACTGCGGTGACGCACGAGTGCTCGAACGTATTGCGCTTCCTGGCACATGCGGAATATAATGCTTCGCTGTGTGTGCAAACCCCTCGTCACCCCCTTCTCCTCCTCAATGGTGTTGCCTGGCTCCCTTGTACCGAGAGCTTTGCGCGCTGCGGCACTCACCGGTATTAATCACATTTGATACGTCATCTCACTGGGAGAAACGACTATCGGCTCTGGCACACACGCACGCCTGTGTTCCGTGCGTGTCATTCCCCTGGGATAATTCTCGGTACGGGCAAACCGACAGAAAAAAATTGTCCTCTTTCACTAATGGAAGACTCGACCGTGCGTTAAATTACGACGGACTGGCAATAGGCGCATTCGCGTTTGCATCGTAATCGTCCGAGTGGCTCGGTCGGAGCGAAATTGCGTTTAGACGTCGACGGGGCGTTTCGTTTTTTTTTTTTTTTTTTTTTTTTTTTTTGACGAGGTGGATAATAATAGCAATTGACAATGCTCGAACAAGTTGGAAACGAATGAAATGGATTTTAAGAAAAAAATAGAAGTATTTGATCATATAATAGTCTAAAGATTCTTGTCGAAGATCTCGATGGCACATTTCATCCCTTGGCAAGTCTTCGACCCTTTCCCAATCGACTCAAGTCCCCTCTTTTCCAAGCAGCTGAACAATCGTTGAAGGAAAATTATCTTAGACCTCTCGCGGTCTGACGCGAAAGCTCCGATCGTCCCCCTTTCTCCATTTTCTTTCATTCTTACGTACCTAGAATTGTGACTCTCGTCCTCGAGCCGGTGCGCGAAGGGCGTGTATAGCACGGCGGGTACAACCGTTTTGTACGAGCGGTGTGTGTGCGTGAAGAGGCTGGGGTGCGGAAAAGAAAAGGAGAGGAGAAAAAATAGGGTGGTTTTTCTTCACTCGAGGTACTCTAGAGAGTCTCAAGAGGGTAGATCCCCCCCCCCCCCCCCCTCCCGTTGAGAACGCTCGTGGAGAGTGACGGCGATGGGTGATGTACGTATAAGAGGGCTTAGGTAAATTGAAAATGGAATTAAATTTCCAAGCTGCTCTGGATCTAGATGCGGTCACGCCCGTATATACCGGTGATTCTTCACGACTAGCAGCCCGCTGCACCGCTTCTCACCGGAACGGTGAAGCGGTTGGCGAACGAAAGACTGGACGTCGCGAACGACGACTTCGCGGTCCGTTTCTTCGTTCTTTCGTCGCTCTATGGAAAAGCTTTCCCATGCACAAGAATCTTTGTACGTTTCTAACATTCACCGTTAGAAGTGCCGTGTAATAAGAACACGGGAGGGTGAAAATGTTTCACCCTCTTCCAACATGGTTGATTCGTTCTTCAGCCTTCTTTTTCTCCCAACTATTATCGCATCGCTCGTAGCTCTCGTTTCGAACTGAAAAAGAGACTCCTCGATCCTTTACAAGAATAGCCTTCGCATCGATTCTCGAACAGTAACCCCCGAGCTTCAGAATGAAATTAGAAAAAACTTAACGATCCTACGGTGATGGATATTAGATCGTTTTTCTTCGGTGTAATGAACGAAGGGTTTATTTCCTAATGGATATCAATCAATTATTCAATCTCCCTGACATGTTTGCATTAAAGAAGATTACGCGATATTAACGGATTAGGAAATTTAATTATTCCGGTGGAAGAGTCGAATTCGGATGATTGCAACTATTGTAGAAAAAAATGAAAATCCATCAGGTTTATCACGATTTATTTTACCGTGGTGATTTATATTTACGTAGAAATTTCTATACGTTTTCATAACATTATGCTGAGGATTGTTCTTTCGTGAAATCGCAGGAAAACACCTGTCTGATTCGATAACCGAATCTCCTCCTTCGTACGGGATTCTTCCACCGGGACAGTTCTTTTTTCACGCGACCCTTACTTTTTTGTTTGTTTGCTTTATCGGGGGTCCAAGCAGAAGAAACATACGTATGGGTAAGACCCGCGGGACGAATTTGTGGAGAATTTCATAGGCGAAGGGAACGAAGTTATAGAGAGGAGGGAGAGATAGTATAAGTCGACGGGCGATGTCTCCGATCGCCGGAGAATCGGATTTAACGGAAGCCCCAGGGAGAACGAGTCAGCTGCTGTTGGAAAACGTGAACTTCGACGTATGCATACATGTATTTATGTCTGCGTGTGTAGTAGTAAATTCTATAGAGAAAGAAATCATTGATGGAAGGGATTTTGCACTTGCTTCTTTCCAAGAGGATTTTCGTCTTTGACAACCTTTTGTTTAAGAAAAATGGAAAGTTCACAATAAATAACAATTTTTTATCAATTCTTCGAACAATATTACAGAATTTAAACAAGTTTTATTCCTAAAATATAAAAAAAACACATTTCTTGCTCATAGCTTTACATTTTTCACTCTATTGGAAAATGCTAAGTGCTCTGGTTGTAGAACCGTAAAAACTTTTTTTTCACCGAGACAAAGCGAAGTTTATTAATCGAGCGAATATCTTTGCCTTTTTTTATTACCGTCGATAATCTTCCCGAGGATCTTTACGACGCGAAACTTCATAAAACGTTGGAACGTCGCATTTTACGAGCGTGAAAGCGTGGATATAGGGAAACATAGAGAGAAGTTTGGACAAACCAGTGGGCGCTGGTTACGGTATTAAAAGTTCAAGTTCAAATTGTCCCGACTATTCGGAAATTTCACGGTGTATTTCATGACGAGGCGGTGATCCCTTGTGGGCAACGGGGTTAACCATCGAAACTTCGAGGAACTCGATGCGCCGCGGTACCGCAGGATCGATAGGTGACTGGTGCCACGCGCTTATACGGATGACCATCATCCGTCTAACAGGGGCGCGCGAGCTCGAACGCATACAGGTCGACGAGCAACACCGGAAATCCAAGAACTTTGTCCACCGCGGCTTTCTCGCCATCGTTGATCCCTCCTCGTTTGGAGCGCACGACTTGCCAACTCGTCCCGAGGTTCTCGACTCCTCGAACGTATATAAAAGTTCATACACATTACGCCACTTCGCCGTTTTCAGGTGCGAGACGACTTTAAAACGAATAAAAACCGAACTTTTTTCTCAGGAACGTTGTCGCACGATGCGACCGTCCGGGACGGATCGGGCTAGAGAGGATGGCCGGAGTGAATTTTCAAGGAATCGCCGGTCGCCCCGACAGGAAAGACTTTCGAGATAATGCGATTGCGAACTTCATCCCCGTGTACGTAAGTATCTCACTTTTCGACTCAATCTCGAGTAGATGGAGCGAGTTGTCGAGACAGTGAGAGTTCTACGAGCTCGTACGTAAGAGTGCGAAAGATTAACGAATATGTCTCAAGAATTGCACGCTCGTGAGATAACGCGCGAAGATGTAAAAAAATGACAACGCAAAGACCGGGACAAAAAGTGTCGACCTCGACGAAAGTGCCATTTTTATTTCGTCACGTTGCAAAGTGTCGAGGAAACGAGGAATTTGGCGAAGCACAGGCTGAAAGTCCAATTTTCGAAAATAAAAGAATTCCAAAGGTTCTCTTCCTTGGTAAAGAAGAACAAAGGAGGAACAAAGATCTCTCTCTCTCTCTCTCTCTCTCTCTCTCTCTCTCTCTCTGCTTCTCCGGTACGGTGATAAAATTGTGATGTAAAAAGTGCAGGAAGACGACTAGTCCAGTGTCCGGTGTGGCCTCAGGGTATTTCGTGTCACCGAGCGAACCGGATGCTCGCACGGTACATCCAAGTATATATATCTTTGCTGGTAGATAAGAAAGACAAAAAAGATCCAAGAAAGAGGGATGTAGTCTACTTATATACTTGTATATATATTATATATATACTTTTGGGCCGGAAGTCCAGGAGAAAGTTTCTTTGTAGCGGAGACGTCGGCGAGCACGAACCTCTTGGTCGAGCTATGACAGGTAGTCAAAACTTGGAGTACTCCACCACCAAAGTTCTGGACAATGTATGACATTGCCGCGGACGAACTTGTTTCCTACCCGAGCTTTTCTTTGTGTATCACGGGTTTCTCGTGTACGTGATTCAAGCGTCTTCGTTCGCTCATGGAATCAACGTGGGTAGGCCACCGGCCGGTGAAAATTTACGATCTAAAGTACGAAGAGTTTGCACGCGATGTGTACAAGGTCCACTGGTTGACGAGGAGGAAGCAATCATTCTGGTGGTAGAACGTAAATAGAAAATTGAATTAGCGTCGGTCGTAATTGCACGGGACGAATGGTTACGCGATAAAATTGCCAATGGATGGAGGTAATAACACGGTCATGAGGGAATAATTTACGAGACACGTGTTTTTTTTATATTTCGAAGCATCGTGGCGACGCGATGGTAGGAGAGTTAATTCCGGGAATGTGGAAGAATGAGTGTGTATTGACAGAGTTGGAAAACCACGTTCTGGTCGGACACGAACGATGTGTGCGATCGATTCAAAAGGATATTGAAGAGAGAATGAAGCTTTAGGGATATATACCTCGAATGGTGGCAACGCAAATAGGGTGTATCGACTGTAAGAATATATTTACCGATCGAGACACGTGCGTGTATGTATTATACAGGCATGTGTGGGAAGGCGTAGCTGGACACAAATATAGCCACGATCAGTAGTAGAAGTGGTACAACTGTGGCGACTGGCCAATATTTGTTCACCTTCTCGTGTACGAACACCCCCAAAGAGAAGCGAAACCCTCGTCTCCCTCTCCCTCTATCTCTGTCTGTCTGTCTCTCTTTCTCTGTGTATCTGTCTCTGTTTCTTCCTCTGTCTCTCACTCACTCTATCTAGTCGTACTATTTTATATGTGTATATACGCGAGAGCATATATTTCCCAGCACCACGATTCGTTGAACAAATTTGTATACGTTCGCGAATTCTCGCCCGTCGGGATTGAGTCGGATCAGCCGAAGTATGATATCGCGATGCTCGATACTCCATTCCTCGGATTACACAGGAAACCGAATTGTCTGGCGGAAAGTGATCAGACAGAGTCGGATCATCGTTTATACCGTAGGTTTTATTTTTTTCTCAGACTATAACTATCTCAATTTCGACTAGCATTTTTATCGAACGTAACGTCAAATGATCGAGCTATCTCGTCACATCTTTCTCGGATCTTTCCTCGCTCTCTTCTTCGCTTTATTCTTCATTTAACTGAATATAAACCTGGCAAATTCTCGCTTTAACATTCTACGTAGTGAACACCGTTTCTCGCTTCTCGTAGCTCGCACTCTTACTGCAACCCCGATAAAGTTATCTCCCACCGATTCGTTCACTTTTGCACCTTTGTTTACACCGACAAACCCAGACGAATATATATATGAAGCTTATATATATATATAGCCCGAACAGAGGGTGTAATTCGAGGCAGCAAACCGACGGTGGAAGCAACGCTTTGGAAAACAAGACCCGGAGCGGAGTTGCAGCCACTTTTCATCGAGGGGACAGAATGAGGGAGAGGGAGCGTGGCGCGTTCGTCTGGAAGAGGAGTCCGGAAGAAAAATCGAGGGAAAAGGAGGAAAAAATGGCGAGTGAGAGAGAAACTATTCGTCGCGAAAGCGTGGAAGAGAAGAAGAATATCTAGGAAACGGAAAGCCACTCAAGCGAACCGGAAGTCCACTGTGCTCGATCGTTTTCTTTATCTCTCTCTCTCTCTCTCTCTCTCTCTCTCTCTCTCTCTCTCTCTTACTCACTCTTTCTCAGTCTCTCACTCCAGGCAGCATCTGGCGTCTACGGATGGCTCGCCGGGCAAAGTGTTTCCAAATCTATTCTCCCCGTTTCGACCAAGTCGAGTGAGGAGAGCAACGAACGAGAAAGCTTTGCTTCGCGTTTTCACCAATTAAAAAGATATCGACGACTCATTCTTGCTGCAAAAAACGTATATTTTACGTACGACTCTCGCTGGTGAAGAATCCTCGCGGTTGAAAACTTATCCCGTACAATGGCTGACGGAAGGGTAAAAGAAAGAAAAAAAAACACAGTCGCAAGATAGGAAAATGAAGAAAGACGAAGATGCGACGGAAGTTCCACCGGTAGAAATTATTGTAGTTGTTCAAACGGGTCGACCGTTAATTCGCTTCTCCATCTCATTAACACTCGGTTATTCTAGCGCAGGTTCGGACGAAAAGCTCTCCTTCCCTCGGCTCCTTCTACGTTTCTCTCATTCACGGTAGAAATTTTCGTCGTCCACCGCTCGCAAAAACTCGCCACTCTCGCCTTTAAACTTCTCTCTCTCTCTCAACCGTAAAAATGCAAATCACAGCTGTATAATTTTATTTTGATGCATAATTCAATATAAATACGCGGAATACGCGTAAGCGCGACGAGATCAACGACGTAGTTGATACAGGGACGTTGAATATCCGGAAAACCTTCCGGTATTTTCGTAAAAATTCATTTCTAAGCCGTAGGTACGCGACGTTCGCGAAGAACTAACCGAGATAAAATTCATTTCGTCCGACGTTCACGTAAACTTTACGCGTCAATAATCTTACTTTATCGCTCGCGACGTAAAATTTCAATAATATTTTGACGAAAATTCGAGCTTGTCCGCGTGCGACGGGATTTGCGCGACAGTCGGTCGTTTGTCGTAAAACATATTCGCGGTTAAAGTGACCGTCGATTTTGTGGCTAGAGGGGAATGCACTCGTATCGGCCAACTTTGAGACTATAAATTTACGATAAAAACATACGCGACATGTTCGTTTGCTTGGCTGGTCTCACTTCGCAAAAGTATCAAGCCGCACTTCAATGTCCTCGTAACGTTATAGACGTAGACTTGTTGTTCTCTCCACGTGCCGGTGACCCACTCTTCCTGGAAATAAGCCATAAAGAGTAACAAAGTTTTCGCCCCTTCGGAGAGTTTTAGCGGTCTCGAAAATGCGAATCGCGAGACCGTAGAGACAGAAACTTGGAGAGAGCGATTGGAACGTTCCTCGAAGCGTGCGGAACGAATTTCACAGTCTCTTAATCCCGCAACAATTTGACCCAGCGTTAAATCGCTTCTACCCGGACGTTTCTCGAAGTACGCTCAAAGATTTTTCTCGATCTTTTCGCTGGCCATCGATCACATTTTTTTTCTCGTAAATGGGTGAATATTTTCTCAACTATAAAATTGGAATTGAAAATATTTCTATCGTCGTTTAAAGATTCGGCGAAATGATTTTAACGGTATTACCATTAAATATCAACCGGTCTTTTATCACGATTGCTCGACACAGCCGTTTTTATTACTCGGGGCGTCGTAATTCTCAAGCTTCTTATATAATAAATAAAAATAAAAAGAAGATTAAGAAGAAGAAGAAGAAGAAGAAGAAGAAGAAGAAGAAATAATTCTACCGTGAAAGAACAATTCATTGCTAAGATAATATCGCGCGCGGGATAAAAAATTAGGAAGAGCGAGAACAAAACAGAAGGACATTTCGTGAATCTCGTTGAACCATTCAGGAGTGAAAAGAGTGGTAGCAAAGCGGCGAGTGGAACGAGTAGGGAAGACGGGAACGGTAACGAAGATGGAAAACTCTCCTCTTCTCTCGCGAACGAGATTACACGAAGATCCATTCTCACCGGGTCTCGCGTATAATCAGCCGACGTGAATTCTCTTGTTTCGACGCGCACTTTTCTCTTCCGAAGCCCGCGATTCTCACCCCCCACCCTTCACCTCCTCTCTTCAAGATTTCGCTTATATTCGCGTTCACGTTCCGTCTTATTCAACTCTAAAAATAATTACTTTTATGTAAATGGAGGCTTTCCCCCCTTGGTGTTTTTTTTTCTTTACTCGTTGTCCCTTGAACGAGAACGCTTTGTTCCTTGTCCTTACGTTACGCCCGGCGTCTCTTTTTCCGTCTCGACCCTCGTGACCGACCGGGACCTAACGAAACCACTCGCGCGTATTAATTTCGTTTCTTTAAACAGAGAATTTATACGCAAACAACGACTAATTACTCGTTACATTTAAATTCAAGCTTATTTCCGCGGAGAGATAGGTTTGCCGTTTTAATGCGCGAAATAAAGATTATTCGCGGGAGTGTATGCGAATCGATCGATTAAAATCAATGAGTAAATGCAATTTTCGTGGAACGTTACGCGATCGAATTAGATTGGAATATCGATAGGTGGGAGTGCATACGTATACTACCCGCTGTGACCCGATGTAATAAAATCGTTTTAATCACTTTGTTTACGTCGCGTTATTTGCATACCGGGAGGGGAAATAGACTCGTCTCTCTCGTCTCTTGTTCAAATAGGCAAATCAATCCCGCAATCACCAACCTCTCGGTATAAATCGCGATCGATTTACCGTACGATAAATTGGTCGGGGTGTGGTCGAGCGACCGACGAATATCCAACGGGGCACCCTTCGTATTTATGCACGAACAGTGAATACGGGGAGACGGGTACCTATACTTTTTCGTACCGGTGAAAGATTCAAAAAAAAAAAAGAAAGAAAAAAAACGAACAGACAAGACCCGAATTCCTCTCGCGTTAGTAACGATAGGAAAAAGAAAAAGTAAAAACGGTAATCGCTGAAAAAGACGAAACAAAAGTTTCGTCCCCGGAAAATCACGGTTTCGTTCACGAAAATGAAAAGGAGTCTGAACTTTAGTCTTGCGATTGTGATATATTCGTATAGAGATCCGGGTTTTTTTTCTTTTTGATTTTTTTTTAGTTTTTTTTTTCGACGACTTATTAAAGAGAGTGTGTCAGGTTCGAGAAAGATATTTGACGAGTTTGGGGAACGAGAATGGGCACGATGCCAGGAGTCTCGCTGAGTCCCGGAACTTCTCTCTCGTTCCATTTCATCATTTTTATCCGCCATTTTATTTTTCCTTTCTTAATATCTCAAAGTGCAGTATTGTAAGTCATTTCTGTGCCCTCCTCTCGCATATCAAAAGCACAGTCTGGAAAAAAGGAAATGACCTCGCCTCCCCATCTTCGACATTATCGCTCATAACACGATACTGCAGGGTTCGTTGTTCGCGTGACCGAACTATACACGCGCAAAGATATTAAACAGCTTCGACAACATTTTTGTATGTTGGGGAAAATTTGCGTGCCCCTTTGCACCCCGCGCTCGTCATTTTTCAGTTTGAAACACCTGCGGATGTACAGTTACGAAATTGTGCATAAAAGCGCGTGGTATAACACCGTCTACACTTCCGGGAAGAGTGTATTTCTACGGTTGGAGGTGGGGGAGGGGGTTGGCGCGGACGAGCTTTTAACTTGTCGATATCCGTATCGAGATTTTATCGAGTCGGCAGTACGAGCTCGGCTCGACCTCTCGCCTACCGACAAACTGGTATACTGCCCATTCTCAAATTTACGAGGGAATCCGAATTTTCCTGTCACCGGTCACCGAGCGATTTTCGCTAGTTCTGTACATAGTTGAATATATATATATATGTAAGTGTATATACGTACAACTTGTACGTTTTACGTTCGCCGACCCGTTTTGTTCCCATCGAACCGTTTCCCGTGTGTACGATAAACCTCAACTCGCTCCCATATATAGTATATGCGTAAACTAGTAAAGTGCGTTTATTCTGGCAGTTATTAATTATTCGAGATTGCTCGTTGCAGCGACAATCACGATAGGCACGCCCCGTAACTGCGCACAACAGATTTATCACGATAAATCATCAAATTCATCGTTTATCAAAATGGCCCACGCAATCTCTCTTGGGGTAACACAAAAACTTCTCTTTCTCTCTCAGCCCTACGAAAAAAAAGAACGAAAATTAACGTTCGTTTATTTGCTAAATTGGGTATCGGCCTGTAGTACTTCGCGTATTATTCGTATAATTGTTTTCCACCTATATACACAAGTGTGTGTGTGTGTGTGTGTGTGTGTGTGCAAATAACATGAAAAGTAAATGCGGACAATCCAGCGCGTATTGTCAATAGCCTTTGTACATTTGGCTCGAAGTGATATATGTATATACATACATGCATGTGTACGTTGACTTGGAACAAATACTACCGCATCGTCGATTACATTTCCTCCCTTCCAACAGTCATCGAGGGATAACCATCCAACGATTGAATAATATTCCATCGAAAACTGACCGCGTTACCCCGACGGACCAATCTTCCGCGGAATTATTCATAACCGGACCCGAGTGCCGTGCGCGCCATCGAGAACCGGCAAACGAGACAGGGTCACTCGTTACAGGATGACGAGATATATCAATTATCCACGAAACGATATCATGGTGCTTGCTTTTGTCGATGATTCGTTTGCTCTAAAAATTAACTAGAGGAACGAACGGAATGGAACGAGCGAGAATTTTCATTGTGATCGCATCGTTTTCATCGAATCGTGTTACACCCCTACCCCGTCGACGTGTACGAATTTTGTTCCCGCGTGAACGATTCTCGCTTCGAAGGTTATAAAGTGCGAATTTTGCAATGATGTAACGTAGTATCGTTGCTCGCGTATGGCGAATGAACGATAAAAATCCTTTTGGGTATGAAAATATTTGTTTTGGCATTCTTTTTTCTTTTGCCACGATAAAAGAAAAATATTTACTTTGAAAATTATACGCGAACGTGAATTACCCTCTTAAATAAACATACCCACTGGATTATTCACTAGGAAGGATGTCCGGAGGATAACGGAAGGTTCGAAATCTGTTCTACGTCGTGCACCAAAACCCTCGTTGCGTTTACTGTCTTTCCCCCTGGTTTTGGGACGAAGAAAGATTGCCCACGAACTTCCGTACACGACTATGTGCCAAAAGGGTAGATGCCTCAGTCTTCGAGCCGAGTGAGAGAGGGAGGGGGGGGGGGGGGGAGGGGGTTAATGTCGTCCGGACGTTCTATGCAAGCCTTGGCACACGAAGTCTGTAATAATGTTAGTCGTGGAACTAACTAACTTCGAGGGTGTAGCCCCAGCAGCGTACCCCGAACTGTGCAATCTTGTTCCGGAGCTTCCTGCAAGTGAGAGAGAAAGAGGGGCTAGGGAGGATGGTTTTCGCGAAAAGTACCGAGTATGCAAGTGAAAGCAGAGGGAGAGAGAGAGAGAGAGAGGATGAGAAAATATGGTGAAGGAAGACACGGAATGATGAGAGGTTACCACTGGTCTCCACCCGGCAACTAACTCCGTTCTGCGACGAGCTGTAACATCCCTCAGAGCGGCATGGGGAGAAATTTTTCGAATTAAAATTAACGAGTTTGCCGTCGGTGCCCGAAATTCCCACCATTTGTTTTTTTGGTGTTTTTTTCATTTCACTTCACGGGAAGGATAACACTCTACGATACGAAGTACAATACGAGACAAAATCGATCGGAACGGGTAAGCTACGATTTCGTAGCGAGACAGGGGGTAGAGAGACAGAAGTTTATGTGGGATACAGTGCAAAATGAAGAGAAGAGGGAGGGGTTGGATGCACGATGCACCAAATACGAGTGACTGCGTTCTGGCAAATTTGCTTTTGGGTTCGACCATCCTCGAACGTCCATCACGTCGAACAGGCGATGGAGCAATAATTAAACTGGCCCGTGTGCTACCGATTCTATGTACGTATAGTATGGACGAAAAGCTCTTCTATATACAGATATACATCCATACAGATATATATATATATAGTTCAGTGTGCGATGTCAGGTACGTGAACGGACTCTGAGAGAAGGGTGCTTTGCATATACGTAGTACCTTGGCGAATCGACGTTGGTAGAATAGACGGTGGATAGCACGTTGATTTGTTTCACGTGTAACCCAATCGAGTTTGGTAAAATCTATCAGGTCCTCGGTTCGTAAGGACCGGAGAATTATCGATGAGCGTGAAATTAATCTTCTTATTTCCGTCGCATAATGGAATAGCGATAATAGGCGGAAGATTTTGGAATTCGGTGATGTTCCTTCGAGACTGAAACAAGCAGTAGCATAGATCCGATACTGCTTAGGCGTCATATTCGCCTAACTGATGACGCAATGAACGTCCCTCGGGCGTCGCCTAATCGTATCACTCGCGGAACATCAAACTTTGCGCCACATTCAAATGATGCACGACGATGCTGCGTTAGCACGTACCTATAACAAGCCTATTAAGCCCAGCTTTGGAGTCAGCATTGTAAATAGCTTGGGTGTATAGCGACGTTCCGATATGGCGCGTAGGTACGACTGGTCGTAGTTGGAGCCAACCAAAGTTAACGCGAGCGCTATTTCCCTCTTATCCATGGAAATGGGTCGAACTCATGGGACACGATTCGTACGCGACGGAGGAAGAAACATGAATATATATATATATATGGACGAGTTTAATAGCTTTGACAGAGGCTGAACATCCATTCGAAAAGCTAGGATATTGCCTCTCACGGTTTATGTCGTTCTTCTCGTACGCAAATACATCGTTTCGAACGCGGGAGTTTCGTAGCTCCGTTTGTCGTTTCCCAGCAAAACGAGAAAAGGAGCATGTATGACAGAAAAATTATTCACATTTCTCCACTAGACGTTGAAATCTTCTACTGAATATTGATAATATTCTAATTTCGTTTAAAATTAAAAAGAATGAATCACTTTTCGATTAAATAAATTTAAACTCCAATATTATTTTTTGCAGTAACCACCACTCGTTCGCATCATTTTCACGGTAATATTACAATGGGAGTATTTTAATAATTTTTAAAGCTTTGTTCACCGAAGTCGAATGGATATTTCATATTGTTCGATGTTCGATTAATCAAATCGTCGCGATAAACGAATATTGTCACAAGAAAATATTTTTTAATTAATAAATGAGTCCACGTCTATCGTTGATCCCGTACCCAAAATCAATATCTCGCTGAAACGATCACGGCTCGAGTTGCAAAGCTCTCGTAATGCGAAATGCGAGCAAAATGTCCAATTTGAAAATCCATGGTCGTTCGTTGTTCAAAGGGAGACGAGTACACAGAGCAAATGGTGCCTGTCGTCACGATCGCGTGTTCCGATACTTAAAATTCATGAATTCGGGGTCATTATATAACCAATTAGGTCACACCCTAGTCATACATCCCTGCGCTCGGTCGCACGCATGAGCGCCGGCAGGCACGAGCAGGACGTGAGATCGTCCTACCGTTGTTCGATTAGAACAGTAGCAGCCCCCTCCCTTTCCACATGTTCCCGTGCAATATTTACATACATCCATATATACGTACTCTCTCACACAGTTTCGTAACACACCCGTAAGTCAGTGCACCAGTTTTAATTAAAACCTTTCAAAATTCAACGGATGCTCTATGCTTTATCGGACCAATTCGAACGTCTCCCCGGCATCGCGGAGTGGAGCAAAATCACAAATCTGCAAAATTGAGAGTAATCCTGTAGAGAGAAAGAGGGTTGGAAAGAACCTTTGGGGATGCGTCGCGAAGTCAGAACTGGCACACGTACGAACATCACGATCGAGCATACCTCTTGACTCAGACCGAAGGTACGCGTAGATAAAGGAAAATGGACGTAAGTCGAAATGGAGAAGGATCTTATGCGAAAGACTCACCTGATTCCACCGCGAGTAGTGTCGTAATTCAGCGTTCTCAAACCGTGCATCCATGTCACGTAGCCGGTTGGTTGTGGCACTTTGCTAACCACGCATTTCAGTTCTATCGTGCTGCCCGCCTTGTAGAATTTATCGCCGGCGGTCGCACCGTGCTCGTCCACTATCTCGACCCTCGGTACTGAAACATATAAGAGAGACAAAATATATATATATATATATATAGAAAATATTGCGGGGAAAGTAAATTGTCACGTCGCGAAGTCAATTTCGTACTCGAAATATTCGAATATCTTCATCGTTATTTGTATACGAGAAACAAAACAAAAATACATACATACATATATATATATATATATATATATATATATATATATATATATATATATATATATATATATATATATATATATATATATATATATATGTATATAAAATATTGCACAGAAACTAAATTATCACGTCGGTCGCAAAGTCAATTTAGTAGTCGAAGATTTCGAATGTCTTCGTCGTTATTTTTCTACGAGAATGTAAAGTACTCGTCTTTTTATACGCAAAGAGCTTCGTCGACGTTGGCTCCGTTTCGTTTCACGATGTGAAAACACTTTCTACGAACTATCGTGGAGAATCTCATTGAATCGAAACAGCGGTATATATATCGTTGTAAGCAATGGAGCATCGAACCAGAGGACGCGAGAACGATGACAACGGGTAGTAACCCTTGAATACGGAGCATTCGACTTTGTACTCGTGGTACCATTTCGGCTGTACAAATAATCGAGAGACTGTTATATTCGAGTCGTTACTATCACGACGGTGAATATCGAAGTGAATTTCAATTAGTTCCATACCATGTATAGACCTTCGTATAGATATCACAGACCTTATCTATCTCGATGACGGAGTAAAAGCTGGAGTCTGGCCGGTAGGTACGAGGAGACATTGATAGCGTCGAAGATAGATATGGTGCGTATATCACGATCGAATCCACCGTATGTGTCGACTCGCTAGGGGGATGGAAATCGATATATAGCTACGTTTATTAAAACGAAAATCGAACGACACGTGCCCCACCGCGTACATGTTGCACGAGATGCTAGTTCTCTCTCTCTCTCTCGTTCACCCTCCCACTTCGGTCCAATCGTTCATCGGGTGTTTGCCATCTCGTGCCCTATGGCCCCGATCTGATCTCGGCCGCGAACGTTATATTGCCTCTCGACGCTTTAAACGTGGCCGCACGCATTATTCCCAGGTGGTGCGTTAGCCTCTCTTCGCTCCACGCTTTAGTTACAACGACACGTATCACGTGACGTCATGGTAGGCGGGGGATCGCGCATCGAAAACGGAAGTGCCAGAGTGGAGAGAGGGTTTTAGGATAACGCGGAAATCGTCGCTGGCTTTATCGGGTAAATATCGATATGCATGAATCCTCCGGTGTATTCTGCATGCGCTCGCACGATTGTTAAATTCGCGAAGGGCAAACATTGGGAGTTTTTTTTGAAAATCTTTTTTCTCACTCTAAATTGTTCACGAGTGGTGCTCTATTCTTTTTCCCGTTTCTCGTTTCTCCTTGAGACAGCTTTTTCCAGATAGACGAGGAGTAAAATAGAAATCGATACAGCCTGAACGGGATAAAAAGTGGAAAAACACTTTTCCACTCATTTTCCTTCCAGCTCTTATTCTTTTCTACATCGTCCGGTCTCGTTTCTCTGTTCTAGACGCAGTCAGTCATGTTTTCCGGGATTGGTCCGGCTACGTGGAGCGAGAATGCGACCGAAGTGACGAGCCAGCTACGAGGCGGATAAAACATAAAAAGAAACTTTGAGGAAGACGGAAGGAAAAAAAGAGCGCAGCGCAAAAGTAATTGGCTGTTTGTCCCCGACGAGTAGATTCTCTTTTTCCTCGCACAAAAGCCTACCCGGCCACTTTCAACAGTCTCGCAGTTTGTTGCCGAGCGAATCATCGAAGAGTTCTTCTGTAATCCTTTGCTGTCTCTCTCTCTCTCTCTCTTTCTTTCTTTCCGTTTCTTTCCATCTCTCTTGAAGTTTTTCCGACCGTCTATTGTTTCCCTTTTTTTACTCCTCTCCGAGCATTTTCTCCCTCATGGAACCAACCGATCTTCCTCTCGGAGCTTCTTTTATTTTCTCACCGAAAAGACAATTATTTCTCTCACCGTGGTCTCTCGGCGATTTTATTTTGTCCAGAGAGTTGCTAACTTTTCGCAATCACATTTTTCTTTTTTTTGTGGCGATATTTCATCTTCCACTGTCTCCTCCTGTCATAATTTCGTACTATGTAGAAAAAGTAATTTTCACTCGGATAGTTAACATTGACATGAACCGTACCAGTTGTAATACCGAAGCCAGTTTCATTATAATGCGACGAAAAGGAAAAATTTCGATCTGAAACTAAAAACGTAGATCGAAGCTGGAGTCATTCACGCACAGTTCCATTCGAGAACGTAGGGACAAAACTCTTAGCCAGACAGGAAAGCTCGCTATGATGATATCTCATAGCGTACAAGAAAATGTAGCCAGTAACGAGTGATGTTCCATAAAATTTTGGGTGAACACTTCATGAAACTGGACGTGAATTGAATATCGAAAATTTAATAGAAATTCGCATTAGTAGATTATTTCTCTAAATGCTACCGCAGAACAAACAAATAAAGCAACCGTTCGAGGTTCGAAGGTTGAACGTACGACAGGTTCTTTTTTTAGAACCCTTTCGAGATTGTAAATAAGGCTCTAGGCTCGTGTTTTCCGGAAGCTTTTTCGAAGAGGATAAATAGAACGATGGAAGAGTGATTTCGTGTACGAGAGAAGCTATCTATCTTTTCTTGTTTGAAGGAGGGGTGGATTGGTGGAGCTTTGCTGGTAAATGCACGGTGAAACTCATGAGCGAAGTAGAGAGAACGTAGCGGTTGGAAGAGAGAACGAGAGACAGAGAAAGGTGTTTGCGAGGAGAGCGTATACACGTGCACCGAAAGATTTGCTATCCCCGGGCGTTACTTTCGGCCTGGGTGTGGGTCCTCCGGTCTGTTATTTTCCAAAGGGTTTCCGGGCGCAGGATGGCTAAAAGGGTTTGCAAGGTGGAAGAGAATGAGCAAACTCTCTACGTTTCCTACTCTCTCACTCTCTCTCTCATGCGTTGATCCTGCCGCGAGCAGCTCCACGGATATCTGTTGCGGTTTGTAAACGAAGGCAGAGCTTAATTGCGACCATAAAGCAGCGTAAAGGCAGACCGGCGGTAGAAAAAGGAAGATGGCGCCGAGTTAGTTTTCCGGCAGTCCTCTCACGTTTTGCCCAGGTTTTTGTGGCAATCGAGGGAAATACTAAAGCTCTCTTCTACGGTACTTGAGAACGAGTCACGACCCCGATTAGTAAGGGTGGGGGGTTAAAATCGACGCCGATTCATCCTGATTCTTCCAACGAAAAAAAAATAAAAAAACTTCGGATATATCGTTCGTACCGATTTCTTTAATTCTACAAACCTCCTAAATCGTAGGAAATTCGAAATGCTAAATCTTCACGAGAGAGATAGAGTGAGAGAGGGAAGGAGGGAGGGAGGGAGAAAAAGAGACAGAGAGACACAGAGAGAGAGAGAGAGACAGAGAGAAAGACAGCCTGTACGAGACAAGTCAGGTACAATATAATCCAGTTGGAAATTGTAACGATGGGGGGTAGCTAGGATTTGCGGACTGGGTTATTTCGAAGGTGAGCTCGAAATCGCATAAACTCCGTGTCCCTTTGCTTTCTACTAGCGGTAGGCGGGAAGACTCACATTTAGGTATATACACAACTAATTTATCCCAGGGTTATATGGCATTTACAGTGCGGTAACTTGGACGATATTATAGCGACCTGGGGGATTCGCCTTGGCTTGCAACAGGAAAGCCAAACTGTGACCCCCACCTCCTTCTCTCTCCGCCTCTCTGTCTGCCTGTCTCTCTCTCCCTCTCTCTCGCTCTCCCTCTTTCACGTTCGTGCATCTATAGACGGGTTTAATGGAACCGGTGTGTAGGAGGATTCCCGGTAGGATATTTCAGGGATTTCAGCATGTATAGTCGAATCCTTGTCGCTATCCCTACTCCCTTCTTCCTATAAGTTCGATCCAGACGCGAGGATTCAAACACGATTATCCCCATCTTGGCTCGCACGCATATAAACACCCGGCGTCAAACGGATATTCCCACAGGACCCATTTGCCTCTGTCCATTGAACCTCGTTGAATAGACAATAGCGAGCACATTCGACGCCTCATGACACGAAGACACCAGCCAGAGGGTTTTGATCTGGAAGCTGTCTCTTCGGACTTGCTCCCGGTGCCAGGAATCGGTATAACCGATCTCCGAGAATAATTTAGATTAGACAAAACGATATTGGGCAACTGTAGGCGATCATTGGATCCGGAATAATTGTTTTTGAAGGAATATCGATCATTTTAAGAATTAATCTTTATGTTTTGTTTACGATGATCTTCGATCTTGCGAATTGCGGACGACAATAGTTAGAAAAATCCACGTGAAATTTTTCCTCGACGACTACGTACTCGAATAGATCGGCGGAATTTTTGCGACATGCGATGAGCCTTTAGCTCTTTCCCGCTGGGATTATCGGCCCAACTTTGGAGGAATTCGAAATATTTCCTCTCAGACCGCGAGATCACGAGATAAGAAAGAAAAGCATTGTTCTTTTCTTCGCTCCGATTCCTTTGTCGATTCGTGCCCCCACCGGACCCGTCTCTTTCTCTCTCTCTCTCTCTCTCTCTCTCTCTCTCTCTCTCTCTCTCTATCGTTCGTTCTTCTTCCCGGAGGAATCGGAAGCCCCCGATACCAGCTTGATTCATCGGTAGACAATTTGCTAAAAGCACGAGAGTGAAAAAAGTTCAACCGTGATGGGAAGCGATGGAACGTGAACATACACGCGCACGAATGTCGACGATAGCTCGCGGATCTAGAAAAGCATCAGCTTGGAAGTTCGGGAAATAAAGACTCGCGATCGCTTAGGCCGATGGAACGGAAAAAAAGATTTTTAGAAAATGGACGAAAACAAGGTGAAAATGCGCTCAGTACCGAATTACCATCGTCTACATTTGCAGGTTACAATGAAGGATACGCAAAGCCCGCTCGTCTTTTCCCCGATCGTCCTGAAAAGAAAAACGAAAAAATAGCTCCGATAAACAAAGTAAACTTTACTACGAAACACTTGCACAGTTCCAAAAAACCGCGATCGTCAATTTGTCCAATGTGCGCGACTTGCGAGTAAAAAATTTAAAGCCCCGGACCAAAATTGGAAAGCGCACGGATGAACGGGACCTTTTTACGTCGGGTGAGTAAATAACATAGTGAAAAAAGACAATAAATAAAACAAAAAGAAACGGCTAAAAAAGGGAGAGAGAGTGAAAACGAGAGAGAGAGAGAGAGAGAGAGAGAGGGAGAAAAGGACGGCAAGAAAAGGACGATGATTGTACGCATGCTCTCGTTCAGCTCTCGACTCCAGTTAATCAAAAGCTCTCGGCGAATCACTGGGGCGTCGTGGGACAAACAATAGCCTTCGGGCACCACACCCGATGTGTAGGTTCAAAAAAAGAAATCAAAAAAGATGAAAAAAGAGGAGAACAAGGTACCAACTGTACCATCGCAGTGGAGTATTCGTAGGCGATGAAACGCGCGCCGCACCAGATGTATATAGACTTGCGTACCGACAAAAAATTTTCCACCTCGGTGGACGGTAAAAAAAGCTCCCATTTGTAGCCAAATAAAGGCCGTCTGGAAGCGCATCGTTTCACGGGGGGAATGATATAACGGGGGGAGGGGGTGATGGTAGTGCATTGCAAGCTCAACCAGTTGGGGATGTCCACCTCTGGTATTCTGACGCTTCGCCCAAACACATACAGCTTCGAATATCTCTCATCATTCGCGTCGAAACCCGAGCCCACTTCCTCCCTACCCTTCGCCCCACGCACAAAGAGGATCCACGATATGGATCAACCTGATCAACCATAAATCCCCATTGTCTCGATCATGTATTCTGCCCCGGAACGCGAAGTTGTTTTCCTCCAAACTCCAACATTTTCTTTTATTTTTGTGCTTTTTTTGTTTTACAATTTTTTTCCACCTCGCTGTTTTACAGAGAATCTTTTTTTTTCATTTTGTAAGGATGAACAAGCGCGGAGCCGGAATTACGACCGAGAGACCCCGATTTTTATTCGTAACGGTGGAAATATTTATTTTTTTCCAATATTTTTTGGCACTTGGGGGGTTGAGGCTAGTCGAAAGGAATTTTGAAATATCCTTCGGTATATGTTTAGGGACTGTAATCGTTGGCAATAATAATAATTATTCGTAATTAATACTTTGGAGAATAGATTTTTATGCTTTTTTTTATACAGAAAATGACGATTTTGCGACGAATTTTCTGGTTGGACCCTCGACGAGGGATGAAAACCGGGGTGAGTTTTTAAAGCACTATATAAGATGAGAATAGCGACGTTCTTTGTACGGCGGACAATTTTTTTTCTCCCTCGAGTTTTCAGTATTTGGATTCGAGTTAAGAGAGGAAAACGTCAGATGAATCAGAAAAGCCCTTGGGGCACCGTTAAAAGCTTTCGGTACTACGCTTCTGTTCGTTTTTTCCTTTCTTTCTTCTTCGATTCCTTCGAACAACTCGCTCCTTCGCTTCGGCGCTTTAGAATTGTGCTTTCCGCGACCTTCGCGCGAGGAAATGAGGACATTCTTAATAAATATGGCATAACGAGATTCGATGATCGATGACACGTATAGTAGGACGAGGGGTGAGAAAATAGCGACGGAAATCAAGACAAAAAAAAGTTCTTTAAAATACCATTCGATCCTCGTTATTTTCCTTCGTGTTTTTTTCTCACCTTGACTCGTACATAATCGATCATTCCGCGATGTTGAAAAGTCTGGCCATCTTGTACGACGAAAGCTCGAACATAGAATCGAGACTCGGAAAATCGATCGACGTAAGTTTTAAGCCTCCGTCTCATAAATTTCTTGGCGAATTTCTCACAGTAGGTCAAGCACGAAATCCTCTCACTTTCACCAATTGCAACGAACTAACCGATGAGAGATTGAAAATTATCGTTGTTGAACGACAAGTTGTATCTCAAAAAACAAGTTCACGATTTCGTCTTTTTCCACTTTACCCCCTCCCCCTCACTTCTCTCGATACTTTTGCACACGCACCAAATACTTGGAAATCCTTCGAGGATTATATTATCCAGAGTCCGAGAAAAGTTCTTACTCTTTTTTTCTCTTCTTTTTGACTCTTTCGTAGCATTTCTTTGTACCCAGAGAAACTTTTCCTTCTCTTGACCACATTTTCGTAAATATCGCCACTGGGCGTTTATTTCCTCTCACACTTTCTCCGCTTACCGCGTTCTACGAGTGACGATAGTATTCGTGCTTCTCTACTTCACTATACTCTCCAAGTTTCGACGTACACACCGAAAAATGAACACACACACACACGTATAGAATATCGCGAAAAGTTTGGTCGACTTTCAGTGGGTGTTTGCCAATATACGTATACGTTCTATATAACAAACGCGGTATAGGTGGACGTAGCCCACTGTACATTGGTATTATATGTACTTTCCTGTCTATTTTTATTTCTATAAGAACGTATACGGTGCGCGGTAGCAACTTAGAAATTGCAAAATAAACCTAGTGCGGTATCGTTCTCGCCTCTATACCCGTTCTCGATTCGATACAGTTCTGGATACTGAAGTGAGCGAGCATTCTGGCAAGAAGTGAAAAGCATACAAATAATCACTCCGTGAACTCACACACACACACACACACACACACACACACAGATGTATCGAGACTCGCGGACGTTAAAGCATTGTCAAACGGCTGATGCGTTTTGCGACTTGTTAAACATTTTTGCATAACATTCGCTAGATCTCAATCGTTTTTCTACATCGAAACGTTTTCGAGACCTTCTTTAACTCACGAAAAAAAAATACGATTTCGTCCTATCTAAAATTGTTACAGCGTCTTTCGCCCCGAGGACGCGGCAGATGGGTTTGAAACTTTCGCGGAATCGCTCGTCCCGCGAAATATCTTTCTGCGAAGACAAACAGACAAACACACCGGCGCGCGCAAACGTACATATTGAACAGCCAATTTCAAGTTTAGCAACATCTCCCTACGCCAGAGTGTAACGAAACAACAAGTTTTTCCGCATATCGCTTTACCGAGTCTCGAAAGCGGCGAATTTCTACGTATATTGCGTCGTACCTTTTTTATTCGTTTGTTTTTGTTTAAATTATTTTTTACGAATATCTTGAAAAATATATTGTACGATTTATGTTTTCATAAAAATTGGATCTCTTATCTTCGCGCTGGTTGAAACTTTGTTGAAATTCTCTTATCTTTCTTCGAAGATATTTTAAACAGCGTTAAACGTATCACGGACATATACGTCATATCACGTCACTGTTTCAGCTCACGCAACGTACGTGGCTACGTGCCAGTTATACAAGCATTACAACCGAGCGCATACAGTAAGGGCTAGACCGTTCAACCCCATACCCATCGCCCATTGAAAGGATCCACGCGTCATCTCGATCCAACACAGAAACACTATCCTCGAAGGCTCATGGACGGCTGTAAACGCGTCTAAATAGAATTGCCTACCACAACGTGGTGTTATATGCATATGTGTATCGGGCGTTTGTATGCGGTCGCACGCACGAGAATTACGAGAATGACGGGTAGCACGGAGCGAGGTCTCGTAAGTATGTAATCGTACGGTACACGTGCCCCCTCTGGGTGTCACACGTGTCCTATGGCTTGGCTGTTACCTCTCCGGACACGGCACGTACATGCTCTATATATACATTTATATGTATATCGATATGCATGTGTATGTACCATTACAACCAAGGAGAATTGAACATGTGTGTACATTGCTATCAGAGACAACGCACAAGACGGATAGTTACAACGCTTGACTCTCCCTTGTACCGGGGTTAGACCGATAGAGGCGAAGGCGTCGTACGGAATAGCAGATTTTAGGCAGATGGTCGGGTCGAAATTGAGATTTCGATATGCCGATTGGGTAATTTTGAATACCAAACGATAGAGGATGTACATAGTTGGGTCGTACACATTGGACACTTTTCTTCGTTCGTGTTACATTAATATATAGTTATATGTTAAATCGATCCGTATCGTTGATAGATAACCATGCCAGGAGCCATGTAAACTCGCGTGTTCCACGGTAGCTCTCACGGTCCTGCGATATTGGCCAAGAGTATACTCATGGGCTCGGCACACGTTCATCCATGCCCGGATCAAAGGTATACACGATAATTAATTGACAAGGTTTGTGCGTCTCGCTGTCACGGTGTACCGAAGGGTAACTCTGATAAGATAATATACCCCGGATGGTAAACAGAACCTTGATAACCTGGACTGAGCCAAATAGGGGTAGTTTCAGATATAACTTGATTTCAAAGTTCGAGTTATTAGTAAGAGAAGGGTTGACCATAATTTTTATCAGTTTTTTTTATTAATTATTATTGCGTTAATTATTTACGTTTTATTAGAAAATAAATTGCAGTCTTCGGTCCGAATTCCGGACTTATCGTTGGAAAGTAAAAATCTCGTGTTTCCGTCATTTGCATATTTTACGTCGATGTACTAAATACATGTTGTAGGGAAGCGAGAGCGAATGGTTGCTCGTATGCATGGAAATCGCGCATAGTAAATGCAACGGACGAGTAAGAGAGATCTGTATTCATGCCTGTCGTTATATATTATATGTATGTATTTATATAAATCGTACATGCCACATCAACGTAGCTCGAGAGCTTCGACCCTACGGTTGCCCAGGGTTGCTTCACCGTTTCAACCCCTAGCTCGTTCCAACCACGAGATAGCCTAATATCACGTGTCCTAATCATTTTAATAACGCCGAGGTTCCTCGCACGCTACGTTCCTCGCTCATTTTGTATATTTCATTATTTCACGCTCTTGGCCAACCCTCTCTATTTTCGGACGAAAATAAATTTGTTGTACTTTTTTATCTCCCGCACGAGGTAAGTTTTTCAAGAAAATATTTCTGGATAAATATTCGAAGGGAAAGTTCTACGTTCGAACTTTCGCTCGCCTGTAATTTCTTCGAAACAACCCTTATTTCTGATACGATCTTTTCGATCATCGTGGCTTCGGTATTGTCGGAGCAACGATAACGTTCGTCGACGTGGAACGAAACTCTGTTTCGGATATTCGAAGCCCTCTTGTGCAGGTAATGCCCTCTCTTTCTCTCCGTTCTCCATCAGCGCCATATCGCGGTGGCATAAGTTACGGGCGTACAGAGAACGCTTGTATCTGGTGGCTCGGGGGAGGAAAAACGCGAAGGAAGATATTTCCCGCGTGTACGGTAAAGGGATATCGTTGGAATCGCTTTTTCCGGTATAGGCACTTCGACGATAAGTAGATATTGGGAAAGTATTTTCATAAATTTTTCGTTTTTCCCCCTTGGTTCAACGAGCTACACAGCGCTACGCCCGAGTTCTCTCGGTGCACGGGGAAGTTTGTGCGCGATGGAACGAAAAGACGTGTGGTTAATCGGAATTTCAAATCTTTTTTTTTCTTAAAAACGACGAGATATTTATCTGTCTCAATGATAATGTAAAAACTTATCAGGTTCTTGCGATATCGTGTTCGCGTTTTTCAAGCTCGTTTGCAAACAATTATAAAAATGTAATATCGTCAGATGTCGACTGGAGAATTAATGAGAACTAATTATTTTCTAAACTTAATTTATTTTTCATAAAAGAGATGAATTTTATCAATCTTGTCGCAAAGGAATGGTTGGAATGAATTTTTCGTAGTTCTTTGGACTAGATTGTCCATTGCAAGAACCCTTTAATTTTCAACCCCTATATGGCGTTCCACAGGATTAACGTAGGTAGCGTAAAAAAATGTCTGTTTATTAAGTTCCGGGTGTCTCTTGTCCGTACGCAAAAGAAAAGGCACGCGTGTGTGTGGAGATGTACATCGAAAAAATCGAGCCATTCTTTCACTTTTTCGACCTTACCCCATGGCCCATGGAATTCTAACCATCGTTACGTCCGGCGTGGCTCTACGGTTAGAGCATACGCCGGTGAACGCCGAGAACAGCCCGAGGTTTTAATTAAAATATGGAGATCAACTCCTAAAGCCCCGGCATTGTCGAGCGCCTGTGTGTGCTCTTGAGAGTAACGCTCGGTGGCTGCGATAATAACAGATAATATATCGCTGTGCGAAAACCCAAAGCCGGTGCGCCGGGAGTTTGCGACCGTGCACCAGCCTCGTAACTGCGACCGAGCACGGACTCCCCGCCACATCTCGAAACAGTGAATCCAAATCCTAGATTCGTTATTGTAATACCGTTGGAACAATAGGGACCGAATACGTTAGACAAGAGAGAGGTAGTTACGAAAATCATAACTAGTCTCGACTCTTAGGCCGAATCAGACGGGACATTTCATATTCTTGTATTTAAATAACCAACTTGCGACGGAACTATTCGTATAACGGCGATAATTCTCCAATGATAACGGGGTCCTATACGACTTCAATGATTATTCAACGTTTGCGAGTCTCGAGGATTCAATTTCATCGAAGACAAACCTCGTATCGTTTATCGATCTTTTCTTTCGATCATTGCGTGAACTTTATTCATTCCATCGAGTGAAATTCATCGTGAATGAAGTGAATCTCGTCATAAATCTCATATTTCTCATTCTCGGATGAAAGCAAGGATTTGCAAAAGATTGAATTGACATTGCGAAACACGGAGATGCTCATTAGCGGAAATCCCGGACTCGGTCTGGTTAGCTGATTGGCGAGCTAGTCATTATCTCCATTTCACGCTTCGCTGATCCGACTGTCTGGTGGCAGTTGCTCCGACGCTATGGACCAGACTGCTGCAAATTCTATGTATCACTAGTCTCACTCTCTCTCTCACCCTCCGTTGGCCACCCCTACGCTTCCAGCGTTTCGGTCGTGTGAGAAAGAGAGAGACAGAGAGAGGACGAGAATGAGTAAGGGAGAGAGAACGAGAGAGAGAGAAGAGCGTGACAACATTGACGATCGATCCTCGGTTCAACCGGGTGCGCTGGAGGCTGCAACGCTTTCCACTGTTCTCCCGCTCGTTGCGTCACAGAGACCCGTCTATACTGACTGATTCAAGCTGAAAGCTTCCCTTGCCAGCCCGCCTGGTTTACCGATGTCCGGAGAGACATCGCGCGAGGCTCTCGCTGCACACTTGTGCTACGTGATGCGACTGCAACCTCGTTTGATAGTTAACTCCTTGGTATAATCCTGGCTCACGAAGGGATTCGGACGCCTCTTCGAAATCGTCGATTCAGTCGGAATAACAATTAACAACGCGTTCGAAGACGCACTTGCTGCAAACGCTAGACAATTGTTCCACCATACTGGAATATTCGATTACAACCCGGAATAATAATGACTTGGATCATTCTTTTCCATTTGAACGTTTTCTAAAAAAATCGTAAAATTTCGCTCACGATTTAAACACTTCGCGAATTCCATGAATTTTTTGATCAAGAGAACGAAAGCCAAGTGTCTGGTACGTACGAGCGATAAATCGTGAAAGAACAAAAGATCTAGCTCGGCAACTATAGTGGAGGATTTCGCGTAGAAAACCACTTCGCAACTTCCACCCAAAACGAAGTAACCCCCTCGGGCCGTGCCTCGCTACACTCCGGACGCTTTCTTCGTCTTATCTGTGATGCCGTTGATGTTACGAGAGGGAAAAACCAAGAGGCGGAGTGAGAGTTATACCTCGTGGTGGTATAGAGGAAAATGTTGGCACACTGAGAATGAGACGGGGGAAGGAGGGTTGGTGCGAGTAGTTCGCCGCTGCCCTAGGAAGAACCGCTCTTAAGCGATTTCGAGCTTAGTGCCGCTTGCAACGAAGGCGCGATCTGATAACGAGGGACAGAGTTTAAACGGTCTGGCGCTCGGGCCGCGCGATCTTTCCACCCCGCGACGTAATAAATAAGTGAGTCCCATGGCGCGCGAGGGTCGCGCGAATTAACGTTCCCGGCTTTTGGACTCTCTGTGCGCGCGCGTCTGTCTCCCATCTCTCCCTCTTTTTTTCTCCTTCCTGCCTCTGCCGGAATTCAACGAAAAGCTTTTCTTCCTCATTTCCGACCAACGGCTCTCGCCAACCTCTTTCGCGCTTGAGTCATAAATGTCACGGATAACAATTTACCGGTACACATTGATGAAAATTTATTCGTCATCATTTTATTAACAGAATCACCGCGTATTCAAGGAAAAAATACAAGAAACCATATATTTTCTTAAATAATTATTAATGTTATATTTATTATTATTTAATATCGTAGGTATTATCGTATTATTCGTGGAAAAATATTATAATATAATATATTAGATTTTTTTCGTCGATATAGATTCAATACGAACCAACGGCAACTTCCTGCAGTTCTCCCGCTCGGTTCCTTAATCGATTCGGCACGCCGAAATAATCGAATTACTTCTGCTTAATTGGAGCCCGAAGGTCTAGAAAAGGCAAGATCCGTTTTCTTCTGTCCTCTTTGTCATTGCCTCGAGACATTTCTTCCGGGATGGAGGGAGGAGGGATGGGGGGAGGGCACGAAAGGTCGAAGGAGAGGGTCAATTACTCGTCACTCGGGCGCAAGATAAGAGGACGAGTTTTCCTTCGAGAAAAGATGGCGGATCTTTGCAGGTCTAAAAACCACGTCGATGATCCGATTAAAAGTGTTCCATTAGCGAGGGGCGTATCTCTCATAGCTTGGCGACCTTGAACCCTTGCCCGCCGGGCAAAAGCCGTAGCGTAGATAGGCGGAAAAATAAGAGTTCACGAGCGAAAACCGTTTCGCCGCTAATGGCCACCGTGGGATTGTTCGAGGGCGGTGATCGCTCCACGGTCAATATATCCTGTGTATATCGCACTTCGTAAACTCTGGGTAATTTGATATTGCCTCGACGAGATGGGAGATGCTGCGGAATTACCGGAACCACAACTTTATGCGAGAAAATAACCGTTGCCTGTTACTTTTGAAATAGATACGGATTTCATTTATTTTCTTGGCTATTTGTTCTTTATGGTTATTATTTCGCGTTAAGCATTCGATCGTTAACGATTGATTACTGTAGTTTCATTAGCCACAGCGTATGTACGTACCTACACACACGTGTATTCAGGAACGTACGGATGTCCACATGAGAACGACGCAAAGTTCCGTGTGGCGGCGCCTCCTGTGACCTTCCGTCGAGTGCTGCCACTATGCGGCTAGCCACGCGACTAAATTCGAATATCTTCGCTGCTGTCGCGTTTAGGGCAGTTTGACGGAAAAAAAACTATTCGAGGTGGATCAGAATAGATGCACCCCGATAAATTTCACTCCCTTCGATATTACGAAACGGTGATTTTCATCAAATACGCTAGAAAATTGATCTTCACAAAGGTATGGTACGATTTTTCTCTAGAAATATTACCTTTTTGTATAAAATGTCACAATTGTACATGCCCATCGTTTAATTTCGCACGATTAAAGATGATCGCAAAAGTACTTTAAACACATAATTTATCTCGAGTTCACTTTTGACGAAAAAAAAACTTTGATGACGAGATACAATATTAAAAAATTTCCCGGTTGTTTTTAAAAAAACCCATAATTCTCTTATAAACGTTTTCATAAATGAATCACGAGTGCCATTTCGGAATAAAGAGATCCACGTTGGAAATACGAGCCTCATGGGCATACGCTTCGTGCACGAAACCAGCCTCTCTCACCCTGACGTATACGCGGGGGATTTTTTTTCGAGAGTTTGACTGTTGTGAACTACGTTTGCCGTATAGCCACGACCACTCATAACGAAATTTCTGCAATCTGCTCGTTCCAACGTTCCGGCCGTGAGAGTCGTGCGGGCATCTCTCTCCGCAGTCGTAAATTACCGAGAAGAAAGCTCGCTCGAGAAGCACACAGGTAAATAGACATAATGGCCACTTTCTGCCACAGCTTGCATGCAAACGGTTCTCTCTCTCTCTCATCTACATCTATATATAAATATTTATGTATATATATATATATATATATATATATATATATATATATATATATATATATATATATATATATATATATTCGTATATACTCGAGAACGAGATAAATAAACCCTCCGTGATGGTTAGGTAGCGTAAATATAAATTTACCGGCAAAGTAAAACGGCGTGTGCCACACGTAGTTCGTCCTATCCAAATTCAGCGTCCGGTGCCCGCTACACCCGAGCCCTGACGGTAAGTCAAATATTGTATACCATGCCGTGCAAATAACGCCAATTTTCTTCATGTCTGTTATAAATTTACCTCTATTTTTCCGTATCAACAGTCTATTAAAACTGGATATTTCACTTCTGATATCGTCGGGGATGAAATATTTGGCCAAAATTTGGTCAACGATTTTGTCAAGAGTCGAAAAATAATTGATCCGTCAATTCACGGGGTGGCACGGCAGTCGTCGAGGACAGGGAAATGTCTAGTCGCCGCAAAATTCACCGCTGTGACACGTGTGCCTATACGTGTACGAGGGCGCGAGGCACTCGTTCGAATCGTTAAAAAAATTACCACTCCTTCCCGCTACTACCGATGGCGGTAGGTTGGTACGTCGAAGAGAATGAGAGGGGGGAAAGGGAGAGAGAGAGAGAGAGAAAGTCGCTACGTTTTATTAGGCCCTAAAAAAATTTTATTAGCCCGATTCTCCGACGTACCGAAACGATCGTTCGAACGGGCCGTGCCAATTCCAGCTTGATTTAGTGGCGAGCATACGGGCTGGAAGCTCGAACGAGGCGAGGGCATTCTTTTTCCTCCACCGGTTAGTCAGACTTTTCTCTGTACAAGCGTTAATCCTGTTGGCGGCAATTAATTTTTCATTTTATTCGATATCGTTTTTTTTTAAGTATTCCATTTTATTTTTCATAACAAAAACAATCTTTATCTGGACAATTTTAGGAAACAACTCGATTTAACCAGAAATCGCAATTTTCAATATGCCGTGATTTTGTTCGCGGACACATCGATACTTTGTTTTAACTACTTGCTCGTAGTCGCGCGGTGGTGAGCCTGGGAGAATTATTTAAATTTAATACAGTCGCGTGCAGACGTAATAGGAATGTTAATTCTATTAGCGCCGCCCTGAAGTTTTAGAGTCATCGGCGCATAAACTACTTTTCCCTCTCTTTCTCTCCCTCTCTCTCTCTCTCTCTCCCTCTCCCTCTCTCTCTCTCCCTCTCCCTCTCCCTTTCACTCTGTCTGTCTACCTCCTCACCCTCTATCGGTGCACCAGGCCCGACGTTAAATCCAATTTAAGTGCCAGAAGTGGGCAGCCATCCAACCCTGCTGGCTGCTCGTACTTCGACTTTTGCTGTACGCGTAAATAAATATACATATATCTCCGTCGGTTACTTGCTTCCTCACAGTATGATGAACAAAAAAAGGGTAAATTCAACCGAACGCAAAAATCTCTCCAAGAAAGTTTTAATCATTCATCAGCCTAAATTAATCTATCGAAAAAATAATTATTTTTATAACCCGAGAGAGATGCTAATCTTACGGTCTCGAAATTCGATAAATTATCTTACAAGCTTTTAGAAATTGTCGGCACCATGTCGTAATTACAGCCCCATACCGTATTTTAAGGATCAAGATAGTCCGTCAGGGGGGAGGTGACATCCCGTCGATCGAGTGGTTCTCTCGCAGAGATTTGCGCAATCTGTGGATAGTCTGTGGACAGGGCCAAACACGCGTTAACAACAGCCTGATGTCGACACCAAATACCAAAGATACAGGGAAAGAGAGAGGACGAGAGAGAAATTGCGGAGATAGGAAACCACGCCTGGTTCTATAGTAAATTGAATACGGTTAACTCCGGCCTGCCTCCGGAATGTGCGCTCAACCGTTACAGTCTGAATCTCGTAACACACACACATACAACCCACAATGCGGCAATTCGACCCCCCCCCCTTCTGCCCCTCACAGGAGAAAGACGGAGGGAGAGAGAGAGAGGATGTGGGTTAGCTTGAGGGTGAAGGTTGATAGAGAAGCATGGAGGCATATGCTTCGAGTGAAATCCAACCACCGCAAAACGTGGCCGTCTGTAGTAGCTGCTGTACGGACTACTGGCTCCAGATTCTCTTACGATTAAGGCTACAACAATACAGAGTATACGCTCCCTTGGCCAATGGCACGAGCTAGGGAAACCGGCTTAATTGCGAACCCATGCACTTCCCTCGGTGAGATGCAAACACTGGGGGGAGTATGAAGAGCGAGTGAGATAACGCGCGAGATAGAAGGAAACAAAATGGTTCGACCAATGCCCGGACGACGTTCAATGTTGACGCGTCTCTATCGTAGAAGCGAGAGAACTCCATGAGAACAGGGGAGGAACGGTGATAGAGGATCATCCCTTAAGC
Organism: Netelia inedita; assembly: GCA_964017225.1. NCBI lineage: Eukaryota > Metazoa > Arthropoda > Insecta > Hymenoptera > Ichneumonidae > Netelia > Netelia inedita. Next base: position 5,241,661 of record OZ024921.1, read on the forward strand.
CCCGGGGCGAAAGAGACAGAGAGAGAGAGAGAGAGCAAGACAGAGAGGGTAGAAGGTAGAATGTGGTACGGGGACGAGTGCGGAGTGCGAGAGGGGTGGAGATTAATGGAAAACTCAATTAGCGAAATTTAATTGCGGAGTAGCTTCAGTGCCAATTCGAATTGGTATTGGCCGTTCATTCGATACTGGAATGACCCGACATTTAAGGACCGCTGATAATAACGATGTTCGATACAGTGGCTCTCGATGGAACGATTGTCCTGCAAAATGATCTTGCTTTCTGCTCGTGATATTTTGAAATTTCTATCGATCATAAGTAATTGATTGTCGATGTTAATTACTCACAAATCGAATCAACTAATTTCGACGTTGGCGATAATTATTTCGTGAGTATTTTATAGACGGAAAGGGACTAAACATTAATTAATTGCTGGTATCGTTATTCGTGGTGATTTTGGATCTGGTGTCCGTTTGATTCGCATAACGATGGAAGAACGAAGACAGTTGTTGATGACAGAGGATTATTAACACGATAAATAAAACGATAATAAACCAAAAGAAATAAATGTATTCCCGTTGAAAATTCTACTCGTCGTTTCCAATGCATAATTCTTTATTTGAATTCCATCACAATCGTTACGTTACAAACGATTTATTCGAACGTAATTAATCCGATGAAATTCGCGTTTCAAGAGGTATTTTGATACCTTCCGTAGGATTAAGATGTAATTCGTGGAAATAATCGGAGTCGGTAGATTAGGAGATCCCGGAGGTGGAGCAATAAAAGGGACGAGATAGGTACGGGAGATAAATCGAACGAGAAATTAGGATTAATCACTCTCGATCGGTACACACAGCTCCTCTCGATCCCATCGAGCATTTACCTCGCTTACGTTCACGAAAGCGTAACTGCGGAACGATCACTCCAGTACACGCGGTCCGTGTAACAGGAAGACACGAGAAGAGAGACGTATTTTCTAAAATGGAATCGAAGGAGAGCAAGACGAGCACGACGTCAGATCACGAAGAGGCAATCGTCTTCCTTCGGCAATCGCCCTTTACTTTTGATTTGCTACGGTCTCTCGCTCGCTCACTCGTATACGACTCGCAACCACCGGCAACGTCCTTAACGTCCAATTATCAGACGTACCATTCGAGGTTTCCCTCGAACGTTCATCTTCGTTTAATGATTTTCTACTTTTCTCCCCACTCTCCATTCGTCGTTGAAACACCCCTTGCTGACTGCAAGGACGTATCTACTACCCTGAGATCGAATCAGTTTCCAATTTGAAAAAAAATCACAAGATTGTCTTTTTCGAATTTCAATCAAACTGTCGACTCTTACTAGTACGTCATGTATAATATAAATATTTAAAAAAATTGAAGCAAATTTATCCAGTGATTGAATTTTTATAATAATGTTTTATGATTCTCTTTTCTGACAATGATTTTCTTGCAGAGAGGCTTATAAACATAAAATCGTATCATTTGGTCCAATATGCGAGAATATTCTCGGTGAATATCGTCGTATAGTAAAAAAGTACGTGCTGGAACGACTCTGTTATAAAATATTAGAATCTCGAGAGGAATGACTGTATAATCGTAAACGACGTTTCGAGCTACCCGCAAGCTCTCCATTTATCGTCTAGTATACAGGCGTCACACATGCACGATTGAGTAGGTACAAGGCGTATAAACTTCGCGTAATTTATCGCGTGTTACGCGAAAGAATTCAGAGGCCTCGATAAACCGCGTGAAGAGCGTAGCGTGTTGCGGCGGGTCAAGAAAGCTCAAAAGCTCGACAGGGTGAAATGTGGAGAAACTATCGATTTCTTCCTCGTCAACGACTGACGGTCCGTGACTCGTGAGAGAGAAATTCCGTGCATTGTTCGTTCGCGAGATCTTTATATTGCGAAGGTCATCGGGTCGCGCGAGCTTGCAGCGCCAACGGGGGTTCGTGCAACTTCGTCGTTCACCCTCGTGGTCGAAACGCGTTCTATTGTCCCGTTCCGCGTTTACGTTTCGCGAACGAAAGTAGGTCAGTGGAGTATGGCGTCTTAAGGATTTTAAAGCCTTTATGCCCTATCTCATTCCTTTGTACTTCACGAGCGATGATAAATAAGTTATTGTGATATACCGGTATAATATGATAGTCGCATGATACGGGAACATCTCGTCGTTGCAGGAACTTCGCCGGATGTCATCGAAGGCTGCATTAACGAGCGAATGAAAACAACGAACCTCGTGCATAAAACATTAATGCGAATATACGATATGTGTAATAAAATCTAATTTTAACTTATAACTTATAAACCTATTTTGTACAGATGGTTGCTATTATAAAATTATATAAAAATCGATAGTCCTCACGTTGACGTTAGTGGAAAAACGACATAATTTCTTTTTTTACGTTGGATTGTCAAGTATGAAAATTTTCTGGTAAGAATCGTTAAGCTACAATCGTGAAATATAAAAGCAGAGATATAAGTCGATGGGGGAGGTTAAAGGGCGTCAGTGCTGTAGAAAATGGCAAACGAGTATTCTAGCCGGTGCCAATAATCGTAGTTTCACACTTTTCTATCTTTCGCTCCGTCGAGCACCGACAGTCGACCGAGGACAGAGGAAGGAATAATAATAATAAAAGAGCGAAAAAAAATAATAAAAAGAGCATTTAACCGTTAGCGAGATCGCTCTCGCACCCGTGCTCACTCACTCGCGATGTTCTGGTCGAAAGGAGAGCCAGCACCCTCCCCGCTAAGAATCCACCGGTTTTAGAGGCAAAACTTTTCGACGATCTCTCCTTTGGGGCCCTCTGCACCTCTATATTACTATCGTTCCCTACCATCAACGATGAATTCTTACTGCCTTTTGGATCTCGCTGGGTACAAACCCTGGACCAACGCGTAACACCGTCAGCTGGACGTAATGGCACACCGGAGCGAGAACTATGTCCGATCAATACGAGACGGCTCTTCAACTTCCCCTTTACTTTTGACGACTTTTCGAATATATACGTATGTCCATCCCCGGGTGATAATACAACGAACTAAAAAAAAAGACCTGGAGATAATACCGAGATATGAAAGATACCGGCTTTGTCATGTTTGTCGCGTATAGAGTTTTCTGTGGAACGACGATGAATTATTAATTCGTGGAGTGTAACACGCTTGACACATATTTCTCAACGATTATCAGCAGCCCGTTGTAACACGGGCGACTAATTATGGTTCTTTAAAAAGAAATTACCATGCGAATGATCCGTATCTTTTTTTTTTAAATCGTCTGACGAATCCGTTTTACATCCATTCTAGTCACGACCCTTCAAGCTTTACAACACCAACAAGTCTATTACACTGCGTTTTGTAAAAATGATTTTCTCCTTGATTTTTTATGTCGCGTCATGGATTGTCGCGAATATTTGTATACATAGATAATGGGAGGAATATCAACTTTCTACCGGTATAACATGGTCGTTATGGAAAAGACCGGTGGCAACTACAGTTAACTAATGTTGTGTACATAAACGCGAGATGTACGAAAGAGGCAGAGGGAGAGAGAGAGAGTGAGAGCGAGAGAGAGGAAGAGGGAGAAGCAAGTTCATCGAGGCGAGCTAACAATAAGTGAGGAGTGAAAGAGAACGAGAGAAGGCGCTATTTATTAAAGAGAGGGTGAGCAAGACGGAGAGACAGGGAGGGTAGGAAACGCGAGAGGGCCTGGGTATACACTTGATGGGATAGAAGACGAGCTATGAGCTACGAGGTAATATAGAATGCAGTAAGATGGATACTATAACGAACGAAAGCCGGGAAAGTAAAAGGAATAAGCCGGAGTCTTAGCATTAATCATCTGTGAGAGATAGAGAGAAGAATGAAAAACAGACGAAGCATTATTATATACATATATGTATATGTGTGTACATGTGTATGAGATCTGACGTCATTCTCTTGCTTTTGGTGATGATCCCCTTTGCTGAAAGTCACGAATTTTGCCAACTAGATAGAAACATCGCAGTGAGAGTGGACCAAGAATGAGAGATAAAAAACACGCGCGTGGGAGAGAGCAAGAGAGAGCGAGAGAGAGAGAGATGTATATATAGATAGAAAAAAGGAGAGAAAGGTCGCAAAAAGCCGAAGTAAATTTCGCCCGAAGTGCGGCGTCAAGAAAAATGATTGTTTCTCTACTACTCGACCCACTTCCACAGCCTGCTGGCGCCGACTAATATCTCTTATACACCACGTACGTATATGTGTATTTTTATATACGTGTATATGTTTGCTACATATACGTAGCATTAGATACAATGCCGAGCGACCATCTACCAGTGGAGGGAATGGAACTGGGCACATTTCTGACACTCGAGATAGCCTCACCGGAAGAGCGATAGATATTCTTCCGGCGTCCGTTCTACCCCCATCCCCCACCCACCCCCGCATATCACACTATCGCGCTCTCTGTCTCTCTCTCCTGTATTCTCTCGAAGGCAGTGTCCTTTCGCCAGGTTATTTGGTACCGTATATATACAAACAAGTCGAGAGAAAATTGTTCTCTCCGCGAGACAAAACTAAAGTAAAACAAGAAAATACGTACCGGAAAAAAATCGGATTTTCACACGGATTTTCATCTATGAAAGGGTGCCAAGCTGGTGTAGTTGTACGCTTGTAGTAAAGGAAAATAGTTTAAGCTCGGATTCATCCTAAAAAAAACGCCGATAGGCACTACGAGACGAGAGGGTAGTTGTCCGAACGAATAATTCCATCGTCAATTAATCAATTGGATATTTCGATCGATCGATTTATCACCGATAACCTCGAGTTCTTTCGTCCAATGAAAGCGAATTCCAGCACGTCGGAATAAAAATCTGCAAACATTGGCGATAAATAGCACGGGGCTTGTTTTTTTTCTTTAGCATGCAACGTAGCCGAGCTTTCCGCTGATCGCTGGCTGATACAAACGCTGAAATTTGAAATATTCGGCTAATGCAGAGTTTCCGGCGTCGTTATATATCAAGTGCCAGTGGGAAGAATGGCGAAGAAAAGTAGGAGGATGTAGAGCGAGCGAGCGAGCGAGCGAGCGAACTAGGGGGTAGAAGTACATATACATATACAAGGGTGGATGTGCCCGGCGGCAACAAGAGAAAGACAGAGGAAAGGAGAGAAGGGTATGGGCGGCAGGAGGGGGGGGGGGGCGGGGGAGAGGCGAGTACGGGACGCGATAATGGACTTTCAGTGATAAAATGGCTCTATACCGAAACGGCTTGCGCCAACGGGTGCTGTGTAAGGAAACTATTAGAGCAGGTTGACAAGGAATAATTTACGTGTAAAGATGGAGAGCGTGGGGATGGTTGCACTGGAAAAGATATGGGTCGGGTCTCACTCTCTCTCTCTCTTTCTCTCTCTCTCTCTCTCTCTCTCTCTCTCTCTCTCTCGCTCGCAAGCTCGTTCGGGACGCGGCAACTCGCGAGGTGTAATTTACCGGTAATTTCGAAGCTGCGAGATGAGACATCCCCGAAGAGCCGTCGTTGCCCGTGCGCGAGAGAGACAGAGAAGCCCGCTAGTGGAAATATTCACGACGGTTAGATGATAAGAGAAAAAGATGGAACGGGTAAAAGAACGCTTTGCTACGATAGCGAGATTTCTCAAAGCGAGGAGGAAAATGGATATAAGTGGAAGGATGGGAGAAAATTTCATCTTTACTACAAGACAACTCTTAGCTTACATCCATTACCGCCAATCCGATACGTTGTTGGGGACCAAAACTTGGCTATCGCGTTAACGTCTTTCGGCCGGTAAAATATAACGGCAATGACCATAAAGGAATTAATTCGAATATCGAAAAACAACGGGATAACAAAAATTCTCGGCATTTCTATAAAGAGAACAAAAATGAGTTATGATTTTTTGTTTGTTTGTTTCTTAACTTATGATTTATTTATTAATTAGGTTATATACCTAATAATTAATAATAATTAATAAAGATATTAAGTAGTACGTAAAATACCTAATAATAGTTTCGTGGGCCTTCGAGGTCGAGAATGTGAAGAACGATGAATTAAAATTTAGCAATTACAAATATTTGATTCGATCGAGCGATTTTATGTCTATTTACGTAAATAAGTACGATTTTACGCGCGAACGCACGTTTCACCCCTTTCTCCCGATTTCGCTCTCTCGTTCGTTTCGATCATTACACATCTCGGGTGTTCGGCGCGTATCGCCACGATACGATCGATGTATAATTTCCTATAAAGACAGTAGTTCACAGCATACGATTGAACGAGCGTCACGTTCTCTAGAAATCGAGAAGTCGATTAAAGCACCGTATTACGGATTCACCGAGACGCAAGAGAGCGAGGAAGAGAGAGAGAGAGAGTAGCGATTCAAATACATCGTACGAGAGATAACATTGCGAACGTAAAACGCGAAGTTCGCTTTAATTAAACGGGGAAAGATGAAGTTTCAGCCGCGTTGCATATAGCGCCGGTTGTCTCGAAACGATGACACAGCCGTTGCGTGATCGACGAGATAATTAAAATCTCGTATATTGATAATTAAACGATGTAACGAAACGAATAAATGCGAATTAAGCACAATGACCGCGACGAAATGAAAAATATTTTCCAAAATTTACAAAACTTTAGAACGATTGAAAATCGATTCATAGTTATCTAGAATTTAATTTTTTTTTTCAAACGATAATAATTTTCAGGTGTTCGATAATTCAACGTTGCTATAGTTTCGATTTCAAAAATCGTCCGGTAAAATATTTCTGTCGAGGAAAATGTTGTTTCAACCCCTAGGTTTAAGTCCTCGGTTACATCCTTTCTCGTTCGTAAGATAGTTCTCGTCGTCACTGTTTTTCATGTTAATGTGGGTTAAATTTCTGGGGCGTTGAAAGTTGCCCTCGTAGAGAAGGGGGTGAAAAAGTTAAGCTCCCCGGCCTTTCGTGCGCCGCGTTTGGGGGATGAGACGAGAAGTGAGGTGAGCCGAATACAAGAAGAAAAACAAACAAAAAAAAGACAACGGAGTGTTGCTTTCCCGCGGGTTGTGGTCCCTGTTATACCAAGGCCAGAAGCAAAAGCGCGAAGGATAAAAGCGTCGGGCGACGAAACCGCCAATTTGCCGGAGAAGACTGCCAGGAGGGCTGAGGCTCTCGAGACTCACCCCCTCCACCCCTACCCAAACGTCGTACCCCCGATCCTCCCATAGACAACTCGAGCATAACTCAGGGGTGATCTTGGAAAATGAGACACCCCAAGACTCTTTGCTCTCTTTTTCGTTTCTACCCCGACCCCTTTTTCGTCGAAGCGAGGATTCACCCAAGAGGCTTGCTCCAACTTACTCCCGCGTTACGCTTATATATATGCTTTAACCGACGAAATAAGGGTTGGACAACGAGGGTTGAAAACGTAACGAAGAAATAACCTCTCCCCTTCCACCCCCACACACACCCCTTGAGAATCGCACACGGTTAAGCAACACAATCACCGAACGATCTCGTGGTTAAACGAGAAATTTTTACGAGTCGGCTCTGTCTTATGTATTTTGCTTATATCGAGGATTCTGCACAAAACGACTTTTTTTCTTTTTTTCTAAACCCCTTTAAAGACGTCTGAAAGTTTTCCACTTTGTAGCGACAATTCGAAATTACGTTCGGGAATTATCGTAGATTTCTTAATTCGTTATTTGAAAAAAATTCTAAATTATCTCTCGACAGTTTTTAGCTCGTAGAATTTCATTTTCTTGCTTGTTTTATTTTCACAGAATACGCGGGCCTCTTTCTCATGCAATATTTTCAGTATCGTTACGTTGCCACGTACATAGCCCTTTTTTCAATTACTCGGCCTCTCCTTTCACTCGCTACGTATACGTTACACACGAACGAGTCATGCGCGTATTTTTTCACGTTCGCTCGCGTTTTCGAGGTAGTGGAAGAGGCAAAAAACGTCGTTGAAAAATCACAGCGTAGGAGAGGGTGTGGAAAAAAAGGAGAAATTCGAGAGTAGAAATACTGGCAAGAGTCGAGAGGTTTTCTCCGCTAGTAAGCAGACGACGAGATCTAAAGTCAAGTACGGGATGGAGGGCGGCCTGGTAAATAAGGGTGAGGGAAAATACCAATCGGGCGAAAGTCGACCGGGCGTTGTACAAACTCTCGTCGACCGTCGTCGTCGTCGTCGTCGTCGTCGTCGTCGTCGTCGTCGTCGTAGTCGTAGTCGAATCCGTGAGCAACCACCCAACCTCCAACGAGATTGATCGAGCCCCAAGACCGCGAGAAAAGCTGGATAACACGAGCAAAAGGCATTGTAGGAATGGCATCGGAGTTCTCGCGAGATGGGAGAATTTCGAGTGGGACTTTGCAAAACAGAGAATACCGAATGGCAATCGAGTGGAGTCGAACGAACGAGAAGAGAAAAGAAAAACAGAACTTATCGACGTCCTTAAGAAAAATCCAAGCTGGCGCACGAAAGTTTATTACGACTTATGACTCGTCGCGATTCGCGAACCGATTTCCATACGACAGGACTAAATTAATCGATATAAAAAAACAATTGATATTCTAATTTTATTAATTTTATTTTGTAATTAATTATAAATTATCATTCAAAATATCGATCGATGTATAGAGTGTCTAGTTTTTGGACGCGTATAAATTATTCATAGCGACGAGGACCATCGCGAGCCATCTCGAATCGGTAGAAAACGGGAGACGAGTCAAAGGAAGGCCAGAGGACCGTCGGAGAAGTAGAAATAAGACTCCGTGAACAGGTTGAGAAAAGACGAAGGTGCGAATGTCTCTCGTCACGTGTCGTCGTTGTATCGCGACGATGGATCCGTGCCACGTTTCACATAGCACCGGAGACGCGAAACGTTGCAACCCATTTTCCTCCGTATATACTTCTCTCTAGCTTTCTTCCTCTGTCTCTTCCTCTCCCTCTCTCTTCTTATTGCCACTCTATCGTCCGTTTCTGCTTCTCGTCCTGCCCTCCATTTCCTAGACGACTTCCATTTTTCTCTGAACGAGACGTGTACGTGTGAGCAACACAAAAACGTCATTCCCAGTTTTCTCTGCTTTTCTCGCGCTCTCTCTCTCTCTCTCACGTTCGCAGCGAGTTTAAGGATGCATCGCCCATACAGTTTCTTCCAAAAGCCACAATTTTACGACAATAGTTCAACTTAATCACAACTTTGTGTCAACTTTTGTTAGTATTCGAAAACAATATTTTTTTTAATGTATCAAAAATTAATATCTTAATAAAATAATTTGTACAAACAGTTTCCTTTTAGTCTTGACAATTTTTTGATACAATCATCAAGCTCAATTTTCTTAATATTTTTCACTTTATTGATTCCTTTTAATTTTCATCTCGTCGCAAAATTAAGTTGAAATAAATGTCCAATTATGTCTAATGTTGGTAGAAACATCATTCCGCCCTCTTTCTCTCTCGTACTCGACTATTGGACGAAACCTCGACTCGCTCATCACCCTCATTCCACCGTCTGTCGGTGGTCCCGGGGGTGCCGTCTAGGTAATAGAAAACACCCTCTACCCTGTCGTTCGCGTCGTCTCGTGGGTTGGCCGTCGATACGATTCCTTATGGAATTGTAAATGAGAACGGGCTCGTCGCACCGAGCAGGTATGAGAGCAGCGACACGTTGTGAAAACCAGCCGGATCGACCGACGCAACACCCTGATGGTACTCTTTTATATGTCATTTAATTTATGCATTCTTCCCACGCTGCGTTTCCCCGGTAAAACGAAGCGACGAATGCATACATAGAACGCGAAAGATCGCTCGCGTACAATCGAGTGTACGTAGGGTAGCACGTGACGAGAACGAGGAATGAAAGAGAGACGGGTGATATTATTTTATATACACGAATAAATATTATTCACGAGAGCGAGCGAAACCCCATAGCGATTTTCTCTCGTGCCAATCCCGCGTCATTCACTCAGTACGTTGAATACGAATCTACCTCCGGACGTTCATAATATTTCACTTATTATTGTTTATCTCTGTCTCTAATTGATTCTCGATAGAAAGAAAAAACAATCATCGTAAAAAGATTCTCGTACCTGTGACGATAAATTAGTTTTTCGTATTAACCGTAAAAACGATATTTATAAAGTTCGCACGACAGAATATGCAAAATATATATTTTTTTTAAATATAGTACGTGCTAATTCCCATTATTTCTGGACCACGTAATCGTCCCGAGCCACTTTCCAGGTAGACAAAAGTTTCGGATCTATAAAATTCACTCCCACTTTCCGACAGTGCCGGAAGATCGGAAAATTAAGACTGTACGAGTCAGCGATTAAAATTCTATGCAGGCAGGGATAAGAAAAAAAAGCATTGGATGTGTTGGACGTAGGGAGGTTAGTGTGTGTGTGTATCTCTGTATGTATGTATGCACGTGCGTGTGTGCGCGTGTATATCGCATAAAAGCCAAGGTGAATCGGAGAAGGTGGGCCTGCGCTCTCGACAGCCGCAGAGAAGTTATCGCGTTACCCGTGAACGCCCCAGCTCGCCCTGACTTCATTAGCAGTACACTAATTATGCACGGACTTGGCGGGTAATGCAATCACCCCCCTTTTCTCACACCACTTCCATTTCAACCCCGCGAACACCATCCCCCTAGTCGTTGCCGAGAGCCAACTCTCAGTCTGTTCTCTCTCTCTTTCTATATATATATATATATATATATCGAGTGAGTATGGGATAGAGAGAGAGAGAGAAAGAGATGGAGGAAGGAAGAGTACTTTTCTCGAAAATGTCTTTGCCTCTTCTCGCGATACTAAAACTTGGACGTCGTCGTGTCTTTCACCATCCTGGTCCTCATCTCTCTTCTCTTCACTACTTTCTTAGCTTTCTCCCCCCCCCCCACCCTTCTTTTTACCGTTATATACACGTATATCGCAAACTGTTATTTCGCACCCCATGTCTTCTTTCTCGCTTCTATTTTTTTTATTTTCTTTTTTTTAACGTTTTTCTTTTTCTCGCATGTCATCATGAGCACTCACACCACCAGGCACCACCTTCCACTCAACCTCGTTTTATCTTCGTGTATGTCAAAACTCCTCGCACTTAATGTATATATATATATGTTTATATATAGGTGGTAAGGGGGCGGTTTCGCGGCGCTGTTCACGAGGCAACGAGGAAATAGGAAGAAAGAGAAACTCCAGATGCCTTTCTTTTTTCGCGAGGAGAAAGCAGAATCGCACTTTGTGTCCTCCTTATATATATATATATGTATGTGTGTGAAGACACCTGGAAGGAAACCGGAAAACTTTCAACAGCTACCTAGGACCGCGTTACCAAGGCTCTCTTTCGTTCTCGTTTCTCGATTCTTCCGGTTGCCCACGCGTGCTTCTTGACATTCTTTTTTCACCCTTTTTCTTCGCTCGTTGAATTGAATTTCGCAAACTGATTTACACGAGGATACCATTCGTAGTAGGAAATTGGCGAGAGAGGAATGGGGGCGAGAAATAAATTATGCAAAGGCGAATAATTAAAGTTTGTTTTTAACGCGAATGTAACGATGCGTAATTTAAGAAAAGAATAAACAACTGGATTCAACGTGTAAAACGTAACGGTGAACGGATTTCGATCGAAATTGAATTTTGGTCGAATCGTGAAGGGGTCGAAATGAGAACGAGGAAAAGGGAGGAACTGTGTGTTTCTTCCGTATTTTATAACCCCGGGAATTCTCGACACCCTCATCGCTTTCTCGACTCCCTATTTTCCACGTGATAAGAAACCACCGCTCTATAACCTTCTCTACCTTCCTTCCTCTATCCTTCTTCCTCTTATTCCACTCTTTCTCCTCTACGAGGCATTCGATTGTTTCGTGCCCCTTGCCAATTGGGCGATCTTTCGAGGACAGTCCTCGGGGCTCGGTTCTCGAAACCATTTCCACTCTGTAGCTGTGGGTATAGTAATAGGTATCGATATATATATAAAAGCTTGAATTGGGTGTCGTCGAAGCGATCTTGAAAGTGTCGAGCTCTTTTCTTCCACTTTCTCGCGAGGTCGTAATGGGACCGACAGATCGTAGCTATTTACCGTTATTTATCCGGATGACACCGCCTACGTATAGGGTAGGAAGACCGAGGGTGAGGAAACAGGGTAACTGTCCACGGTGACAAAAGACGAAATAGAACACGAATAAACGAGAAGGATCGTAGCGAGCGACGTATTTTCACCCCGCCACCATTTTGAAAAACTACAGACCAGACCAAAGAGTCGAATCGTTCAGTCAAGATGAAGCGAGAACGAACGCATCGATAAACAACGAGTTCGTTCGACACTATCCCCTAAAAGACTCACTTGATAGACAAATATTTTTCAAATTCTAAGAAATACGACAAATACTTCATTTTGTCATAAACTTTTATTCTAATGATACAAATTTTGTCAATTTGTATGAATTTAAGTTTTTTTCCCTCTCTTGTACGTTAGTAAGTATTTCTCAGCCAGTAGAGTCTCGGTCTCGAGATATTTATATAAGACGTTTTAAACGCGAAGTAACTACGGACGGTAAGAGGCTTAACGACGTTTTCATCATGAAAGTTTGCGGGACTTGGCCGGGATGAGAAAGTGGCGAGTTTTCGAAAATTACCGTACACTCTTTAACACGAAATCACTTCTCGTCCCGGGGTTCGCCCTCTTCCCAGCTCCCATTATCCATAAAGTATATAGCCCTTTAATAAATCGAAAAAGCCTTTTCGTACCTATATTTATTTAAAGGGCTTTGAGTAAAAAGAAACCTTAAGAAAGTTCCGGATCGTTCCATAGTAACCGGAACATCGATAATTTTTTCTCAAATAATCAAAAAAATTATAAATAATTGTTGAAAGATTTAAAAAAAATCGTTAAATCACGACGAAGTTTCGAGGAATCAATGTGAACGTAATCTCTGTCGCATTCCATTCATGTATATTTCATTGCCTGGATACGAGAGTCCCAAAATCAAATATCAACGTAACGTCTCCTGAGGATGAGTTTCGACACACAAACAAAAATACTCGTACAAGCAACGTTGCAGTTTCACTGCGTGCGACCGTGATTTATGTTTCCAAAGGTATTTGGAACTTGTCGCAAAATCCGTTTGGCTCGTTCCACCTTCGTGCATGTCCTCGGGACTTTTCAAAGGACCTCAAGCTCCTCCTTCCCTCCCCCCACCCTCCCACCTCATCTCACTCTCGCAATCCTATCCACTATCTCTCGAAACGTATAGAGATATAGTTTGTCTCGTGTGAGAGAGAACATCCCGTGTGTACATGTGCCGGGTCCATTCGTCGATAGCTTATTAGCCATTCCGACTGTGAAGCGAAGTGAGATAGACAAGGAAAACAGGAAACGAGAAGAGAGTTTACGAGAATCGAAGCAAACACCGATGCAACTGGGACCGATGTAAAGGACTCACGCACGGACGATACCTACGTAAGCTAGTAACGGAAATCACCGTGTGTTCGCCAGTAAAACGACAACGATGCTTCTGATGCAACGAAAATGAAGTTAGAGGAACGAGAAACTCTCTCGCCCTTTCTCTGACTCGCTCTCTGTCTCTGTCTCTCTGTCTGTCTCTGTCTCTCTCTCTCTCAGTGAAATGTAATTAAACCCAGAATACTGAAGAAATGAGCCAACCCTTCTCCTTTTTCTCATCGCGTCGAGTTCGTTCGCGTCTAAGCGAGCGGTAGTTCATATTTGCTCGAAACTTTTGCGGTCTACATCGAGTTCCTTGCTCAAAGACGTTCTTTGACAACGACATGGAATAAATCTCGTATTCATCCCGAGACAGTTTCCTCGATCGAGACCTCGATATATTACCGTAACGGATGCGTGTAACAGAGCAGTCGAGAGTGATTTTTATACCTATATCGCGTTTCCTCCCTTTCGACTCCATCAAGGGCTCTATCTCAACTTTATCCCTAAGCCCTCGAGGAATATTTTTCCCTTGTGAAAAAGGACAGAGGGCGGAGATTCTATTACCCATGAGACTTTTGCGATACGAAAAATTGAAATAAACGATCGTCGACGATACGTGTATTTGGCATTATGACGACTGGCTGACGTCGAACGAGATCAATTTTTTTTCCTTCTCGTGTGCAAAGTGAGCAAGGAGAATTCATATTGTACAGCGTATACGAGAAAATAATTAACAAGTACATCGGAGTAAGCGATATGAACTATTCGTCGAATGTTGTATCTTCCTGTTTCTCGTACCAAAAACGACCAATAAGCGTTACGATTTTCGGTTCACTGAGATGCGACGGGATCCGATGTGTACGGGGCAGAAAGAGTACACGCGCGTATTACATTTTGCTCAAGTTATACGGACGACAAACAGTGCACAGTTCGTTCTGATGGAAAAGCGCCTGGGAATATTGTCGGAGTAGACTAATAGCGAGAGTCAAGGAGCTTCTGGCGCGTATGCAATTTTGCTCGTGAGCCGGAAGCCGCAGGGAACGCAGATAACGAGAGCCAACTGGAAATAACGGTGCGATGGAACTGTGCGACGTATTGTACGCTCGCATGCTGCACCACTCGCCCTCTCTCATATATTTATCTGCATAAGAGCCGAAAGTGTCTGCGAAAATTCTCCCAATAAAACACAGCATCAAACACATATTTTTAAAACATCTCGGATAAGATAAAAAAAATCGCTCGAAGAATATTCAAGCCCGTTTGTCAGACGTTCTCTTCTCGTATAATATTCGACCAAGGACCTCCACGCCCTTCTTTTCTTCGACGAAAACTTCCTCGTAAAACAAAAAGAAACTAAACGAAAAAAGGAGGCTGATTTTTTTCGCATCAAACCGGCTCGGTCCTATATCCGCGCGGTCGAGCGTCCGTGGCCAACCGTGCTGATGTTACCGAAGTAAAATCGTCCGAGCGCACGTTCTATTTTTTTCCCCCGAACGAAACTCCGAAGTGATGAGAATCCTGAAGTTTTAGTGGCTCGTCGGTATTACCAGGGGTTTTAGGGGTTGTTCGGTACACGTTGTTCGGTACACGCATATATACATATATATATATGTATAGATAGAACGCGTCGCTAGTTTTCGTGTGGCTTTTGCAATGTGGGATAGTGGCCACGATAAAGGACTCTGCCACACTCCTACTACTACACTATGTACATACACGTACGTATAAGAGATCATTGTATACTTATGGGGGTATACGATACACGATTTCAGGTATGTGTGCCAGGAGAAAGAGAGAGAGAGAGAGAGGAGCGTAGTGTGTGTTCACCCGATACGTGGCTATATCGCACGGTGCTCGATTCGATGGTCGCGCGCGTCCACCTTTACCACGGGTTAGGTTAAGGTAGTGAGGGCAGGGAGGGAGGGAAAGAGGGAGAGAGGAGAGTGGGAGAAGGGGCAGTGGGGTGATGGGTGAAGGTATACACTTGAACCGCCTCCGTGTTGGGATTATCAACCCCAAAAGGCTCGTAACTCTCCAAGCGCGGAATCCGTAGTTGCGAGGCAGGGGACCCCGGGCAAACAGAGTGAGGGGAAGCGGAGGGTGAGTATCGTTCTCGTTGAAGGTCGCTCGAGGCTATCATTCTCGGTTGCCCTACCCGCGCGCCACCGGCAGAAGCGTGACTCGAGGGCTGCGGCTGGGAGTTACGAGGAATAGAAGCTATCCTGTACCAACCATCTACACACCCTCGTATGGATATGGATATATATGTATGTATGGATAGGTAGGACCCCAAACCAACCCCATAGTAGTAACGTCCTCTCCCCCCCCCCGGCCCCCGCCTATCTAGGCGCAGAGAGAGAGAGGTGAACCTGCAGGACGGATGAAATTATCAAACGCGCCCGCGCACACCCCGGAAGGGTCATAACTCGACGAACGGCCGTGCTCATAGATATTATACTATGTATAGCCCCGTCCTCGTAGTTATAACATCATAGGTAGTAAGCGTCGGACACATTTTAGCGATAGTCGAATCCCTCGACCTCCCTCCAAAATTCGCCGAGATTGTTCGATCGTCTCTTATGTATCTTTATCAAGGTATAATTATTACGTGGGATAATCAGATTATTGTCATTTAATCGAGATGCCTCGGTGTGTATTGACAAATTTTGAAGCTTGTGAGCAGTCGATGGATTCGTGGTTCGTAAATGTGTTGCAATTTTTCAGCGATGACTGCGAGTGTAAGTATATGTATATTGCAGGTAATTAATATGTTTGATTGTTATTGATTATTGGTATTTGTCGAGTCTTGGAATAAACTCGATCAAATACCATTCCACTTCGTCGCACCCCTAAAAGTCACTCGGGCATGTCTACACGAGCGACAAAAACGTACCTGCTAATGCGTAATCGAATCGGGGGTGATAGAGGGAGGAACCGGAGGAAACGGGGTTGGAAAAGTTAACTCGAAGATAGAGCACGCGAACAATGTGTCAAAGGGTTACAAGAAGAAGGGGATGAAAGCGTCTCTTATCGTCGACGTTCTTCATCCTCCCCAGGGTCGTTGAGGAACAAAACGCGATCGGAGTATTCCCGGCTGCAACATAGCGGGGTACAGACGGTCGGAGGGGAGGAAAGGGTTAAAGTCGCCGCGTCATTCGATAAAGAAAGGTGTTATAGAGAGTCGAGTCACCCAAACCCTCCAGCGATGCGAAGACAATACTCTCGGCCTCTTTTCTTCGCAAGGAGGTTGCCCCTCCGCCGGGAAATAAATGAGGCGGCAGTACTTCGGTAGAGGGACAAGCTACCGTACCTGGAGATACGCGATGTGTTCGAGATGAAGGTAAAAGAAAATGCGACGAGGTCGCAAAGGGCTCGTTGAAAGAGACGAAAGAGAGAGAGAGAGAGAGAACTGTAAAAAGAACTAGCCGCTAAAACGTGGAACGAGGAAGGTGAAAGAAGAAACAAAAACGTGTAGGAAAAGCATGAAGACAGACTTAACCCCGATATGTACAAGCGAGCTGGTCTCATGTGTGTGCACGCCGTTAGGTAATTGATGAGACGCGCGCGTGCCGTAGATAAATCTTCGATAACTCGCCCTAGAATTTATCAGAAAACCATTCAAAGTGATGTTCGCGCATGACAAGGACGAGAAAAAAAATTGACCGCGTAAGAAAAAGCATGTTAAATCGGTGTCTCCTTGCGTGCAACACCTTTGACGCAAAAAGGATTCATCAATTTGCACTCCCCTACAGCTATCGTAGGGCCGTCATTGCTACAAGGAATCAACGAACGAGACCAGAAAGTGTTGTCTACACGAGGGTCAAACGATGCGAGGGAAGTAAGTTCGTAGTAACGTCGAACCCCGAAGACCATGTGTGATGAAAACCAACAGCCCCCGCAAGGGATCCTCAATTTAGTTCCGACCCTCGGTTTCGTGGCTCGAGGCCTCGGGGATATGCCCAGCTGGTTAAGCTAAGGAAGAGGAATCGATAGGGCCGCAGCCCCACGTCCGGCAAATAAATTCTCGATAACCAGCCGTATGGTGGAAAAGGAAAGGAAAGAGGAAAACGTAGTCGCACGCGACAATCCCGAAAACCCTCCGGGCTTCTCGTGGCCTCGTAGGACGAGCTAATATGAGAATGGGGGATTCGCCGATCTGTCTCGATGCCGACTGACCTAGTGCGCTTTTCATGATATCGTAACTTCTGACTAGAAGCCTATATCTGGCTTACTTGAGATTCCAGACTGGTGACGTTGACGGTCGATCGGCTTCTCGTATTACATGGACGGAGGGTCCCAAGTAGCGATTAGTTGTATTCAAAAGTTTTTATTAGAAACGATTGGCGAATAATAAAGATCGAAATTGGTGAGATTTAAGGGAGGTATCGAATGACTGGACACTTGGAACTGTCTCCATTGTTAGATGGGCCGTGTTCTCTGATGCCGGGAGCGATAACTCACCGGGCACTTGGCGTACGTACCCGCCTTAACAGCATCTCTCGTCTCTCGGGGATCGTGTATATAAAGCATCCCTATCGTCAGCATCGTCGCACCCTCAAGACCACCCCCTACGTATGCGAATTTCCAGGGATCGGAGCTCTCTCTCTGTCTTATCTTGAATTTCATCGGTCGAGTTAGACCGAGTGCTCCAAAATAATCCAATCCATTTAGCACGAGATGCTGAAAAGCCCAAAGTAGGAGGAACGTGGGGCGGCGGAACGGTGTAAAAGGAGGAAGAAGAAGGAGCGAGCGGAGGTTGGGTGAGTGACGCGTGGGTGGTTCATGCGCTTTGTTAACGGGGTATACAGTAATAGGAGAATGCGATGAGAGAAAGGCAACAGCCTGGATCTGATCGAAGCCCCGGATAAAAGCGACAGAGGCGAGGGACGTGGAAATTCCACGACGGTAAGAGAAAGAGAGAGAGAATCGAGCGAAATCGGAGAAAGCCTTAGGACGAAATGCGGCAGACGATGGATAGAATGTAAGGTGTAAAGTGTTCTCGGGGAACAAAAAAAGAAGAAGAGGGAAAACGAGAGAATAGAAAACGGGGTTAGGGCGATGTGGTTGAGGTAAGCAAAATCCTCCGTTCTTCGTGGATAGCGTGGAGAAGGGAGGGGTGTAAGGATGGAGGGTGGGCACAAAGTCGAGGGAAGATAGCACCGTCACGGTATTCTATCTTACATTGCTGAGACAATATTGCCAGAAGACACTTTAAAAGTTCGGTAATAGGAGCTTCCGACGACGCTCGCACACTTTTTCCCCTCCCAAGAGCGTTTTCGTCGTCTACACGGCTCAACTCTTTCACTTCTTTTTCTTCCATCCAGGGCTCTCTCCCTTTCTCCCGCCTACTCTTTCGACGTTCTTTCGCCGTCTTCCATTCCAGGAATGTTCTCTTTGTACGTACCTACGTTACGTTTATGGAAGAACTTAATGGCCGTACTGAATCCTCAAAAATTCCCTGCGGCTCTTTACCAACGTCCGCCGAACGTACGACCATGCGGGCTCACTTTGTCCACCAAATGGTCCGATTTGTTCAAACGTTCAAAATGGGGGAGTATACAACGGCGTTTGTCCAACAGGTATCACATTGTATCGATAAATTGTTATTAAATATTCTTCAAGCAACACTCGAAGATATCGAATCTCGCTTCTTGTTGAAGCCACGTGTTTCGGAAGAACGCAAAGAAGTTGAATAAGAAAGAAGGTAGTCGGGGAGAAAAGCCGGCGGTATAGTAGTCATGGGGGATGCTGTCGTGCGAGCAAGAACCATCGATCAGTTCCGTGGAACTTTAATCGTCGATTACTAATCAGTTTTCGTTTCAGCGGTCTTATATTTTAGCATAATTCCAATTTTCTCCTCGAGCGAACATTGTACGGTGGACGAAAGTATTCCGTTCCTCGTACGTCGAGATGGTAAAAGAACGAAGGCGAAGACCGAGGGAGAAGGTTAACGGAGAAAGAGGGTGGAAGGGAGTGGGGAAGAGGTAAAAAAATGACGAAGGGAAGTCGAGTGAAGGGTACGACAGAGAGAGAGAGAGAGAGAAGCGAGGCTGGGAAAAGTGGCGAACACAGTCTCGAGTCTGACTATAATTTGGTCTAGTCAGCTTAAATTTCCAAGCTCTCTTGCGGACACTACTCGCTTTCTTTCCCGTCTCCTTTTTCCATGTCACCCCCTCAGTCCTCTCCCACCTACGATCTTTTTTCTCGCTTTTCCAACGAATGGAACATTTGAATATCCAACCGAATTAAGAGAGTCTTACGAGCCATTAAATCAAATAGGGAGAACGAAAGCGGAGACGGGACAGCGGAAGAGTAAAAAAAGGATCGAAGAAACGAGGAGGGAAGTGGAAGGGGAGAAAGAGAGAGACGCAAATAAGCCCTCGCGATAGGAGAGAAAGGGGTTGAAAAGTTTTTCTGATTTGGCTGACGCTCCTGGCATGAGACGAAAAAAAAGCATTAATGGCGAGAAAATTTACACGGGGTTACCGTGAAAAGTAGCGAGATGGTTTTTTTACATGTGCTTTTTCGACCCTTTTACTTCACCGAAGCTTCCCTCTATTTCCAGCGAGCCCGGAACTCCCCTGGCAGAGTCGTGACCCACGTAGCAGTATCTCATCGTCGCACCCCCTCTCCCTGTAGCCTCGTTGTTTTAATAACCACCCTCTTAACCACAGTCAACCCTATGGAAGGATATAAATGGGCCACGCCACGCTTTGCACCCTAATTAGGCTGCTAGAATGTAATTTACCCAATCGGAAACTTGGAGGAAGATTTTTCGTCGCTTTTTTTTATTTAACTCAAATTGGATATTTTGCTTAACACGTCAGGAATTAATTTAAACCTTATTTTGACGCTCTGTTAAAGTAGCCCTGAAAACTGTCATAGTTACCCGTAATGTCAATTTAACCCCGTTTTACGGTACGTGTCGGTATATATGAATAAATTGTTCTGTTTTTATTGCGAAAAGGTTGGACTGATTAAAGCGCTCTAGATCGTCATATTCACTTCTCTCCCTCTCTCTTTCTTTCCCTCTCGCTCCCATCCCCCCTCTCTCTATCCCAATCGTGCATACAATAAACATAGAAACTTATTGATACGCCTGGCGTGTAGCAGCCGGGTGGGTTCCTGGCCCTCGCAATTTGCAACGGTGCGGTGGATGCGCACAGTTTACAGCCCGTACCTGTTACGCATAACAACTATCGAATAACTAGAACTAATCTGACCTAAACATTCCGTACGTGCTGTGTGCATTCGCCAACGAACGAGGCGGGATGAAACGTTGGGACCGGTGGTGGCGGCGGCGGTGAGGAGGGGGTTAAAGGGGTTAATCGACGTAGGAGTAGCACGTTCGCTATTCTCTCTGGGATTTCTATCCGTAGCCCTCTCTCGTTTCGAACGTATACATATATCGTCTATCTATATCCGGTATGTATCGAAACAAATCAGTTACTGGTTTTGCCACATACACGCATACGCGCGGCACGCGTCCGAGCCATTTATTGCAATTAGGGGGGTGAAAATGTAACTCGGACACGGAACGTTATCGAAGAACTCGATACGTTGGAGCGTTCGCGATACTTTACACTCGGTTTCGACCTGATTTTTTATTCTGTTCACAATTTTTTCGTCGACGATGATAGTTTGTCAAAATTGTTCAATTAATTTAACAAATGTGTTGCTGTTTTTTTTCTGTATAATTTATTTTAGCTCGTTTTTATGATTGTGTTTTATTTCGATTTTTGTTACTAGGTCACATGCTAATTTTTGTCCTCGTGAAACCAACGCCCCTCTCTCTCTCTCTCACACACAATTTTCCATTCTCGTGTACATTGAACGTTCATAAAACGTGTTGTTATACAAGCACGTTACTCATGCATTTATTTATGAAAGAAGCAAAAGTAGTTTGAGCTTTTCCTGACTCAGCATCGGGTGTCGGGTTATATTCGGTTGAGCCCGTTAGCAAGATAACGCCCTCGTGTATCGCTCTTACCACTCGCATCACTACCAAGGATTCCTGGGGTAGGGGAGAATGCAAGCCGAGATCGCTGGCTCGCAGCCCCGAAGTGCGAGCCCCACAGGGTCGGGCGGATTTACATTTGTAACTTTTGCGGTTTAACAGGAAAACCGCTTTTACACGTGAACTAGCACGGTGAACAGAACCGGAGAGAGGAAGAGAAAGAGAGAGACAGAGACAGAGAAAGCACTCGGCACATGGCGACCCCTGGCAGATTATACACACTTCACCCTCTCGCTACTTTCGTCGAGGTGAGACACGAGACTCTCGCGCAAAAACAACCCCCCCCAAGCTCATATTTCGAACAGGCCTTCCTCTGCTACGTACATATCTATACCATAACCTTTCCCACCCCCGAGCTACCACCCTCGAAACCCTTTAGCCCTTTCACCGCAGCTTCATTCGGAGACATTTAATCAACGTTGAAGGACGCTCAATTGAATTTAAATCGCTCGAAGCGATGAAAATCAGGAACAATGTTGATTGCTACGCTTTCATCCAATTATTTAGATTACCCTTTGAGAGATTCAGTATTTGATCGATTACGTTTTTTTTCTGTTCATTAATGTTGAATAAGGCGTTACCGATTTTAATCAGTAGCCATAAAATTCAATCGGATCAAGTCGGCACTTGAATTTACGCGATCCCTCGTGTAAAAAGCGTCACAGGGGATGGAACTGCGGACGTTTTTGGGCTCATGAAGTAATCCATATAATTACTCGGATTAAATAGAATGAAAAGGACAGACTTGCTCGTTATCAACGAACGTATATACATATTTTATTTACGTTTGACTTTTCGGTACGCTGGTCGCATTATGCGACAGGGAATAATTAATCCAATCTCCCACAGTCAACGCAAAGAACCAAAGCAGGCGAATGCTCGTTCGAGCATACACGACTCGTGTATCAGTTTAATCGTAATCCATCAGTCGACCTCCCGGCAATCGTTAACTCTCGCTTTTCCCGTGTCCTCCAAACGTTTCGTACGAGCGAATTAACAGCGAAATGTATCGTTCGTTAATTTTTCACTTCCGCGCATTATCGAATAAATCAGGGAATCGAGTCATCAATAATATTCGATTAAAATTCGCTCGGCTAAATTTCGATAGAGAGAACGATATCGAGACCGAAACGAATCGACGCTATTTATTTTCGGTTAAGCGGTAAAGCTCGATAATACGACGTTGAATTTTGACCCGGTAATGTCTATTTTGCTTGTTCAACCTTTTGAAACTGGAATGATCCATCCTCCTCCCTTCGAACATAAATTATCGAGATTCGTTCGAGAGTCGCCGTCATCCGAATCAAGCACCGACTAATCTCCACTTCTATCCCCTTGCTATCTCAACTCACCCTGTTCGCCCACCCCCCTTACACCACCCTCTCTATTCTAACGCCACTCTCGTTAGAGCTTACAATCTCATTAGCGTCGAGCGAGACGACGAGTGTCGAGTGTCCCGAAACTGTTTCCACAGTTGCACTCTCGTGGCGTATAAATCGTCTATCCATACACATACGTACGTACGTATATATATATATATATATATATATATATATATATATATATATATCGTGTACACTGTACGAAATATGGAAACATTGACGATAATCCATTTGAGCACCTGCCGATTTTGACACTCGATCTCCCATCCTCGAATTACAATAATCAACATACGCACAGTTGCCTAATGAGTGACAGTAGCTAGAGGGGATCAACGAGGATCGTGTGTGAGGAAAGAGGGAGGCAATCGCCAAATTGTCGATCGGTCGAATGAGGCCTCTGTTCGTCATTTAGAACGTGTACAATCATTCGAATCGATGCCAAAGCGACAGGCGGTAGAGCGAGTAAAAGAGAAATGGATTAATTTCGGTTCATCAATATTAGTTTCGAATACGATGTATTCGAGATAATTTTGTTGAATAATCCTCTACCTCCCTCTCTCTCTCTCTCTCTCTCTCTCTCTCTCTCTCACTCTCTTGCTCGTTGATAACGTCGAACAAAAAATAAAGAACGATTCCATTTCATTCGCTCGAAAACGGAAAATATCTATTCCCATGGAAAAATCGATCGTCGATATATGTAGATCGATTATCGATTCTCTCGTTCGAACGCTTCGACGCCGGAATTTTCGTTCTCACGACGAAAAAAAAAACATAAAATTTGTTCGACACATTAATTTCGAATCGCGATTAACACATTCCGCAACGTGTTGAAAAGCCTCTCCGCCCTCATCGATCATTATTCCATTACTCGCGCTTTCCCGTTAATTCGCTGAATCCACGTGGCGTAAGCGGTATTACGCGAAACGGGGTAGTACTCGCAAATTGTTCGCGCAATTTGAACTATGCGTATTTAATAATCAACGGCAAATCTCACCCTCGTACAAATCTCATGCTGAATTCTCAATTTCATTCTCCCACCTCTGCCACCACCACCGACATGTTTTACAAATTCAGCAGCGTTAATGTATTCACGCCAAAATCACAATTACAACGCAATTTCAGCCTTTGCGTCGAGTTATATTACACAAATAACCTTAAAAATCACTCTTAAATTTTACCCTTAAAAAAACTCGATTTTTACGAAAATGAGAAAAATCGTTAGTTTCTCTCGTTCCTTATCGTAGCCCAAAGTCTCTCGTAGAAAAACGTAGCTTCCAGTACTGCGAAAGAAATGAAGAATATAAAGTCGAAAATGAGAAAACGGGGCGTGGATCTAGGATCGCGAAAGTATACGGAAAAAGCCATAAGCGTACCGGTGATCAATCTTTGTACATCGGGAATACACGGTGGGAGCTACGATCTCGTATTCCGCGTGTAACTTTCACACCTCTCGCTTCTCGTCCTAGCCACCGCATGTTCTCGCGCAAGCTACACGCCCCGAGAGCTTCTCGTTTCGTTGGAATGCACGATGGAAAAGGGATCGCGTATTCTACATCGTCGGTCTCCCGATATGTTCAACGTCACGAGGCGCGACGATGGATCAGATGCACGCGTGTTGGTTAACGTATAAATATACAAAAATATGTGTATATACGAGGTACGTATACGTGGTAGATGCAGAGCACTACGGGACGAGGTCATATCGAATTCTTGGATGGTGAGACCATAACAGGAAAGAACGAGAGTCGTCAACCGGGATACGTTGAGAACAAACCCCCATCCAGCCCTTTCACTACCCTCGAACGTGTAGTGCAGTCTCGTACACTCAGCGCGGTGGAGAATGTGCGCGACTCGCATTCCCATCGTAGTCGTGTCGTCGTTTTTTGTTCTCCTACCAGCCATAGGTACGGGGAAAAGCGACGGGAAACATTCACGCGCATAGGATATTCGGATATATATGACACCGCGAAAGAACCAACAAGGCCTCTCGTTTCGCGTTGTTAGATGCAAAATGCATTCTTCGTGTACATTTTCTTTATAGTTTCGTATCGTCACTGTTTTTGTGGGTATCGTAGGCTGTACGGCAACATATTTATGCGAGATGATACAGACTTGCAGGGGAGTAGATTAGGGGAGGTTTTTGAGAAATGAGCGCGATTTCAAAATTTTGGAAAGTTTGTCATTTAAAACTCTATAAGTGCGAATAGTTAGAAATCTTGAGAGCTTGTGCGGCCCACTGCACGTTTTTTTCAAGCGTGTCCCGAATTATTCTCTCTCCCTCTTAGACGGTAGTTTCGAGCGAATGTTAGAAAAGGATTTGACTCGTCCCTGCAAATTCCATTGCATTAATCATGTCACAACGAGTCATCGCACGACACTGATTAACAGATATAGAGAAGAAATAGAGATTTGATTAAAACGTTGATGACACCAACGTGTTGAATTCCAAGGCAAAAGTCGTCTAGTCATCAGAGCCCCTACGTGTCGCTCTCACCGACATCCATCATCCTGGCAACACTCCCCTAGGATGGGCTAATAACTTAATAGAACGATTGGACACGACACACCCAACCCAAGACACACTACGACACGATAGGGAATGGGAACCGAAAGGATTCTTCGTGTCCCCTTGCGAGCTTTAAAGCGCAACGATAAAACAGAGTTTGTGGTATCCGGATGGAGAAACGGAAAGGTACAGTTGATCCCAGGTACGAATGAACGAGGGTATCTATATTGGCCGCTGTAAATATATAAACGTGACGGAAGTCGACCAACCGTGGCGATCGAGAGAAACCACCCCTTTCTCTCTCCCTCAACCTCTTGGTCCTCTTCCTCGCTATAGACGCGCTCGCTTGGTAATAAAAGCTCGTAACGCCCGGTATTGGCAACTCCTTGATTTATTCCAACCTCCCTGCAAGCGAGGGAGAGGGAAAGAGACAAAAAAAGGAAGAGCGAGGAAACGCGAGAAGCGGTTGGGCACAAGGCTTTTCCAACTAGTACCGTTGTACGTAAAAGCCCTGGTGGATCTGCCCGGTGGAGGGGAGTGGATGAATCGCGTGGAACGAGACTTTTAGGGAGAAGCACACATGGATATGCCTACACCTTATATATATATTTTTTCAACCACTCCCACGTTCGTTGGGCGCTGCTTGCCTACACCGCAGAAACGGCATATCCAGTTCAGCTGCAACAGCAGCGGCAGGAGCAACCGACGCCACCACCAGCGAATTTTTATACTGTACCCACTCTTTCGCGGATTTATAACCCCGCGGTTGGAAAAGCTCACGTACGCGAAGAGAGAGAGGTGGGGACGGGGAAAGTCGTGTGCTCTCTCCAGAGCCTTCATCCTTCTCCCGCCGTAGCTTCTAACCATCCTTTTCCACTCTATGGAAGCGGTTGACGCTATACATAGGACACTCGATTCAAAACCCACCTACCCCAACACCCTTGCCACGGCTCTCCTTCAACCGGCGTTCTCGCTCTCCGCGAACCTCGGTGCCAGAAGCATCACCACCAGCAGTCAGAGGCAAGCCAAGCATCGAGATATGCGCCACAAGGAGCGAAGAACCCTGTGGCGGGTAAATGGAGATGTATACCTATAACGATATCTAGCACCCGAACCGAATATTCACTGCCTCTCTTCCTCCTTGTGTGTGTCTGTTTATGTCTGTGTACCGTAGGGGACCATCAGCATTGCATACTTGCCCGTGCACACCGTGGGACCGTGGAAAGTTGCACACGTGGTTTAACCAGCCGCCTACGTTTGTACATATAATATATATATATAGTTTAACTCGAGATACGTTTCTCGTCGGTTACACGATGCCGTACGGTTCGCCCGATTTCTCTCACGAATCTCTCGCTCGCTCGCCGAAAAGCTTCATCCCGTATCTCTTCATGCTGGGGTATTATGGATATATCCGCCTTCTGGCTCGTGTCTTTATAGCTCTTGTCTCGCACACTACCCTCAACCACGGGAGGCTCTCCAGGGTGTATTTTCCCCGAGTCCAAGTTGAACCGAGGTTGGATACGTTGGAATTTTAAGAGACGTCCCTCGTACTACATAATGTGCCATGTTGCGGTACGAGATTGAGACTAAGTCTCGAATGTTAAGTCGTAGGAAACGACGAAGAAACCACGCGCTTAGAGTCGAGATGGATTAGCGTCGTACGAGACTTTCTTGAATTTTCAAAAGTGAAGAAAAAGAATTTTTATAAAACGGTTCGATGATCGAGCACAAATTTCCAGCTACTAGAAATATCCTCTACTTGGTTCTTGTACGTAGGAAGAAAAAGGGTCACGGTGACAAGATCGATCCGGGACGTCCATTATTGGAACCCGATTAGGAGCTTGCAGCTATATGGGGGTGGGTTTGCGGGAATCGGGATGAACGTCACGATGGAAGATGCCACTGTTAGATATATATGTGTGTGTGTATGTGTACGTGAAGAAATCGAAGTAAGAACGAGAAGAACGAGGAGTAGGTTGCAGTACTCCACGACTATGAAAAAAGCCACGGGACTCTTGGTCTTCCGCGGGGCTCCCTTTTTCTCTTCGAAATTTAAGTTCGCAACTGTTTGAACGGCTGCCAGCCATAAAGCTCCGCTTTCACTGCTTTTCTCTCTCCTTCCCTTTCCTTCGCGCTATCCCTTCTCGACCGCTCCTCTCCCCCGTCCCTGAACGCATAGAAGAGCCCGGTGAAGCCAGACCACTGACTTTCGTTCCGCCTGAGGAATTATTCGGTAAGTTTTCGCGATGGCGCTAGAGCCAGGAGAGGAAATGCTTTTGGATCTTCGTCCTTTCGGTGTGCCCTATAAAGAAAACACAGGGCGAGGAGTAAAAGGGCGCTGGGAAAAGATGGAGAACGATTGTGAAATAAAGATGGTCGGGACTTGCTTTCAATCTGCCTTTTGTTCTCCCTCTCACTTCCTGAACTAAATCTACTTCACTCTTTGTCTTGCTTTATCTCGCTCTCTCTCTCTCTCTCTTCTCTATTTCTCTACTCCTTTGCTTTTCCGTCACCCCCGTTCTCGAGTTGCCATCTAGCGTGACTCCTCGTTCGGCTTTTATCTCGCCCGTACTTACTCCCACATCACCAAGAGAAAACTCAAATTCGCACGTGTTACATAAATCATTTACTACGTGAGTTTTTAGAGCCCTTTTCTTTTTTACCAGTCAGAATGTTTTTTCTTCTTTTTTTTTATTTTTTAAGAGGTATCTGCAATTTTTAGGAGGAGTTCTCACGTGGGCAAGACTTTACGCGTTTTCGCACACTGCGATATTTCTGCAGTGTTCGATATTAAATATATTAAATATTTATACGCGTTTTAAAAATTGTATTACGTAGAAGGATGGTTGATAACCGTTTCGCGCTATACATTCCCCGGAATTGAAGTTTTTTGCTTTTTCCTTTATTAGAACGTTCTGAAGTTGATCATGAAAATAATCCGTTTCCGTAGTAATATGAGAACGAAGCGAGAAAATCCTTCATCCGAGCGTGTCCCGGTGCATAGCTCGTAGCTTTTTTTTCTGTACGAAACATACGAAGCTCGTAAAAGTTGAAGCCGAGCGTATGCGCTCGAAATATCTACAGCTCCCCACCCCCTCCCCAACCACGAGATTGTTATAACGTATACCGAAACGTAGAATTTCTGTACAACGGTGCGCAAAAACAAATAGGAAGCCGGAAAACGTTCCAGGGATGTGTGTGGCCAAACTAGTCGAGCAAATGCCAGATTGCAATGACGATATATTTAACTTTTCACCCACTCGTTATCCCTCACTTTTTGCCTCTCGTACTTTCGGTGTTTCGCGTTTGTCATAACTATACGCGCGTGTACGGCTTCATAAATGATTAACTTTTCGTTCAGAGTTCGCTCAAGCTCGCGAATCTAAACCGACGATTATCAAGACTAACGAACAAACTATGCAATACAATTCTACCTTACGTATTATCGTGCTCGCGTTTATACGCCACACATTACGTAATATTAATCGTCTCGCGTGACACCAAATTTTTTTTATTTCTCATCCTCTCACGTGTCACGTTTGTAATCGAACTAACGGAAAATATATCAGAAAAATCTTTTTATTTTCTATGTTTTAATTTCATTTTTTATTTTTTTGGGGGGTTTCTATTGTTTTTTTTCATTTTGCGAAAAATGTCTCGAAGTCCCCGAGCTGCATAATCCGACGGTACGTCCGAGTTTTCGCAATGTGTTTCGGCATTGCTGCCGTAAATGGCCGTGTGTCCCGTCGGATCGTCGCAAAACAATTCGCAAAACTTTACTGTCTGGCTGTTCGTTCGAACAATCGCGCTCGTACGTTTTCACCGAGGGCGTAACTCGCGCCAGGAGGGCGCGGGAGCGTAACGGCATTCCTGTCTGTTTCGCGAACTGCATCACCGACGTCGCGATCCCGTAACTAAAAAGGGGAAACAAAATTTTTGTCGCGAATAGCTCGACTGGAATTGTCGACCGACCCGCGTTACCTCCCCAGGCTCGTCACTCGCGGATGACACGTCTCGGACGAATAAGGTCAGAAAGGTCGAGAGAAAAAAGGTACCTACGATATTACGCTCTTTCTCGCGTAGGTACAGCACGGTAGGAGAAGTACAGGACGTTTGTGAAGCCAAGAGGAAATATCGCTTTGTTTCGTAACGGGTTAAGAATTTATGATGCCAATCGGTGGCAGCCGATATTTCGGTCAAAATATATTTCATGTATAACCGCGAATGCCTGGAGAGTCTATTCGACGGGTAATATACTCTCTGTCCGTCGATACATATACGTACCTACATACATACATACAGACATGAATATATATATACAATTCTGAAAAATATCTCCATTTTCCCCGAACTTATTGACTCCCCTCCTCTTGATATCGCTATGCTCAGCCGGGACGTATGTTCACCAGTATATTTTAATACGTACCTATATAGTAAAACACGTGGAAAATATATTCCAATTTTAAATTCGACAAATACGTTCTACCTTTTCCAACGAGAATGGAGAGAAATGCGAAAAAGACAAAAAAAACTTTATTTTCGGAACGGAAAGACTGAAAAAATATATCCCCCTCCACTCCCGATCTCTTCTTTCCCAGTGGGTTATTTTTCTTTTTTCTAGGAATATTTTTTTGTTCGCTCTCTAGCGCATAGATATGCGCTAGATACCGGGGCTTGTAACGGTTTACGGCAATCCCCCATAATCAGGGAACGACGCGTGCTAACGAGTAGGATATAACGCTCGAATGCTTCGACAGCTTAAAGCGGATACGTTCAATGATCTGCATCAAGGGTTTGTAATTTCAACCCCTTGATGCGCGGGTCGACCTTTACGAAAAAACGAACGAAACGGAAAAACTGTTCGCCAACGTATCTCGCTTTCATCACCGCACGGAAAAATTGTGCACGCGATCGAAAGAAAAAAAAGAGGAAGACAGAAAACAAACCAAAACAGCAACAAGGAACGAACGAGATTCGCGACGTAACGGCGAAACAGGAAAATTCGCGAAACAATCGACGAAGGGTTTCGGGTGTAAACTCATGATAGAAGCAGTGTCGTCGACAGACGGGTAACAGGGTGGTCGAGTAAGGGTGGGGAGGTTTGGCTATCGGGTACGCAGGATCGTTCGATAACGGAGACACACCTCGTTTCGGTTGACTTTCGATTTACGGCAACAAAGCACGCACGCTTGGGCACATTATAGTTTACGGTACAGCGCTCCGACCGTTGTCCCGGACGAATCGAGGCAGGACCGAAAAATGATATTAAAAAAAAATGAAAAAAAGAAAAAAACTTGAAAACAAATCATCCGCAAGAGGCTGACGACGAGATATTAATATCTCTCACGAATAACCACGCTCGAAATCGAACGAGCGCTAACCGAGGGTGGGGGTGGAGGGCTGAGGGTTTACTCGTCGATATCCATATTTTGCGAATACGAAATAAAAAATTAACAAATACCTTTTGTTTAACTCGAACCGAGATTGTACAACGAACGTAAAGAAGGGATAACTCGTTGGTTTTGATAGTCGCGTAGTACCATTGAATACGTTTAGGTACAAAATGTAAATGTCTCCGCCGTTACTATCGTTATACGGGAGAGAACATTTCCGAGTCGCGCTAAAGGACGGATTAGACGGTAGGGGTAGTTTTTATTGCAAATTAGATGGCCTATATCTGGGTGCGTGTGGTAAATGGGACGAGAGGGCGAGGATCGAGAGAAGAAAAGGAGGTGACAGTGGGGATGAATAACTCGGTGGCAAGACGCGTCGTGTTTTCAGTCGTTGTATACCCAGGGAAATGTTTTAAGGGCCAATCTCGTTGTAACGACTGAGAGTCTCGTCGTTGTCGTCGAACGGATATGTTTCGAGCTATATAGGAGGGGGGGGGGGGGGCGGGACGACTATGCGTGAGTTTCACGCTACGGCTGTTTATGCTAAAACTGCTGGCAAACGTACGAAGAATACTTGCAAATATATATGTATATACTATCTCGCACATATATCTATGTATATATATGTATAGATATATGTGCGATAGTATACTTCGTGCCAGAGACGATCAGGTTGAACGAGTTTGAGCGCCACTGTTATTGCGCACTTTCTTTCCATTATCGTGACATCACAATACATACCTAACTCGACCCAACGAACCATAGCAACGCCCCCCCCCCCCGTGCTCCAACTATCGTTACTCTATACCCATAGTTCCATTGAGGTTTATGTTCACCGATCCGATGAATGTAAAATACAAGCGGTTTAAAGCGAAGAAATACAATTTCCAACTTGAACCTGAAATTCCGATCTATGGGCCTCGTATACTTTTGTTGCGTCAACGACTAATACAATTCTTTGGAAAATAAAGATCCGCGCGTTATAAAGAATTGTATTTATATAGTGTTTATGATCTAGCGTCAATAATCGTTAAACTAATCGATGATAAAAATGTTAATATTTATCGTAAGATTGTCAGAAGTAATTTCGAGGGAACGCGCGGATCGTTTGGCTTCGTCGATATAAAAAATCGTAAAGCCACTTTTCCATCGTGCTGATTGGCTATCTTGCTACGTCCGACGTATATATCGGTTCACGTAGTGGCTAAGGTGGAGGTCGGCTAACTTACAAAGTACACGAAGCGCAAGGGGTGTATTGACAACGGTTATCGAGTGGCATAAGCTTCTTCGTCCCCATCGACGTCGTCTCTCGACGTTACAATCCGCCTCCTCCTCCTTACCCTCCCCATTCCCACCCTCTCAAGCTTGTCGTTGGTGAACATCGTTATCGATGACCCTAACGACGCGGCACTTTCGTGATTTATGAGAGTCTACGTTATCGGTGGCACTTTCGACAAACGAACGCACGGAGTGTGTGTTCCACGTTAGCGTCGAAGAAGACACAGACAGCCCCACGCTAACCGACCTGAAACTTCTCAGCTTCTTCTCCTCTCTTTGTTTTCCGTCCACGAATAGTGGCTATAGATGCGTCAAACCATGAGATTAACCTCGTCTCGTCCCTTAGTCTATATAAATATAACATTCTCCCGCGAATGACTATAACAAGAACTACTTATATAGAAAATTAAGTGACATCGAAATAACATTTTTTCTCTTACGAGGACAACCGTACGATATTTATCGCAGCCTTAAATCGTATAATGTTCTCTCACGCGAGAAGACTCGTAAAACTTTCTTCTTTTTCTTTCTCCCGATTTACCGATAGTCTCGTACAATATTTCAAACAAAAAAAACATTAGAGAAGTGAAAAAATAAGGGAAAGAAAACTCACCAGACACCGATAAGTAGACCGTCCTCGTGAGCGGCGGATGAACGCTGACCTGGCACTCGTAAACACCGGCGTCTCGTTCGTTCGCCGAGCGTAAGGAGAGACGCCAGTCGTTGGGCTTTTGATAATCCAACGAGAAACGAGAATCGCTCGCGTAAGTCTGCATACCGACGGTAAGCAGGTGAAGTTCTCCGTCTCTTCGGCGCGACCATGAAACCTGTATAACAGAAACAGAAAGAACACAACGAAATGTTCGTCACTAATGGTTCGAGAAACTTTATTTTCATTTATAGCCGATGTACGCGCGAGCGAAACTCTTATTTCATCTCATTGTTTCTAAAACCGCGGGAAGTACAGCTCGTAAACTCCGTTGGTAACGTAGAGAAGTCGAGGAAGCTGAGAAAAGTCACCCCCGGGCGGTGTGAAGCAGGTAGAAGTTAAAGAATCGTTAGGTACCATCCCGTTGCGGGATATTCCAGCTAGGAAATACGAGAACTCTCGACGTTCCTTCTCTCTCCTGCTACGGTACAGCGATTATAATACCGGGGCGCGTGTGCTAGGGGCCACACCTCTTTCACGAGCTTTCCCGGGGTCCTCCAGTTCGCTAGCTCGTACTCCGCAACGTAGTACAACGTTAACGTTGAACAGGGGCTTGCTGGTCATTTGTCACTATTATAAAAGACTGAGCAGTGAATAATTGCGTCTTAAGAAGTTTCGGGGAGAGCGGCAGTGTCTGAATATTCTTAGTCGGTACTCTCGCACTCTCGCCTCAAGAGCAGGACCTCCCCCCGACGTACGTATGTTTTCGCGATACCAATGAAGAAAAAAAAGGAAACGACAAGTTTTTGGGGGAATGAACGACGCACACGGTGCAATTTCGCGCGATTAAAGCTTTCGCGCGAATGTAGCGTCGACTGATGGCGAAAAGATTGTGGCAGCCTCGACGCCTTTCCTCGTTTCGTATTTCATCCCCGGAATGGAAGAGATCCTGGGTTTATAATGCAGGGCTTTGATCAGACTGATCAAAGATAAACGAGCAAAAAAAAAAAATAATTCGACAAATATATTTCGCAACTTCTTTTCACTCGATCTCTTGAGAAAGAGAGGAAGATTCGCGAGCTAACCGAATGAACCCCTAAGTACGGAGATATCGCAAAATTCGTAAAGCTCTCTCGCGCTGCAATGTAAAATAACGGAGATTTAGGTCAGAGAACCAAGCTGCGGCAAGCACATCGTCGACGAGAACTGGAATCTCCCATTGAAATGGTCGATTGTTCTGGCACTGGCGTGTCCCCTTCACCTCGCCCCGTTTGACGCTGCATAGAGAGGTATTAGCGAACAATATCGGGGAAACGAGCGAGTCCCCGATGGGTATGTGTCGTTATTAGCGTCACGGACACAACGGCGTGGCACAATGCGGAGCATCGAAGGTTATGCAACGATAGTCATATGTGTAATGCGTGATACTCGGCGTATAATGGCATACGATGAGCGCTATTACGATTACGCACATACGTGATTCTCCGCTTCCGAACGTTGCCACGACTGTGACCCGTAAGAGCCTATAAACGTTTGAGCCTTTATTAATGATCGAGGACTGGTGAAATACCTTCGACAGTTCGGAAGCGAAGATACATGGAGATTTCCCGACTGTACGTGTCACGCATCGTGCTGGTTCAAGTCGGTCAAGAAATAGAGGTCAAGCTTGGACTCGAGCGAACGATCAATCGGACTGTCTGACGTTTCATCAGGACCGAATCAGGCATCAATGATTTCCATTCTATTCTCAACTATTCAAGCTGTAAAATACCACCTCTGTTAAACGGTATCATCGATTTCCGGAAATATTTCCATACATACGACGAATTGCCAGCCGTTCACTTAAAAAAATTTCAATTTTTATTGGACTCTTTCTTCCCCTATCGATGCTTAATCGACGCACCACCCTGACCAAATCGTTGATGACCTCAAAATAACATCGACCGATCGATCGTAGATTCTCTCGCAATATGGCACAGAGGCGGAGAACCCAGAGAGAGACAGAGAGAAAGACAATAGAGACACACACACACACAGAGAGAGAGAGAGAGACACCCACACACACATGCATAGAAAACGTGTGGCAAACGCTTATCTCTATTACTCGTGGAAGATTACGCCCCCTCGTACAACGAGTAACGACGGTGTTTATCGGACATAAAACCAGGAAACGCAATTGCGAACGAGAGGTTTGGCGTGGCGAACACGGCAGAAAGGGAACCAAGTGACATAGTTCGGGGCTCGAAAGCGTTTTATGCACGTGGACCCCCCGGATGGAATTGCTACTGTCGCTGTTGGCTAACAGTTAAGAGTTTGTGACTGCAGTTGCAGCAAGCGCGCGTGAACTTCCGCTTTTTATTTGTGACGTTTTTTTCGCAACGCCAACGGGCATCACCGCGCATACGGGAAGGGAGAGGTCGGAGGGGGAGGTAGAGGTTGTATTTTGATGGTCGGATGCGTCACGTCGAAAAAGCTCGCAAATTTTCAGGACGAGTACATGGCACGCACGTAGGGGTAGTAGGGGATACGAGCGATCGTGCGATATCGTTATACACGTTGTCGGTGATGCGTTCTACCGATGCGACCCACGCTATGTGGTCGCGTATATATATCTCGAAATGCGTTTACGTATTCATATTCGTGTTGACGATAAAATTGTGGAAAATCGGGGTGCCTCGATCCGATCGACGCGTATTCACGCGCGACGTTATATATACGCGTAGCAGCGTGCCTGATGTATGCGGTTCGTCGACACGTGCTACGAGGGGAGTGGATGAAATATGAAATGGAAGAGAAAAGAATCTCTCGAGTCTTGTCCCTTGCATGGAATCGTTGATCAGGAAATAAAATTCACCGGGTATTGAAATCTATCGTTCACTATTTTTTGTTGTATTTTTTGTTTGTAAAAGCAATACGCGAAGAAATAAATTATTCAGAACGTAGAAACGTATCGATCGGGAGGGGTTAGTTTCATCCTAGTCACTGATCCTTCTCGGGTATCGAAATTGTTGAGAGAGCGATTTCATTACGTTCGCCCGTTGAAGATACAGTGGCGACCGGGTACAAAGCAACGTAGATAGAGAGAAAACGATACAAAGCAACGGTGAAATCGAAGTGGGTCGACCAGCGGATTTCCGGTTCCGTACTTGCTACTGGTTGGGTAAGAGGAACGGGTTGGGAAAATGGTTAGGAAATGAAAACAAACTTTCAAGAGAATAGACTTTGCACGAGCCTGTGGCACTCTGTATACTCTGGTCTCTTTTACTACGTACGTACGCGCGCGTGTGTGTGTGTGTGTCGTTGCTGACGAAAAAGAGTTGTATAGTAAGAGCGCTTCGTAGGTCGGTCAACTTTCACGAACCTTTCAGTCCGGAAAGTCTCTGAAGGCCGGAAAGTCTCCGAAGGCCGGGAAGTACTCGTTTTCTATGTATATAAGAGACTAGAAAATGTATATCCGTCTATGTATCTATATACATATATAGATATACGTATAAGCTTAAAGCTATGTTCGAGCTTTCGCTGCACTACGCAATTTGAAGTATTAAAGTACTAGTACCTACGTCGGACAAACGCAAATGGAATGAAATCTCTCTTACGGCGAGACTCTCGTTCGTTTCCGACGGAAATTACAATGGTTTCGTTCTTTTTTTCACTTTTCGGGTCAGACTCGTCGTCGCGTGACTTTACGAAGCTTTCTCTCGCGCCATCTTCACAGTGAGAACGAACGTCGAGTCTTTTTTTTACACCGTTACCGTGCCAACAATTATTATTGATAGATCGTTATTCTATTGTAATTCAGAGAAAACAATTGGAGAAAAATGTCAATTTTTTCATACGAGAGTTATAATTAATGAATCATATACGTTGTACGAATTTTTCGTTTTGATAATGGGAAATTCGTTCGGATTGAAGTGAACAATGAATTGTTTTGACCGTTCGGTACATTTCGAGCGATCCAACATGAAAAGGTCGAAACATATACGCTTTTGCGATAACGAAAGCTTTCTCCATCAGAAATCAAAAGGCAGCCCTCTCCCTTTCTCCACCTGTCCCGAGGCAATTAAACAAAAAATACAATATTCATACCGGCCTCAGTTGCGACTCGCAGCGACGAATTCAAACATTGTATAGAAAAACTTCGCGAGTTTTGGTGAGCAATTAAAATGGTTTCAAGTTTTTTCCTCGCGTTCGTGGTCAATCGGCTCGATCTAGCTGGATGGTTTACGTGCTATGGAACAACTACCGCGCGAGAGAGTAGGGCCGTGCTATCGATGTTTGTACATCGGTCAGAGACGAAGAGGAGACGGGGGTGAGGTCGTGGAGTGAGAAGGGGGCGCGAGGATCGCGCGGGGTTAGCGGTGGTTCGTCGCTTTATTCGGCCGCGGTGGAATATCCGATGTGGCGGCGCCAAGCCAAAACTCTCGAGCGTCGCTATAGAATGCGGTAAAAAGGGAGAAATTGAAGCGAAAATAGAACCGAGATTCGTAGACCGCGTGACCACACCGGAGGTAATAGGTTTGGGTAATAGGTTCGAACCGCGACAGAGCGTAACGTCACAATCTGTGTAGGTACACGAAGCGAGAAGGAAGAGGAGAAAAATAGTATCGCTACTTGGCAAAGAACTTTTGTGAATTATTCGGTTGTAAAAAATAATGCACCCCTCCGGTAGGTACACGAGGAAAATTCTTGGATCGTGAATATTCCTCGAGTGATTTTTGATTCGCAACGAGAAAAAGAAAAAGAAAAGAAAAAATACGAAGGGTAAAATTATGATCGAGCCACTCGCCGATCTTTGGCGAAGCACAATCGCAGTGGGAATAAAGTCGTACCGGTGAAAATGTTAGATCGAAGAGATACGGGCTGAGAAAGCAGTCGGCATTCAGAATCGTAGTCTTCCTCGAATACCCATTAGTTACGCCCGGTCCCGATAGAAAGAATCTTCGGGTTCCACTTCGTATTCAATCGAATGGCACAATTAGAGAATCATTAATCTTTCTCGAGGCAGACGGGGCCGGGGCTTTTGTCGAATGGAGAAGCTGCCGGAGAGGGTGGAGAAGCGGAAAGCCCGGCCAACTCTCTTTCATCCGAGTTATAGGAAGAGGGTCGCTCCTCTCCAGCTCGCACCCTACCCATTTGGCATGTCCCGTAGAATTGTGAAATTTCTTATGCCACTGACAGAACAATTCTTTAGACTTACGATTCTCGTGTTTTCTCGCCTTAAAAAAAATCATCGGCTGGGCGATTGTCGCGCGAAGAGAAAAGAAAACACTCTTACGTTCTATTCTCCCTGCTTCGATCTTGATTCTTCGATATAATTCCAATATACGATCGACGGGAGTGTAACTATGAAAACAACAGCCGCCAACAAGTTAACGATCTCATTGTGTTTCCACGAAGTTATGATCACGTTGTCTGGTGCATCGTAACAGAGTGCAACTTATCGCCCAATCTCAACGGGAATAGAAATGGCGAAGAGGCAAGAGGGGTTGGTAATCGAAACAGGAATATTCCTCAGTGTCGCGGAACTCGGCTCTTCGTGCTGTACGAATCGAGGGAGGAAAGAGGTGCTTGATGGAAAAGCGCGAGTGCGAGAGAGAGAGAGAGAGGGAAGGAGAGACAAAGAAGAGAGAGAGAGAGAGAGAGAGAAAGAGAGGTCGAGAGTGCAGGAAATAGCCAAGAGTGCGAGAACGAGGAGTGAGATAGGAAACGCGTCGGGGAAGGCCCTGTGGTGTGCGACGGAGTGGCTGGGAGTACGATGAAGCCGCGTGTAAATGAAAGCTCGCTAACTCGAATAGGCGAATTAAGGTAACGTCGTTTGTAGAAAGGGGTGAAGAAAACGGGGCATGTGGAAAGGCGAGAGTCTCTTTCTCTCTCTCGTCGCAACGAAGCCTTCGCTTGATACGCTTTCACCCGTAATCGAGTGAACATCCAATTGACTCCGTTTCTTCTCGCACTTCTTCCTCCATCTCCTCGTCCTCCACCACTTCCTCCTCTTCTTCTCAAATACCCTTCTTATATTCCAATCTCTCTTGTCATCAGCAAGCTCTAAACCCCAGCGCCGAGTGCAATATGCATTTCCTATTCTACCTTGATCTCGGGGATGAAGGCGAGAAAAGAATGAAAAAAGGGGAAAAATGGAAAATACGAAAGACAGGACCCTGACGCGAATGCAAATTGAACAGGAAGGATGTTTGTCACGGGTACATATCGATTTCCGGAGTTCGTGAACTGGTGTCAGGAGACACAGAGAGGGAGACAGAGAAAGACAGAGAGAGAGAGAGAGAGAGAGAGAGAGAGAGGACAGGCGTGGTTCAGGAAGTCTCGAGTATCTTTAACACAGAGAATCCTCCACACGCCACTTCGTAGCTGGAATAGAGAGTAAACTTCCGAAAGACCGGAATGAACAAATTTCTCTAACTTTTTCCTGTCTTCTTCTTCTTCGTCCTTCTTGAGCTTCATCACCCTTATATCACCCCATCTCTCTCTCTCTCTCTCTCTCTCTCTCTCTCTCTCTCTCTTTCTCTCTCTCTCGCTCTCTCGCTCTCTCGCTCTCTCACACATGCACACTCGCTTTGCCGTCAGAACGCGACAAGCGAACGACTTGAGAAGTCGAGTTTTCTACTTTTTCGTCGCTGCGTTAGAACGGGAATATAGAGGGAAGTCGTAGAGGAAACACCGAAAGCTACACGAAGAAGACTACACGCCAAGGAGGAAAATTGGTACGTCGTTTCCTTTACGAGGTTTCGAGTAAAACCTCCATTTTTTTCCAAGTAAAAACCAAGATTCAAAACTGTATTATTCTCGTAGCCATGAGGCATCGATATATATGTTTAATAAAACGAGTTACGACGACGCGAAGCAAAACACTCCCTGCAACCCGCGATTTTTAATTATCCCCGACCCGTTTCACTCTCGTGACCCAATTGACCCCCGACTCTCTTTCTCTCGTATTTGTTTTCGCTATGGAAAAAATGTTAATTCGAAAGGCGGAGATGCACTGATAGCATCGCACGTACACGAACTTGATTAAATTTTACCGTTTCCAATCCACGGCTTCTTTCTCCCACTGTCTGTGTGCGCGTGTGTTCCCGAGCTAGTGTGAGCCTATACCCGATGCTATCTCGCTCAACCAGCCAGTATTATAACAAAATAGAAGAAAAGAGCTCGGGAAAACAATTGCCCCCCCCCCTTCGCCCTCTCGATCATTCACCATCTCGCTTTAATTCATTATATTCCATCCACCGAGTAGCCCGGAGCCCAGCCCAGCGTATTTTCCATTCGTATCGAACATTGTTATTTTTTGTTCGTATTGTATTTTATATTTTTTGTTTTGTTTGTTCCATTGAAAAATAATAATCACCGTACCGTCGTCTCGGGCCTGCGTACCGGTAGCCCTCAAAATTCATCGCGGAAACAATCTTTAATGATTTTATTACGAGATACGCGAACCGTATAAACGTTAACGTCGTAGGCAGATTTATTCGAGCAAATTCTAATTAGTCTCCACCCCCACCCCTTTGCCGGATGCTCTTCCACGATTATGCCGGCGCGAATATACAGGTCGTATAAAAATTCAAACAAGCTGAACGTCGAGTTGTTTCTTAACGCGAAAAGCACGAGGCGCTGAAACTTTTCGTTGTTTATACTCCGCCATGTGAAAACAAGAGCATCGCGTCCAAGTGACCGACGTTGCAAATTATTCTGTTGACTTTTCGACGATGATAATGATGCGCGAGCTTCCCCAACAGCAATGAATAATCTCGCGGTCTCGGTGCGCTCCAGACAAGGGAGGAAATTAATTCTCTTCATAGGTTTTCGTTTTTATTTTATACGTTCAATTTTCTTTTTTCGTTCGGTTTCAATAACAAACGGGGGTGGGAGGGAGGGGGAGGACTAAGATGTCTTAATGAAAACTCGTCGAGCGCGGGTAGCGATATATCGACATCAGGAAATTAATATATCGACGTCAGGGAGAGTACGTTGTGACGTCGACTCGAACCTCCCTCTTCGCGTTGAAAAAGTTAAATCGTCCCTCCGATAATACTCATTGACTCATTTAATATCTTTTTTGCCTCTCGCCCTCTCTCTCTCGCTCTGGTAAAAAAAAAACGTTGCCACCTGAAACTTCATTAAAAAACGGAGTCTTTTATGTTTCGAAAGCTTTTATTCACGGACGACCTTTCGTTTCGATATTCGTTGAGAGACTATTCCGAGAAATGAAATAATATCGATATCGGAATATAACAGTTCACGTATGGTAGGACTCGTTCCAAGTGCTCGTTCGATTTAACGATTTTCATACCGTCGCATTGTTCCACGAAGCGAATTAACCTCGCGTCTCTTTTCGTACTATAAATTGCAACGTTCGACCGAGAACTTTTCGTCATTAACGTGGGTAACGTGTTAAAAACAAAAAAAAACAAGTATATACCTTCCTTACGATGAAAATCTGCCATCGGCGTGTTAAAACTCGCCCTCTTTTGTCAAGGTCGGGTTTGTCGATGGTACGTGATAAAGGGTGTGTGTAGAACTTCGTGTCATCCTCGTTTTCCCTACATTCTGTGTGCCGTCGAGAACGAGGCCGAGAGAGAGAGAGAGAGAGAGAGAGAGAGAAAGTGAGAGGGAGCGAAGATCGTGACAATTAATTAACCGTAAGCCAGCTCGTAAACGTCTCCGGTTAATTTATGGTTGATTAATCGCCTGAAAGTGCTGGTGTGTTTGGTGAAGAGGGGGGTGGGGGCGGGGGTGACTCGAGCATGTTCATACGTATATACATATAGATGGTTATGAAGATTGTACGCGAGGCGATTCACACGTGCCACACTCAACCCTCGCATCTGCGGGACTAATTCTCGACGAAAACACCATGTCGTTAAACGAGTTACGAGTTCTTCTCTCTTATAAATCACGCGAATCTCGATCAGTTTTATCTCGCGGATTTGTGAAAATAGGAAGAACTTACCTCGTATTTTCTATATTTCACATCAATATCGCGTATACCTACCCGATACATTTATCCTCACTACTGTAAAAAAAGATCATAGGGAAAATCCAAAGTAGCTGGCGTTTCCTGTTTCGCCGACTTATAAATACGATTTATATGTAACTATGTATAGTATGTATAGGTATAGCGGCAAACTATTCGAGTGAATTTTCGGTGCAATGCCGCGGTATGCCTAGGTGAGTGTATAAAGTAAGGGGAAGCAGGTGGCCCCGGTATGTCAGCAACAACACGATTTATCTTGCTCTCAACGACCAAGAAAATTCGTGGCTCTCTTTCTCTCTGTCTCTCTCTCTCTCTCTCTCTCTCTCTCTCTCTCTCTCTTGTAGGGCAAGACACGATGATACGAGATGAAACGGGAGGAAGATTGAGGAGAGAATGCGAGAAACCGGAAGCGATGAAAATAAGCGAACGAAAAGAGGGGAAAAAAAAATACGAAACCAGACGAACGAAAACTATGGCGCTTCGGGGCTCTTGGAAGAGCGACGAACTGCAGGAAACTCGAGGATGGAGCAACAAAAAAAATAAGATCTATAGAGATGCACCGGTGGTGCTCTGCAGCGTTATAATAATGTTTGCTTCGGCGCGTGTTGCAACAACCGAGACAAATCGTTTCGGTGTCGAATCGAGAGCGTTCCCGGTTATAAGCGAGGGTGTAGCTTGGGGAAAAGCGCACTTTCTCTCTCTCTCTCTCTCTCTCTCTCTCTCTCTCTCTCCCTCCCTCCCTCTCTGTCTCTCTCTCTCGTGAGAGAGATCGACGACCAGAGAAGCTCGAACGAACGACTGGAACACCTTGGCCCGAACGATACAGATTCGCGCTCGAGCCTCGCAAAATAAATCGAGTAGCGTGACTCGAACTGGGCGAAAATCGATTGCGATGCCCGGCATCATCGACCCGGCAATCTTTCTCCGATACCTCCGACCTCGCTCTCTCGTTCTCTCTCTTCCTCTCCCTTCCCGAGTCGGTCCACCATTCTTTAATATATATATATAGGTAACCGCTATTTTACTTCTCTCTAACTCTAACCCGCGTTCACACCAGGGACGGAAACCATACTGACGATTTGCCGTATACAGACGTGCCGGTTACTACTTTTCCTGTCGCGAGGTCGACCGTAAATCAATTCTCTTCGATCCGTGTTCAATTCAACTTTATTAAAATAATTATTATTAGCGCTCGACGATCGTTTATAAAATATATTTATATTTCTTTCGAATTAATAAATTCTCTCCAGCGTGTATCAACGTGCGATTAATTTAATGAGAGATACGTTTGAAGATTTACGCTTGTAAAGCCCTTTAAATTTTACGACGAACCGGATTCTGTTTTGGATGTGAAGATAACTGCCATCTTTGTGAGTTAAGCACGTTAAGGTTAATACACGCGTTATATATAGATATATTTTTAGAGATAATAATAAAGCTTCCCATATAAATGGAACGAACGATGGAAAGCAGTATAAGCAGCTCGACTTTGCGAGACTTCGCTAGATTCAACCTCTGTGAACGTTATTGCGCCGCTTTTCAAAGAAATTTCGCTGATCAAATTTTCAACACGCGGAAATTTTGCAACTGTACCAAGCTAAAAACACATCGTGTAACTTTGAAGTTACTTTGAGAAATACGAAACAAAATTATATTAAAGCGAACTCGTGTAAATATTCAACAGACGCGGTTAAATACGTCGCTTTTTCCGCGACTCGATTTGTGGACATAATTAAATGAAAAAAAAAGAAAAAAAAAGAATTCTCCTTGATATTTTATGCCAAGACATAAAATTCGACGGTAGTACATTGCATACGTTGCGAGAGAGAGAGAGTGGGGGGGGGGCGAGAGAGAGAGAGGGAGAGAGAGAGAGAGAGAGAGAGAGAGAGAGAGAGTGAGGGAGAGAGAGAGAGAATACAAGAGAAATATTCGCCAGGAAAAAAGAGTGAGTTAATAAGGTAAGACGGAAGGGATGCGTTATGAAAAACTTCGCGAGAAAGAATCTCGATGGAATATCAAGAATCTCTTATTCTCTTGCCGGGTGAATATCCATAAGCTGAACGAAATAAAGTAACGAAAAAAAAAGAAACGAACGAAAATAGAAAGAAAGAAGTGGAAGAGAGCACGGCGAACATTTTCCAAGTTTCTTCCAAGAGACCCCTGGCTTGAACTCCCACTGCTGTCAAGAGTTTCCGACTGTTCGAAAATTTTTATATTTTATTCCTTTTTTTTGTTTAAACAATACACTCCGAGCATCATAATAATAATAAAAATTCCACGTAGACGTCGAATTGTTTGTAATTCGTCGTGAAAAAAGAAAATTCGTTCGCGAGGTCCACGTTTAGTAAAAATAAATTTCTGGTGCACGATCCGGTCGGTTATTCGACGTTGAAATTCTAACCCCCGTGCTAATAGATTTGCACGTACGAGATACTCTACAATCAACGCGAACGTGACGTAGTGTCGTCCGACAATTTTCTGAATCGCACCACCGCGTAATAATACACGTATAACTAGCTTTACAGGTCGTGCAAGAATAGAAGGATGGTAATAGAGGAGTGAAAAAGAATGAAGAAAATAGAAGGTTCGAGATTTCGATACTGCGACGTAGCACGAAGGTACAAGTTGCTATATGCATCATGATACGTGTATGCTTCAAACTTAACGTAACGTACGCGTCGTGGCGTAACCACCGGGCCAACGATCATTTAATAATGCAAATTGCTCGGAAACACGAGAACCACCGGATCTCTCAATACACACCGGACCAGTACCGACCATC
The DNA here is from genome assembly GCA_964017225.1 of Netelia inedita. Taxonomy (NCBI): domain Eukaryota; kingdom Metazoa; phylum Arthropoda; class Insecta; order Hymenoptera; family Ichneumonidae; genus Netelia; species Netelia inedita. Next base: position 5,286,086 of record OZ024921.1, read on the forward strand.
GACTCTGGTCGATGGTAATAACTCGTCGTAAAATAGAAAATAACCGGGGCAACGATGGTCGTTCGTAAGACGAAGCGATGTACAACTTGAATTTTAAAAAAATGTAAACGTTCTTCCACTTGTTTAATTAATCAATCAAATAAATCATCGTAATTCGAGCGATGGATCGGATATAATTACGTCGTTTTCAATTCTCGAATATACGGGGATGAAGGTCGTGGCAATGGTCAAGGGGTTTATGTCACTTAAATTTAGATTTTTTTTTAATCCACGGTTTATTATACGACGGAGAATATACAACCTTACGAATACGTACGAACGAATATATCCGGCTATATATGGGCAAAAGCTAAAAAAGGGCATGTATACGATGGCGCAGATACGGGACGTTCCGTCGAAAATATGCGAGAACGCAACGGGGAATAGTCGCTCGGGGAAGCCAATTCCACTTGGATAATGGTAATCATAAATACGTTGCTGGCTTTTCCCAGTTCTGCGGGATTGCGAAGAGGGTTGTAGGCGAGAGGAGAGGGCGATGGGAAAAGGGGGTGTTACGCCGGAACCCAAGCGCGACGTAATTTGGCTATCGCCTTAATATACTGCGGATAATTTTCGTGCGAGAATTGGAACGAACCCCGAGCTGCGAGGCGCTCTGGAGAATTCGCTAAACCGACGAGAGGATTGCGATTCTCCTCTTGGCCAGCCCCGGGGCGCGGGAACGATCGCGATATAGGGAGCGGCTCCGATCGAATCGAAATGAGATAAGAGACGCGAGAGACATGCTACCTGACGATAAAGAGATGGGGGGGGGGGGGGGAATAAAAAAAATTGTCTTCCCGCGCGTATGCAAATATCGACTCGATTTTCGAAAAAAATTCTTATCGCGCGATAATCGAATCGACATGGAATGGCCCATATAATTCAACGTAATATGCGTCCCGTATCAGTGTGGGTACGATAGAAAGATGAAGCACGATTGGTTTCCATTGAAATTGAATACTCGTGTATCCCACACCTGTGCTATATATCCTCATCGATATAGAATTGTATACATATAGCGGGGTGAGGTGTCAGTAACCTATATATATATATGTATATATATGTATGAGTGTGTGTGAATATCGATATAGTGTGCTTGCAGTTCCACATCGCCTCGAGCACTCTGGCATACCGTTTCGTAGCGCAATAGCCATAGTACACACCCACACCTCTGCATATATATAATACATACATACATAGGTATATATACTCGATACATAAATACCGTGCTCTAAATATATACAGTACGGCAACAGCAGGCCAACGCTCGAGTATCCGTTTTAATCGCGTGTATCGGACGTTTTCCCATCTACACCACCGGCCCTTCACCCTCGAAATCGGAAGGGAAAAGAAAATGTTTAAATTGCCATCGATCAAGCCTCCGGATGGAGGGGAAGGGGGCAAAGATATAGGGCGAGACGGGCCTCAACTCCATGGTTTCATGAACAAATAGCTAACGTTACCGACTACCAATTTTCCACGTTGACGTTCAACATTATATCGGATACTATCCCTATCTCCTCCCTCTCACTCTCTCTCCCTCTCCCACTCTCTCTCTCTCTCTCTTGTACTCTTACCAGAGCGCACACATACGGTATAATTTTGCCATAAGGTAAATCACTGCGTAGAGCACGAGTGAAAGGGGCGGGACAGAGGGGGTGGAGGTGAACGAGTATACGCTCTTGTCGTGAGGCGCTCCCGTTATGTACATGCTATTAGGTTGTCTCGTTCGATTTTTTTTTTACTTTTTTTTTCATTCACTGGCTCACTCTCTGTCTATGTGCGCGTGAATACAGGAGCCAGTGACCCACCGCACCACAAACCAAGCGTCTCTCATTATTCACCGGCCACGCAATATTTCCTTCCGCGTTCGCCGCGAGCCCGATGATCGATTGTCTTTGCTCACCGGACCGTATAAACGCACACCCGCAAACACCAACCATCCTCCGCTACCTCTCGACCATTTCTTCCTTCCGTGGTTCACGGTAACGATATAATTTGACACACTGTCACACTTTTGTCGGACGAAAAGAAAAACGATTTATTACAGTCCGAAAGTTGGACGAATAACAAATTTTCATCTCGCAAGTTTCTCTTATCGCGTTATACACGATCTGTCGTTTCATTTTTTGTTTTATTCGTTTGTTTATTTTTTTATAAACTAATATATCAGCCGAAGTTTCGGCTGGTAGTTTTTACATTTTGTTTTATTTTTGCTTTATCGATCGTTTTATCGATCTCTTATCTTTGACAGCTGTCTAAATGAAATATCGGCTTTATTTAAGAGACAAATACGTATCGGTAGGAAAGTTTAGACGGCGACACGGTTCGAGGCTCGAAGCAAACGCCGAAGGTTTTAAAATTGAATTTCGAGGATATGAGGTTCTTAGGATCAGTTTATTTCGCTTCGAAATAGACAGAAATAAAAATGAAGTAAGAAAAAGGTGGAGGGTGAATTCGAGAAGAGAGAGAGAGAACAAAGTCGTTCCACGAAGATAAACCGGACTCGCAATAATCTCCGATTTCCGTATTACCTCTAGTAAACAAGTACCGGGAGAAACAGGAGATACCGCTTTTACTTGGATCTCGCTTCTCGTACCGTCGAAGATACACACCGGAATCGAGAATCCTTGCTTTCCTCCTGTCGTCATTCGCACGTGAAATCGTCCTTGCCTCGAGAACTCGAACCGGATGATTGAATTTTGTTTACACCCATTCATTTTTCCGTCACGATACGAACCACGAGCGCGCTTTAAAGCACTTTCGCACAATTAAAAAAAATAATACATTTTTTCAAATATTTTCCGATAATTTGAAAAATTCAATAAATTCATTAAAAATGTTTTATTTTTTTTTGTTTTACTTCAGGATCGGTGAAAATAGAGTATTTCAAATAATTTGTGATTGCACCCCTCCGGCGCGTCTCGTTCGACTCGACGTTTTTATTATTAAATAGAAGAGAAACGAAAAAAAAAAGAAAATCAAAGACGAAACGAAAATGTCCTACACCTATACATAGCCGTGTCATCAGCCGGTCGTGTAGTACGGAAGAAACGCGACAGCGCGTTGACATTTATTTGCACGGTGCGCAAATGTTTGCCCGAAGTTGAACGAGCAAACGAATTTACTCTGATATCGCTCTCGTTCGCTCGTTCTATACGTGTGTATCAAAAATATATACACATATACGCGAAGTACCTGCGCTTGTCATTTTGATTCGCGCGTTCATACGATTTGCAACATCCACGCGGATCAAGGGAGAGCCCGGGCAGACCCGAGGGCGGATCTTTATTTTTCACTGAATTTATTCGCGCAGGGACGACCGAAAATACGGGAAGGGACGCTGATCTGAAAATGTAACGGAAATAACCTTGATCGTCCGCTTGAAAAATAAACCAGCGTCCCAGTTCCATTAAAAAATAAACTAAAAACAAGCAAAAAATGAAGAACGCAGTCAAGAGCGAGTGAAACACCGAAACATAAAACTTTGTGCCAGCTAGCCCAGGGAAAATTTCGTAGTCAGCATTTTGTTCCGTTATCAGCGACAATATTTCTACTCTCGCGAGCCGTTCAGATTTGTTTTTGCTTCTCGTCGCATCACGAGACACCCACGCTCGAGCTCATATTTTCGCAACATTCCTAGCAAACAAACAAACGTGAATTAAGATAGCAAGGGCGTTGGGTAGATTTAATAAAAATGTATAACGTATTGACCTCGGTTGTCTCTGTGCTAAATGTTCGCTGATAAAAGTAAGCGACGAAAACTCGGCTATATATATATTATATTTATTTGGGTTTTCGTATCGCTCGAGTGATTTTAGCCATTTCGTTACGATCTCTCGTCGGATAAAGTCGCGGCACTTAGCCCCCGGATGCCGGCCGTAATAGCCTTTCTCCAACGTACAATATTATCGCACGTGCGAGGGTATAAACGTATAGCGAATGCTCGCGAGACGTTAGATAAACGAATAATACCCGGTTGGCCTCGCGTAATTACCGTTTCCCAGCGAGAAGTCAGTTATCGACAAATTCAGAAGGTAAACCCTTATATATATAAGCCCTTCACGAAATTCGTGATACTCGGTGTAACGTCGTTGAGCCGATACCCCAGTGTCTTACGTAGGACCATCCGGTCCTCCGGCTCACTCATAAAACCGCGGTAAACCTAATCTTCCCAGCATGAGCGAACGCGGGATCTCTGTGAAAGCTCGGGTTATACAGCGGGAAGATGAAGAAGGGTATCCTTCGGGCGAAAATCTAGAGTGTATTCCTCTTGACCCGGAGACCACCTCGTATCGCGTACGAACCCTTCGTTCACGTTTCCCTATCTCACGAAGGATAGGACGAGACCCTAGCGATAATTACGTCTTTGCGCGTAGCACGGAAAGTCGAACTGGAACAATCATGGTTCGTCTTTGCCACGTGGCCTTCCCTGGATACGAGCCTGGAATAATAATCGAGCCTAGGAAATACAATCGTCCTCCTCCCTGGTTGGTCTCTCGCGCGCGTGTCCCTCTCGAGGAAGACCCTGATGGTTCTTCGAACCAGAACCTCGTGGCCGGAAGGTTCGCAAAGTCGGCTTCCACTTCAATGACTCATCTTCCACAAGTGGCCGTGATCGATAAGAATGAAGGTTTTACGAGTTCGACCTTCTCGATTGGACGACCGTTTACGAAGGACGTTCCAATGGAACTCTTTGCCGAGGGGTAGGATCGATGAAGAAAATTTCGACAAAAAGAATCTAAAATATCACGTTCGACCAGTTTCTAGATCTTTGATCTAGATCGAAGTAGAAAATCCATTCACTATCGGTGTTTCGACTATTTCAAGGTGAACCTGATACTTTTTATAACAAAAACAAAAAACGAGCTGGACTTTCCTTTCCTGCAGATTTTTTCCCTGAAATAAGGGTAAATAATTCGGGGAACGTAGAGCTTCCATGTGACGCAAGGATAAACCTCCCCGGCGTTGCATCCCCCGTTTCAGTTACCGGATGGGTAGGCCGAATTCGGCATCGAAGGAAACTTCAATTCGCGAATAAGTTTCAACGATTTACAACTCGTCGGGCGATCTATCCGGGTTCCTCGCATTCACGACGTGTCTAGCAATTCCGTTTCTTCTCGCTGTCTACTTCCGTAACGCCATTCTCTTTTTCCCTACCCCGTTGTCCCTCCACCCTATTGTATAACCTTTTCGTCTCGCTCCGGTGCAACATCTCTTCCGCGAATTTCTTGATCCGTGTAACACGCTAAACCACTCGTGCGACCAAAGTTCGTACGATTTCACAGCAGCGGCACCCACCACCGCTACTAGCATGCATCCAGGAGCTTTGAGCTCGTTTGCATTTATGAGATACTCACGGGCACTTTGAAATTTGCAAAGTTACGACGAGTATATCCCGCTCATCCCCCTCGAAACGCGAGCGGTTCTACATAACATTATCCGTGTGTTGGCAGTACTAATATAGGGTAAGTGCCTGAAGTTTTACTCGGCGAATAAAGCAAGCTTCGAGATAGAGATAGAGAGAGAGAGAGAGAGAGAGAGAAAGAGAGACCGGTAATGCGAAGCGCGAATGAAAGGTAGATCGCTGGTGTTTCCGTCGTCCATGGAAATTGCGACAGGAAAGAAAAGGTGGTCGCGAAGGGTTTGGTCTCTCGACGTCGCGCTCGTTGTCCTTTTAAGTTTGTGCAAGTCTGATTCGAGCGAGTAGAAGAGATCGAGCATCGTGTCGAAGCTGGGAAAACGCGATGGTGGGATAAAGAGAGTCGAATCTTAGGGAGACGTCATTGAATAGGAGATAAGGGGATTGAGAAGCAAGGCAAGGCTAGATAAAACAGGACGAAACAAGAAGATATTCCCGGGTGATCCTGGGATGACCGACAGCGATAACGACGAGTACGAGTTTGAATGGAGGCTTTTACGCGCGTGACTAAAGCCTCCCTCTTCTCTCCACCCTCCCTCTACCTCTTCCGCTTCTCTTCGCCGCGCTAGTTGTCTTACCGGGGTGGCTTAAATCTATCCGTCGACAAACAATCCCGTTGAATCCTCTTTCTGCCTAGATCCGATACCAAGCTCTCTTCGTAGTCGACGTGCTCGTTCCGGGCTCGTCTCTCACGCTCCGTTCCTTTTGATCTTTTCGTGTTCGTGGCAATTCAACCTTCTCTCTCTCTCTGTTTCCCTCTCTCTCTCATCGTTCATTGCATAATAAGCAGAATTATATAACCCATTCACCTTTCATGCCATAAAACTCTTTACTATAATCAGAAAAGCGCAATAGACCGGTACAAACTTTCAATAGAAAATCCGTCAAAGGATCCGTTTTTACCACAATTTTTAATGTTGGTAAGCCCTCTTACGAAAATCCACATCCATGTAACGTATCTCGAGATAATCTTGTTAAAGCGAAGAGGAAAATGTAACTCGAAGCTCGGTTCTTGTATCATATTTTTCTTTTTCATTGACTTCGGTAAGTCGGGTACGCTCGTAGGAAAATCGTTGAACGAGTTCGAGATGAAAATATAATCGTCCTAGTTAGCAAGGAGTAAGGAGAGAGAGGATGGACCGAGCGTTATTCGGCTCAAAGCCAATCGTAAAGTGGCCAAAGTGCGAAAGGGCCGAGCGAGGCGAAAGTCAACCCCCCGCACCCCACGACACCGTTGTAGAACGAGATTTCGCGAGTTTCGTAATGTATGATGGGAGACTACGATGATAGATACCGTCATCAACGTGGGCGAGTATGTATCAGAAAATGTTGTTGAAGCTGCACACGCAGAGCGTTATACCTACCTACCTTTCTATGAACGCCAGGTAACTTTCGCACAATTTCATTAAAGTTTCGTAACAATTTTACCCCGGTTGCATCAAGTGCACTTTGCGCCGACTGACGAGGCTACCAGATCGGATTAATTATTGCACTTCGTTTCAGTTAAAGTCTCTGTGCAACCTCCCGACCACCCACCCACCCACTTACCATCCCCGTGCTGCGGGGATGGTAAGTCTTATATGATGCGACCGAACGAAGAGTCGAGCTATCCTATTTCTTTTATCAATCTATATATATATATATATATATATATATATATATATATATATATATATATATCTGTACGTATAACTAGATATATATAGTTGTTGAGAAAACGAGTATAGACCCCGAGACTCTCGGGAAATCGAGAACTCGTTTCCAACACTTGCACAAGTCACCCGGCGTCGGAACGTTAATTTTCCTTTTCTCGAGATCTTTTTTTCTCTCCGGACTCTGCCTTTGATATATTTTTTTACGTCTCGAGAGTAAGAGAGAGGGAGGTAGAGAAATAAAGAGAAGGAAGGAGAGAGATGACAACAGACGATTTTCCAGTTCCGTACGTAGCTTTCTTATTATTTCCATTTTACTGCGAAAGGTAATTAAATATTTCGTATTCGCGCCTCGTTTGTATGGATCGTTGATTGCGTTCGCAAGAACGTCCATTCCGTCAAGTACGTCCGAGGGTAAAAAATAAAGTCGTTCCGTTCGAAGAATTGTACGTCATCCTCATCGTTAACAAAACATCCAACGTTACTTATTTTCTCTTCTCGCGCAATCCACGTTGCGTAATTGTCTCGTCGTCATTTTTTTCTTCTTATTTCGCATTCCCTCATCCCCGACCGCTCGTTCGGTCGGGGATGCGGGAATGCGAAATGCGGGACTTTTTGATTTATGAAAATTGCAACAAGATCCCGCGACCCCTTCACCAATTTAGTATACACGCAATGTATATCATCAGTCTGATCGGATAGGTCTGATACGCGTATAAGAATCTTAGATTGGCGTACAAGAATGACATCGACGGAGGGATGAAGAGCCAAGAGAGAGAGAGAAGGAGAGAGAGAAAGAGAGAGAGGGAGAGAGACAGTTATTCTCGAGTGGCAGCCCGAGACTTGTTTTCGGTAACACTCGACGATATTCATGCAAATTTACTCTTCGATATATATATATATGTATACCTGCACAAAATATGTATATATATATAGCCTCTAGAAGTATATAGAACGATGGTGGCATGCGAGTCGATAGGAAATATGCAAATTACACCAGAAGGAAGTGGATTCGAAGACGAGGGTAGGTACAATGCTTCTGTGTCTCTCGCACCGAGTAATACACTCTACGTTGAGTTGGAACAAAAGAGGGCGATCTCAGCCTCAACCCCACCCCTCTTCCACGCCCCTCTTGTGCTTCAATCCCGGATCCTCGATCTATATACCACCCGAAGAAATCTCCTTAGCCCATTTTTTCTGTTTCCCTCTTCGATCGTTTCGATACCCCTCCACCCTTCCCTACATTCTAGTACTTTCGATTTATTATCAAACGAATGCAATCAGACGTATATCCGTCTTTCTTTTTCGAAAAGTCAAAGCCCGAAGTGGAAAAGCTTCGTTACATTTTTATGGATACGAGAAAAAGAATAAGCTACCTACTCTTATTTTTGAAATAAAATATAAAAAAAAATACGAAGCAACGATTTTCAATCGTATAGTCGCGATGGAAAATTGTAAAAATGTTAGTTCGATCGAGTACGATATTTTTAACGAGAAATCTGTCTTGAATCATTCAGACAATTACCTCTCGCGTGGAGGATATCGTCTGTATATATATATGTATATAGAACGATAGTCGAGAGTCGCAGGAACGCGAAGTGGGCTCGTGCCCACACGAGCAATTCCCTAGAACGTTGGCACTCCATCCAGAAGTGATAACACGAATGTGGCTTCTTCAACCCAAGCTTCTCTCCACGTTAACTCCGGATTTTCACTCTTCCCATCTCCCAACCCATACTCGTTCTTTTCTCCATACGCTATATATACGTTGCACCCTCTCAATGGTTTTCGACTCTCGTTGTGTCTTTCTCTCTCTCTTATCTCTCTCTCTTTTTTATATCTCTCTCTCTCTCTCTCTCTCTACGTCTCTCACGGTGCACTTTGCACGTATGTGCATCGAGTGTATCTCTCGCTAACGCTCTTACCGCGTTACAAATCGAACTGGAAATTCGCCAAGCCACTCAACCCTGCGCTATACATTATTGTCACTATCGCGGTGAATATCATTTGTATTGTATTGTTTGTAACTTTTGTCTTCCTTCTTACGATCACCACCCGGTATCTCTACCTCCCTCTCTCCATTTCTATCTCTCTCTCTCCCTCTCACTTCGGCTCCGCGATCGAAAAACTTTTTCTCATACCGCGAGCCCGAGTGCGGCAGTTTCCATTATTATTCCATTTCGTTATTATTCCATCTGCGGTCATATCCGTCTCGCATTTCACCAGATTTTGTAATACCGGTCCGTGAAAACAGATAAAAAAAAATCGAAAAAAAAAATAAAAATAAAACAAAAAACAAGCAACGAACAAAAGTCGGCCAAATACGTTCAAGAATTAGAGGTGGCGTTGGAGGAAAAAAAATTTTGAATATGGATATTTCTCTCCCCTTGGCCTTCTCTGCATATTACAACATCGGGTTTGGCCACACGAGCGAACGGTGCTATATCTCACTCCGGTAGAGGGAAATTCGTTCGGAAATTCAGAATTCTCTGTTGCGTTCCTATATATATATATATATACGCGTCTATCTGTTTGTCCGTCTGTGTGTAGATGAGCCCAACAATTTTATAAAACATCTGGCAGCCGAGGCTGACATTCTGCACCCGATCGAAAGCATTCCGATATTAATGAATTCGAACGATGATGAATATTCCTACGTTCATTATGCATGCTATATTTATATTCAAAAAATTAAAAATAAAGTAAAAAAAATCGGTGGGCCATCAGCCTGCTGGTGGCTCGACAATAAAAACGGGACCCGAAAAACACATTTTACAGAACAAAAAAACTGAAGAATTCGATGATAAATTAAAAACAAAGATTTTTAACATTTTTTGGTGATTTTGATCGAATTCACGAACGTCGATAATAACGCGTAATTATCTTCGTTCGCGACGTCGATAATAAGAATCTTTTTTTCATTCGATAAAAATAAAAAACATACGGTTTTGATTCTCGTGCTTGAGTAAAGTTTTTTTCTTTTTTCAAGCTTCGCAAAAGTCTTCTCGGAAAATTTCCGAGCCACGCGGGTGGAACAATTTCCGAAGCGAGAGGAGGCCGCAGCCTCGCTTAATTAAAGCGAGAACTTCATAGAATGCAAAGAGAGTGGAAGGGAAGAAAAGGTGGAAGGAAGAAGAAGAAGAAGAGTCGGAGATAAAATGTAAAGGGTGGCTGCATCACGTCCCCTTTTAAGGGGGATATGACGTACGGCCATAGGGTTTCACCATAACATACAAACTCGGTAGGGGCGCGGTGGGGGGGTTGAGTTCCACGCCGCAGGAAGCGCGTCGCGAAATTAAGAGGGAAAATATTCCAGCGCTGGGTATTTCTGGAATTTCCTTTGGCATAGTTACGAAACGAGACAGAAAGAGAAAAAGAACTGAGACAGAGAGAACAGGACGGTGTGTCACGCGTACTATAACGCGAATGAAAGAACGCGGGAATCTCGATCGACGGTCGAACAAAAGAAAATGAGAATTCGAGGAAAAATTAAAAATTAAAAAATGGTAATAGCCCGAAAGATGAACAACGAGTCACGGTGCGACGCGTCACCGAGATTAAAATTGAATAATTCCATCGAAATGGATAATATCGGAATCGAATAAAATTTATTTGATTTTCGTCGTTTTCGTTCAAATTTCAGCCGGCTTTGTTTAAACGCGATTAAATTTATTGACTATACAATCGGATCTTTCATAATTTCACTCGGATATCGGTGATAATATTGTATGAATTAGAATTTAATAAATCCAATATAAACGTAATGAATTTTATTTAATTCGGAGTAATTTTGACGCGAAGAAGTCATGAAAATCGTGCGAAATATTTCATTGTTTATTTTTTTATTCGTACGAAAATCTTTCCCTCACCGTGTGCTCCTGAAGATTTTCCACTCTGCAGTGCAGGTGTGCGTTGGCACGCAGTTGTACGGTGACGTTGCTGTCAGAATCCTCGAAGAACACTCGAGGCTCGGGTGTAGCACCGTTCTCCGTCGAAATACTTTCCTCCTGGTAAACCTGAAGACATACGTCCAAAACACAGAAGAAGGCATCAATGACATTGATCGTGTCAAGGGGGTTACGAAAAGAATGGAGAAAAAAGCTAGGTACTGAGGAAGAAAAAAAGAAGACCACGTGAATTACCACCCCTGAGGTTTCTCCAAGGTCAAAGCGATCAAAGGGTGGCACAATGTCGTCGCAGCCACACCCTCCTCGTGAAAATCGCATAAATTCTCGAGTCTCTCTCTACCCGTAGCCGACCCACGCTCACGAACATATCTTACCCCCGGATCCACCTGTGTACGCGTAACCGTGGAAATTCCTCAAAACTCACGAGGGCTTTTTGTACTTCGACCTCATTCCCCACGACGATTCGAAGTATATAAAAAAGAACGAAGAAAGAGATGAAAACTGTTATATAAAGGCGACGGGAAAACTTACCTCGGTGAAGGGTGAGCTCAGTTCGTGCCACAAGGACTTGGGTAGGTTCTCCAGTGACGGGAACGGTTTTCCACCTGCAAAAGAAACGTCACTGTGTCAGAAAGCAACCCACTCGTACTCAATGGCTACGTTTTCCTTGTTTCTCCCCACTTTGCTCCTTTTCCGCTCATTTTCTTTTTCCTTTTACTACGGCTCGTTGATTAACGAAGCCGGAGTCGCGGCTATATATAATCTGCTACAATTCAGTACAACGTACAATACTCCCCTTGATTATGAATTTGAGAAATCTTCAAATATAAATAGGAAAAAAGCACACTTCTCAACGTTGGTACGTAATTAAAGACTGTTTTTTATGAGATATCTACTTCGCATTTCAACAGGATTGTGTGTGTGTACTTCGTACAATCCGCATAATTACGAGGATAAAAGGTGCAGGGGAGGGGGTGGGTGGTGAAATTCAAAAGGTACGTGGTAATGCAACTTTGACGTTGACACGACTTTGGCACTCCTGTTTCGTACAATATTACTGCCTCTGACACTCCGAGCGAGTATATGTTTAGAGAATGATTCGCGCGTTATAATGGAGCGAGAGACTGGCGTCGTTTCGCAATGTCGGTATATTCGCTGCGGGCGATAACCCTTCATCCAAAGAGGAGGGCTCCTGGTAACGCGCAGCTTCCAAGCTATTATGAACGAACTCCGGTAGCATCGGTGCTGTGTACGATAGTTCCTCGTTGCACATTACTCGAGTTGCGCTCGTCCGTGCATTCGCAAGTGAGCATAACCTCGTCCTGTACAGCAAAGGGGTGGAGAGGAGGAAAAGTCGGGAGGGAGGCAGTAGGGGGTTGAAGGTAGCTTCCCGCGATATAGGTACCCTTTTCATGAAAGACATCTCTCCACACGGAAAAGCAAACTTCCTCACGAGCATAGACCCCGAGACTCAGGGAGCTTCTAGAGTCTCTGGGTTGTTCGCTCGGTGCTTTCCTACCCGTTCTTATCGGACTTGGGCACACGCGCTTGACTCTCTCTAGACCCTTCCGTTGCTTCTCTCTCCCTCCCTCTCCCTCTCTCTCTCTATCGCTCTCGCCACCAACTAAACTCATCGAGATATATCACTGCACAACAATCAGGATATATCTGTACCATCCACAGCGATCTATTTAGCTCCTAACTTACTCTATATAATCCTTTCATCAATCCCGAGCTTTCGTACTCCGTGAACCAACTGAAAGGAATTCGCGGATTTTCTAGGTAAATAATAGAGATCTATCGTTAGATAGAATATATTTAAATAAACGTAATACATCACGTTAGAGAGAGAGAGAGAGAGAGAGAGAGAGAGAGAGAGAGAGACTGTCAAAAACGGTGTGATCCTGATATAAACCATTTTTTTCGTATATGTGCAAGTGAGTAAGACTTATCGATCATAAAGCTTAAAGGGGTGAGTTTTTGGATGAAGCACTGTTAAGTATATAAGAAACTTGCTCGTTGTTTTTTAGAATTATCCACCAGTCGACAATTTCGGACAGTGAAAACCATAAAGTGATTACTATAACGAAATGTTGGCTCGGAAATATTTATCATGGAGGGTGACGCGCGATGGTTTCGGAAAGAAAGGTGGCCGAGTAGATCGAGAAAATAAAAAAAAATGGTAGAAAGTATTTTCCCATCCGGCCTAACCGTGCGCATACCGTGGGTCATAAATTTTTCCTCCTCGAGTGAGCAATACGTTGGTCAACTATCTTCAATTATATCGCGCGGTTTTCGCGTTCGATAACAGAGACTCGCCCGCCGGGGCATTCCCTCTGGTGCTCGAGCGTTATACCGACAGAGAGAGAAGAGGAAGAGCAAGCGAGAGAGAGAGAGAGAAAGGACCGAAAACGCGTACCGTGTCGTTGGCGGGGGTTTTCGGCCGAGCGCGACTATGATTCATATCCCTGGGGTTCGTTTGTTCCACAAATAAGGATGAATTTACCGGTGGGTGTCGAAGCGAGAAGGTATTTTCGTTCGAACGCCGGTATGAGTTACGAGTGCGAGACAGCGGGGTAATACCGGCTAGAGAAAGCGAGAAAGAGAGAATGACGAAAAAAAAAAGAAAAAAAACGAAAAACGAACGTTCTCTCGCCCGCGCATCCAATATAACACGCGCGAACTCGGCGCTACCAACTACAAACTGCCCTTTCAGCATTTTACCCCGTTTCGTGCTACGCTTTAGCAGCGTTACGTGACATTCCCATCCAAGCACTTCGAATTTGGTTTTTCGAACGGAAATGTGGAGATCGAGCGTTCGCTCTCATCCCTTCTACCTACCCCCAACCCCCTCTGTCACACCCTCTACCGATCCGGTCTAATTTAGAAACGCCGTTGACTCGTTCGAAACGAGAACCATTCTATCGAGATCTCATCCCCACCGTGAAAATAGTTCAGTCGATATTTAAGGGTCGTTATCAAGTATCGTTTATCTTCGAGCCTTTATCGTCGTGTCGTACTTGAAATTTTTCGCCCGCTTTCACCGGCGTTGACTTCGCTCCTGAATCGTTCAGTAGTTAACGTCCCACGGACGATGGTTGCAAAACACGCGCGGCATCATTAATTCACGAACGCGTGTGTGGCAAGCTCCGCGTGCAAAGTACCGAATTACCGGTCTCGAAAGCACGCAAGGTTTTGCCCGCGAGTCCGGTTACTCTCGTTTTAACGGGCACGCCGCTGGTCATACAGCGGCAAATTCATGACGATACTCTCGGGAAATATATATCGGTAACGTATAATAAATATACACCGGCCCTATCATGTACATCCCCATAGTCCGAAGGCATATGCCGTATATTCAAAGCGGCGTTGGCCCTCGTCCCGCGACAAAAATTATATTTAAAATATCGGCTTTCCCCAAATTTACGAGATAAAACGAGAAAAATTATTCGCTGGATCCATTTTGCGGTTGTGTTAATAAAAAAGGGTCGAAAAAAAAATACGATACACAAAGTCCCATAATTTTTCAAACATTGTTTTTTTTCATATCGTAATTCAAGAACAATTCCTCGAATGAAATTTGACGATATCGTAAGTTGATTCAAAATTCATGATCGAAAGTCTGTCTACCTCGAGGATATAATTTTTGTATCGATACGAAAAAAAATAAGCTCCCCTCGGAAGTAAACCCCCTTATTCCCCCAGGGGATTGAACTTCTCTCAGCCTCGGAAAGATCATTCTCGGCTCTCGCAAGATAATAGACAGGGTCATTACACGCGTCGCGGAGAGTTACTATCGTAGAGCCCAACGTAGCTAAGAGCTTTTCCGTTACACTATCCCCTCCAAACCTCCTCCCATCTCCTATACTTCTTACTCATACCAAAACCTACCCCATTTATACTTGGCAAAGGTTGATATAGTTCGTATCCCAGGACGTTGAAACCGTTTGCCTCTTGCGATGCATATGCAAATGATGCGGAGTCTCGAACTATAGCTCGTACGACGATGAAACTTCCTCACACGTTCGCAACCCCCTCGAGCTAGCACACAAGCCACTACGCGCCTGCCTCGTATACACCTCACATCCATCGTACAGACGCACGGGACGTGAGGAAAGCTCGACTCGACAGGCAGAGAGATAGGGGAAGGGGGGGGGGCGGCCTGCAGTCATAATAACCGATGCTGATGGTCGGAAGGTTGAGAGTATATGCCGAGGGTGCAGATCTCTCTCGCTACAACGCTCGGTACTCTTCATGCCGTACCGATGCCAACAGTTGCCACTTCGTCAAAGTACATACAGCAGTTTAGAAAGCAGCGATGTAGAAACGCATTTATGCCTTGGGGCAAGAATCGTGCTTGCACTCCGGTCTACGTACATAAAGCGTTACCGCTGTTCAACCCCCTCTCTTGCTCAAACCGCAGACAGACACTACCAACATACACGTACGTACGAAATACTACGAAAACAATCCTACGCTAAAGCTACGTTGAACACGTATCTCGGACTGGTCCATCGTGAATCATATTCTCTAAGTATTTTCATACCGTAAGGGAGGATGGTTGTACAGTTGGGAATGCAAATGGCTGATTATACTTTGAGAATTTTCCTCGAAAGGAAGAAAATCCACGGACGAGCGAAAATAATACAGAATTTATGAAGAGAGATTAATGTGTGATACGCGAGATCTTGGACCAACGATTTTATCCGAAACAACCTCTTATCTAGAGATGAGAGAATAGCGTCATTGTCGTGGCGGTCGGACGAGTCTGCGATGCTATAAAAAATGGTTTGCCACAGTAAGGAGATACGAGTATCGTTAGTCAGGAAGACAGGAAAGGTCGGATCACAGACGCGGGCAATTTCGAAGTGATGGTCACGGAAGCTCTCGAGCGAAACGTTCTTTAGACAGGACTCGTATGGACGAGGTAATTTTTCTCGATCAATTTTTCGACAACTCGGACGTGAGCATCGTTCGTCATCCCCGCGACGTTGAGCACGCCCTCTCGGAGTTCGTATGACGAAATAAGGTCGGAGACTTCCATCGCGTTGCTTCGAGTCCAGAAGTACGACGAAGTGGGAAAGGAACGAATACTCTGTTAGTATGGGAACGTCAGAAACCCAAGTTTGGAGTAAAATCGGAGCAATTTCAACGGAGAATATATCCTCGAAATGATTGTCTCCGGGCGATCGCCGTGCGAGCGATGGCTAGCACCGCCCGTGGACCGGATAATCCTTGGTGGAATTTATCAATCCTTGACTCTCTCGCTACGGGACGGTGCACACAGGATCTTCCACGTGCATGGGTGACGAAGAGACAGAGAGAGAGAGGGAGATAGAGAAGGTGAGAGAGGGTGAGAGAGTGAGAGGGAGAGAGCTTGACTCAAGGCCCTCGAGGACCAATTTCGTGGCGGCAGAAACCACCCTCCGCAAGCCGCGCGACCCTTGTGGACGTGGTGAAGAGGAGAGATCGTGGCAGTGACAGTGGGCGGACACACCAAGGTATGTGTGTGTGTGCGTGTCAGAAGGCCGGAATCGAGAGACGGGGCCAGGGTTGGATAAAGGAGAGGTACCAAGAGGGTGTGAGATGAAGACAGACAGAGAGAGAAGATCGAGAGGAGGTTAGATTCGAAGAAAGAAATGAAGAAAAGAGCACAAGCCGATGCCGGGGAGTAAGGTCGACGTCTTTTTCGGTAAGGTAAAATTCAGGCGAAGGAAGATTAAGCGCGGACGAGCTTCAAGGATATACATAGGACGAAGAGATTCCCGAGAGTGTGTGTAAGAGAGCAAGAGAGGGCAAGTGAGTGAGAGAAAGAGAGAGAAAGCGAGTGGTAGCCCGAGGAAAAAGGTCGAGACATTGCAAGCAGAGGGAATGAGGAAAGAAGAACGTAGAGAGGAGTATGTTCCAGAGCCAGGACGTACCATGAAGAAACGTATAACGCTTTAAGGAGAGTCGGAGGAAGAGAGAACGAGGAACGAGTCGAGGGGAACCAGAGACGAAAGTTCTAATATCCTACAACCCGGACAGAGACGCCAACACATTTCCTCTTTCCATCCACCTTGACGCGATAAACTGGGGGTTACTGTCGACCCCCTACCTTCGTTCAACTCTTCAGCCTTTCGCAGCTTCCGCTCTCTTTTCATCACCCTCTCTCTCTCTCTCTCTCTCTCTCTCTCTCTCTCTCTCTTTCTCTTTTGCTCTAACCAGTCTCTCTTGCATTTTTCCTTTTGGTACACTCGCACTGTTTCAAGCTCAGACTTTCAATCCTTTATGTCGCAGCTGTGAAAAATTCATTGTCGGCCTTTCGTTCAATCCACGTTCCTCACACGCGCATAAGGATATTATACGCGCAAGAATATTGCCCGTTACTTATACGACGTTCTCGAACGAATCGTTCACACGAATCAAATTTATAACGTTTGTGAAAATCTTTACGTCTCATAACAGATCGTTACTTATTTATTTGTCGCGTTTGTCGTTGAAAAAAATGGACGACATTTCTCACCTTGTATATTCGCATCGACGATCGGCTGACGAAGATTAATGACTACCGCGGCCAGTAAGGCCGGTATGGTTGTCAGCTTCATAGCCCAGTCCTCAACTCATCCTCGTTGCTGAAATTCTCATGGAGCCCCAGTACCGTGACTTGCGATATCTGCAACGTAACAACGGTTAATTAATAAGCTAATTAACGATATCGTAATTAAGATAACTCGATATTTTCAAGTTTTCAACGAGTATGCGATCTTCGACGAATGTTTTCCCCTCGGGAAAACCATACGTAGCTGTGTTACTTCCAATAATTAAATTTGAAAAAAAATCCATTCAATACAAAACAATATAGATATCCTAGGAATAAATTTTGAATGGTGTACATTGCGGTACTGATTAGAGTACCAGTTAAGTATCTTTCATCGAACGTCCCCTTCCAATAACTAATATTCGCGAATCCCAACGCGATTGAATATTCGGCATAAGCCGAGAGAGCCAGCGACTGAACGCACGTGCGTAATTCATGTAATAACGATGATTACGCGGATGGCGTAATATCCTAGCGCCTACGTGGTATTTGTCCGGTAGGCACGACGTGGAATGCGTCATGATAGTCATCCGCCAGGTTGCGCCATTGTGGACTATCGATTGAACAACTCCGTCTCACTCGTGAAACGGCTAATACTCTAACCGCTTGATGGGATATCCTGGCAAAGGACGAGGTGCGTAGGAGGTGGAAGGGAAGGAGGACTGGTGAGAGGGGAAATTCACGGTAGCTGACGTGTACGACCGTGCTTCAAAGGAAACCGCCAAACCACCGGGTGGTTGGCCGCGTCGTATCACGCTCATACCCACCAGCATGGATTTTCCTACTTTACCAGTAGGAGTGTGATTTTCAACACCGAAACTGGCCTCGCGCATTCTCATCCCTACATTCAAAATAGAGTATTGCATAATTTTACCCGATCGTTAGAAATGTTCGAAGAAACATCGTGACGAGAGTAGCAACAATGATTCATCGACGCAAAAGCCATCCGTAAGGGATGAACTCTCCGCTAAGGAATGTGCTGATAGGTAGAAAACATAAAAAAGAATCGAAATCCCGAAGATTCGCCCCCGGGTAAAGTGGATTTTCTCAGGATCTGTTTTTCCAGGTCACGTGCACTATGGTGTGCGTTCTCCGCATCGCGTTAAGGTAACACGGTAAATAATATACATATATATATTGTATATATTCAGAGCGAAGAGTACATCGCTCGAGGGTTAAATCCAGCTGACACCTCACCCATTTCTTACATTTTACGAGAAAGAAATCTCTCTCCCTCTTTCTCTCTGGTACGGTGCTTTTTGAGACTTCGCTCGTCAGAGGATCGTCGGTATAATAATGTCACCCCGAATTCGCGTATAACGTTGTACGCAGTGCGGACGTATTTGAAACCGTGTCATAGAAGGAACACCGACAATAGACTCGCACGTACAGTTTTCCATGCATAGATATAAATTGGACGAAGTGACGTGGGGCGAGAAGGAGGGGGCGGGTTTTCTATTCGTGCGCTGAATCGTGGATATCGTTAGATTCGACTAGCGCAGTAGTAAAGTCCGTGATATAGTCAGCCCGAGGGTCGCACGCCTTGGATCGTACATATAAAGGCCAACCGAGACAAATCAGTCCTCATCGTCCTTTTCGTCGAACGTAACTCAAACAGAAACCGACCTTACCGAGAAAATTTTGTCCGATTCGATTTAATAGTTTCGGTGTACGAGCAAAAACAACGAAGAATAAGAAAAAAAAGTGATAAAAAGAAGACGAGAGAGAACGGAAAAAGGTGGAACAAGTAACAATCATATCCATTCGATTGGTCTTTTTCTCGTTATCGCTTTTGAACTCTTTTTTTCCTTCTTTTTTTGGTTGATAGCAAACAGACGTTTCGGTCGATTGGCTCTCTCACTCACTCTCTCTCTCTCTCTCTCTCTCTCTCGTTTGATTCCTCGAGTTGTGCTCTACGACTTCTTGTCTATATTCCCTTTTTCACCGATCTCTAACGAATCCACCTTCCGCTGGTAACGGGACACGAAACTTTGGAATTTTGTCTTACGTTCTCTCTAGTGTTTCATCGCCGTGCTTGAGGTTTTCTTTTTACTTTACCGATCCCGAACGTAGGGCCACGCACGGAATAAGAATGTTCGAAGGTGGTGGGATCGGTGAAAATTTACTCGAGAGGTTTTCTAGACTCGTTTGTCTCAATCAAGACTTTGTTGGGTTTATGGGAACGATGGTCGAAGGATCGACGTTCGCCGAAGACAATCAAGACTTTAAAACCAATACGGTCGATCGTTACAATCAGGACTTGGCCCAAATCGTTTGTCGGGTCAATGGGAAATATAATCAGGACTACAAATTTTATTACAATCAATATTCGCCTTATGACATTAGCGAGTTGACATTATCATCGAAAATATTTTAACAAACGGATATCATCGAATAATCGTTGATCAATCGATCATCTATTACGCAAAACCTATTCGCCGATTTTTTCAGCGTTACGAGCGTGTCGCGTACGAACTACGAATATAGAACGTCAACGGTCCGCGTCACGTAGCGATAATTCGGCCACTCTGTGTACTTTGTAAACGAACGACGTGTGTACCGAATCGGACGTTGACCAAGGGAAGGATGATCGTGAATCGCGATGGGAAAAGGGAACGCGCGAGGACGAGGAACGCAACCCTTTGTGCGATTATCAGTCAGACTTGATGTATCCACTGTACGTACTGTTTCAAAAGTGATTGGGAACGTGTTCTCGTACAAGCCAAGAGAGAGAGAGACCGAATCGATTTTCCTAATGGGAACAGGCGACAGAGCCAAAAACCCTTTTCCTATCTCCTCCTACTACCTATCGTCGAATGAAACCGGCAAACGCCACGCGATGAGACAGTGATTGAAAGGATTTCGACATAGGTGCATAAAGGAATGATCTATTGAACTGCAGTGTCGCGAACGCCGTCGGACACCGAATGAAGCACGGCTATTCGGAATAATTCAATGCCTCGAAAATTAACGGGGATTAACGCGCGACGTTCCAAATAATCAAATTCGATTCGCAAAATTTTCGTTCCAAGTAACATTGTGGCACATGCGTAAATATATATATATATATACGTCGAGAAATTAAAGTAGGTCATCCACGAAATGTCTCTCGATACGTGGTCATAGACACGAATGTGACCAAAAATGACTCATTTGCTTCGATCAATCATCCACGAGCGACGCGAATTACAAAATAATGTCGTACGTCTATTTTTGACCGGGCATAGTTTAACGAGGAAGTCACGTCCAAATGGCAATGACTGATACCCATTATGCAAGCTTCAAATAATTTTGGATTCGACTCGCAACTATACAGTCTTATATATATATGACTTCCTAAAAATTGAAACTTTGACGTATACGGGTACGTTTTAAAAATAATATATGAACGTACGTGACCAAAGTGAAATTCATCATTGCCATCTTTCAGCCCCGCGGTCAATTTTAAAACGAAAAAAAATTAGCTTCCCCATTTTATTCACCGATGAAATTTCTATTTTTTTATGACCGTCGGGCGTCCCTCGTCATCCGTAAAGAACAAACAAACTCGAGGAAGCATCGCGAAATTGAGTTTCACCCCTTGAATGAGAGGTGCAAAAGCATAAATGGGGGTGGAAAAAAGAGGTGGAAAAAGAAATCGAAAATTAACAAAACGCTCGTTGCGACCGACAGGGAGGACGAGAATTTCCAGGAACTTTGATAAACAATGAAAAAAATAAAAGAAATGAACGAGATAGCCGGTAGAACGTCGGTGGCAGCAGCGCGGCGGACTCGTAAACGTGTCGGGAACAGTCGCGCTGCTTGCGGTCGGAGAATTATCCTATTCGCATTTCCCTCCCTTTTTCTTCTTTTTTATCACTTTATCGTGTAGTTATGCACTGCAGCTACCCTTTGAGAAGAAAATATTTATCCATACTCTCCATTATGCGCAATATTCGAATTTTCGGAATGCGACGGATTTCAATTATTATTTTTTTTCACACTAAATATTTATTACCGAACAAATATTTATCCCGATCGAATACATATTCGTATCGTCCTTCTCGTTCTTAACATCGTTCAAAATCGAGTCAAACTTTATGGCCTTATTCGTCGATTTTTCACGAATGATCGTCATCCGCTCGGAACAACCGTGAAACGAACAAGGCGAGTTTGCGCTACGCATAAATATAGGAAATGGGAAAAGCCGAAGTCGTAGATAAGCAGTCTATGGTAGAAGTAGATGAGATACGTTATAGATCAGAGACAGGGGTAGCGAGGCCCGAGCCAGTCTGCGAACAGTTTTATATTTTCAGAGAAAATACGACGAGACCCGGTCGCGTCGGGCAACGATGCGTGCCAACCTTGGAAAAATAGGAGAACCGACGCGGTAACATGGATCGAAGTAGGAAATATATTTTTCGTACTATATTTTAGCGCGTTATTCGCGAAAGTATTCCATTCATCTACGTACCCCCTGAACAATTTAGATCCTCGTATATAATTACGTCCGAGCACTACATCTGGCCTCTCGTCGTAACAAACAAGAAGTTACAAATTCGAACCAAAAATGTTCAAATAAATGAGAAATAATTCCAATCGGCAACAACGAATACCTGAAAACAGGTGCGGTACACCGAAAAATACCTTCAACGTTTGACGTTATCTCTCGATTATTAGTCTTTTATTATACAAAAAAACGAATCGAGCATACTCGTTTGCCGTTATTTATCACTAAAGCTTGTGCAAAATGCAAATGTTTTTATTCCGAGCCAATACGATGAAAATGAATATCGGGAAACGAGCTGATATTGCAATATTCGCGGCACACTACGATGAAATAATAATATTTGTCTTTTTCAAAAGCTTTGCAGAAAATACGTTGCGTATCGCGACATTTTATCGAAAAATAAAAAATTCTATGGAATATCAAATTTTTAGCAAAGAAAATATCTACGTAGCGTTTCAATGTAAATTTTCATACATTTCTATTGGAATGAAGAACGAAAGTATACCCTATACTCGACAGAAACGAGTGTAATGGCATGGATTAGTAACCACCGACGAATCTGTTTTCAATATGTTCCTAGAAGTGATTACCATTTAAGCCGCCGAGCGAGCATGAACTGTCCATCGCGTATCCGATTCAAACTCCTCTTTGGCAGCGAACCGAATAGCGAGGGATGTTCGTACTATCGGTAAAACGATCCGTTTTTACGATGAACCAAATGGAATTTGAGGAATAAAGGTTCGGTAGAGGGCGGAAGGGAACATGGTCGCGATGCATCGCGACAAAAAGGGGTGTAGGGAAAGGGAGAGGGGGCGAGTTGGCCCTCTCTCGATTTTTCCGACTGTAATTCCGTTAAGTCACTCAATACGTACGCGAAGCGTGACCGGTGGACTGCACAGTTTGTAATTCCAAGAGAGAAAAATAGGGAGGTACGCGAGCGTACGGTACTCTCCGTTTTGTCTCGTTTCGCCGCGGTGAAGCGCACAGGGGTCGTTTGTTCTAGCCAGCAAGAGCTCGCCCGGGTCACTCCCGGTCTATTTGTTCGATTTTCGGGGGAAGAGGAGGAGAAGGAGATTGTGGAGGAGGTGGAGTTGGGTCTCCGAACCGAAAACCTTCCAGCCTTCCAGCGGTAACGGCGGGTCCTCCACCACCACTACGACCGCCGCCACCGCTACGAACCGCCGTCGCCATCGCGAGAGCTTTGCCTTTATTTACGCGGGCGCCCCGTCGGTGGTCGCGTATGCTCGACCACTTAGCCCCGGCGGATACTGACCTCCTCCACACCCCCTGCATCTCCTTCTCTCTCTCTCTCTCTCTCTCTCTCTCTCTCTCTCTCTCTCTCTCTCTCTCTCGAGCGCAAGCTCTCTCTCTCTCGTTCACCCAGCTCTAGTCTCGGTCGCGCCACAGACGAAAAGAAAAAGAGAAAAAACATCAACACCCGACGATTCTCCTCCCCGAGTACATACACTTTGGTGCAACATCGCGCCCCGCAAAAAACTCCACAACTATGCAGCACTTCTACGCCAATCGTTATTTCCAACGAACCAACGAACAAACCCTAACCTTTCAACAAGACACCTAGAGACACGTGTCTCTCATCACCCTGGGAAGAGAATTTTCTCGATGAATCGAAAGCGACTTCAACACTGCTTCACCACTAATGTCAACAATGACACATCGTCGATTCGTTAATTAATTGTGGGATGGAAACGAGAGAGATCGAGGGACAAAGGACGAAGGATTCTACCTTGTCCAAAAGTTACTTGAGGACCATCCCTGAGTTTACTCGAGTTTATCGTGGATTGCTTTCGACGATATTCCGTCGGTCGTCACTATTTCCATTCATCAAGCGGATTTTCTACGTCGACGATATCGATTCCTTTATTCTTAAGGAACAAATCCTACTACGATTGATCGTTAATTATTTCACCAAACACCTCGGCAGTTTCGCACATTCATTACAAATTATCGAAGTAAGTGCTCTATTCTCGCATCCCTAACGTTCTCCACGAATATTCTCCCAGCAAATTCTTTCCACAATGTTTATTACCGTCGCACCAAAGTACCTACAAACCTTCGAACAATGCCCGTGAAAGCTTTTGCGATCCATAGTGCAACATGACACTCCGGAGTTCCAAAAACAATCGAGCCGGTATTTACGTTTACGGTCCGTTTTCATGTCCCTCATTCCGCCTGGTCACGTTGCAACCACCCCACTACCGAAATAAGCTCTAATTAGCCTCTCGTAAACTGACGAGAGCGTTCACCTATCCGCGCTCTCCCTGCATCACCCCTTTATGTCACGGTGATAGTTATGTGGCATACGTGTGTTTCGAACGTCAACCGGAAAAGCTGCCAGCCCCGGTGGTGGCTTTTGCTGTCTGTGTCGCGAGATTGCACGTGTACGAGAGTCGATGGACGATAATTGCCAGACTCGTACCTCGTTCCGCAGTCGGGCCAATGAAATAAAAGCATGCTCAGTACAAATATATATAGAGATATACATGCTAGCAAAATACACGAAAGTATTGAGAGACATGGAAGCGAGAAACGGGCTAGACATCACCCAGTTTGTAACTATATATTTACGTCGTGGCTCATCGATTTTACGTAAGCGTCCGGTCGACGCGAACATACTCCCTCGAAAATCGCTACGTATAGATCGACGAACGGAATGCAATCGAACGGAATTCGCTCGATCGACCATCGATCGGGCGTTTCCCTACATTAGTTAACGGGTGACGAGCACACAATGTTCCCAGGCGGAACAAGAACCGTTACTGTGCGCAGTTCGTTGCAACATCGGTACGATACGATCTCGTATCTACGCGGACGACAATGGTGGCTCTTGTCGTACACACTAACCGTCAAGTGTTTCACTATTCGGTGTATACCATAGGAGCCTCGTGATCAAACATCACCGGGAGGAACCACCGGGGAATCCGGGAATAAACTCATTTTCCACGACCCCGCATTTCGGGAGTTGGCCAATTTTGCACCATTCCGGGTACTCCAAAATCGGGCGTAGTGATAGATTGAAATATGTCACGTGGACAAATTCGATAATCGATACCTTCATTATTTTACCCCCACGGTCCTACTATTCGTCCCATAATCCGATTACGACGAAAATGAGAGACAGTGGTAAAGTAAATTTAGTCGAAGATTTCCTGAACGTGAATTTGCGGATTTCGTAGATTTTACACGATGAGACAATGTTCCTGTCGAAGAATTGTTTAACGAGGAGATACACCGAGATGTAAAATATAGTTGTACGAGGGATGCGTCGAATCGATCGAGCTTTCAAGCAAACGCGGAAGTTTAATGACACAGATGTAGCGAGTCGCGCGATATACGATATGTATTCGGAAACGGTGAAAGCACTTGAGAATTTTCCAGTCTCGGAGGATGAGAAAACTGTGTACACCGTTATACGTCGTGTATAACGGAGCATGGTATATTCCTACCCAAGTATACGGATGGTGAACGGGTGTTACGAACCCCCGGCAACCAGAACGAGTATAGCGTGCCTGGAACGGTAGGATGAAAGATCGAGCAGTTGGAAAACAAGGATAGCCCTAAACAGACGAGATCCGAGCTCCTTCCGACCTCGCGTATATTGTTCGCATTGAGAAATTTACGCGTACGTGAACACGGACGAATTAAACTTGCATTATGTATTTCCACTTATCGTAACAATGCGTGTAAATCATGCGTCATACCTACGTGTACATTGTGTTGCACGTAGGAACTATGAACAAAGAAAACTTTTTTGTTTTTGTTTGTTTTAATTGGAAATTAAAAGTGCAATTAAAAGTGGCAATTAAAAATCAGGAGTTGAAAATTTTTTATCGGAAAATTGTAAACCTGCCCCATAACCGATCACTTTTAATACTCTTAATGGATGTGAATTGTCGGCAAAGAGTCCTAATGAATTTTTAACGAGCTTGCCACTGACGTCGATAATTTCAACGGGTGTTAATTTATTAATCATAAGCGAGCCTCCTCGCACACTCAAACGATCGAGAGGGATCGCAAAATATAATTTTGCTGGAACGTCGACTTTTCTTCTAGCGAGACGACACTTTCTCCTTGTATTTTTTTATACCAATTATAGAAGATACACGAGAGGTAGGTCGAGTCGCCGGTATAGAGGAACACGGTTATTGGGAAACCCGTTGAAACTCAGGACGCGTAGGGGATATACATTTTCATTTGCCAGCTTCGGCGAAGCGTCCGCGAGAGGGCGAGCCGGAGTCAGGGCTTGTTTGTGCGAGAGCTTGTCTCTCCCTCTCTTCGTCCCTCTTCCTCTCACTCCGCTGTAACAAAACCGCAACCCGAGAACCATGGAACGGGATAAAGTTGAGAGTTTCGTGGTTGTTCGGAGATGAGGTGAACGCCGGTACAGCGCGAAGGAGGGTGAGAAAGGGGACACGAGATAGCGCAGAGAGAAATGAAACGCACGAACGCACACACGTTACCCATCGAGTTTGCAATGGTAACGGCACGGATAATGAGGTCTCGATTGAACCGATGGA
Organism: Netelia inedita; assembly: GCA_964017225.1. Classification (NCBI taxonomy): domain Eukaryota; kingdom Metazoa; phylum Arthropoda; class Insecta; order Hymenoptera; family Ichneumonidae; genus Netelia; species Netelia inedita. The sequence goes on from OZ024921.1 coordinate 5,312,714, forward strand.
AAGAACTCACCCTTTCATCGGGATGAAATGCAACGATAATGGGGCGGAATATTATATTACGCGCGATGGCAGGCTTCCGTATAACAGCTCAGGTCGAGTCTACTGTCATAGCGCCATTCGATCGACATTGGACAAGCTAAAAGCATCTCCCGTACCAAGTAATCGTCAAGTGCGTTCCAGCTGCACCATTGGCTCACTCTTCGATACTCGATACGATGACAATATCAGCAATATCAATATATCGAACGAGGAATCTATCGATATTCACAAACATCGAGAATTACAACAGCAACAAAAGACGGTTCATTGAACCAAGAAAATAGCAAGGGATTATTTTCCGAATATTATGAAAATGATTTGTTAACATTTAATAAAATATTCATTCGTGTTTAATTACAAGCTGGACAATAAATTGTTGACATATTTCTTGCGGGCACGTCTCTTTTGACCGAGCTACGAATTGTTTTCTGAATATTATGGAAATTGTTTGTCTCCATTTAATAAAATATTCATTCGTATTTAATTACAAGCTGGACAATACATTTTTGACAAATTTCTTGCGGGCACGTCTCTTTTGAACGAGCGTCCGAGCCGTGTGAAAAACAATGTTTCATTCCATTCGGTGCTCCATCTCGTCCTGTATATCGGAACCTCTCTTTTCGCTTCATTACGAATCGGATCGTGCGGAATTTACCAATTATGCAATGACAGCCACTGCCCCGGGTACAACTCTCGCTGCGTCTGACGCATGGACCGCCACAACACAGTTGCCACGCATTACCGTGATGTGTGGCTTTACACATGCATACACACACACACCCATACATGTATATGTAGATCCGTTGAACGAAGCCTCGCACCATGAACCAGAAGCAAAATTATACGGGTAGCACATCGAGTTGAACCAGAAAATGACTAAACTTTCGGGGCGGTCCCGGAACGGCCACGGCAAGCGGAACATTGCGCAAAACGAGGAAACGAGCGAGAGCACCCGAGAGCGTGCGACAGTCCGAACTCGTTCGTTCGCTCGGTCGTTGCAAAACCTGGGAATTGGAACGACGCAAAAATGAACGGAATCCCTCTCGGTTTGCCCGCTATACGTACATATAGTAGGGAATGTACTAAATAGAACGAGCGCCCCGGAGCTTTCATCGTGGGAAACTATGCTCGGTTCGTAACATAATATGAGATTATTGCGCCTCGCTCTGCTTCCGTTAATGGCATATATGCGGTACATTGTTGACCGGAACACGAATGCAACGGGCGTTTAATGTTTTGACGAATATAACTTTCATTGTGGATGAAAACAGACCCATTTATTTCGATTTTCGATATCGCGTCGGGTAAAAATTTACTGAAATTGGACCGCTATACACCCTCGACAGGGTTTCAAACGTGTTTTACGATAATGTACGATGAGTGAGTTTTAATTACAAAAATTTATGACAAGTTATTAGACTCTTGGTTGTGAATTTTGATTATTTCTCTAATCAAAAATCACTTCTCTCCATCGCTGTTAATAATTATTCTCGTCTCTCGGGGCAAAGGTAATTCTCGCCTTTGAAACCAAATAAACAAGAATCGATTAAAATCAGGTACGAGAAGAATCGTTAGTTTGGAATTAATAAAGTTAGGAATTCTAAGCTTTGCGATGTCCAATTACCCTCGATATCGCAAGAGAAATAAAATATCCCATGATATTGGAACTCCCGGGTAGAACGAAAGAGAGAACGCGAGATACAAAGTCCGTGGTCTATTTATAACTGCTCCGTTCACTTGGCTGCGGAAACGAAGTTTTTTTTCACGGCGTATTGGAACAGAATGGTGGACGAAGGAAAAAGCGAGAAAGCCGGGGCTCTCACGCTCAAGGAAGTGCATTTCCTCGGGTGGGATCGATGCGAATGCATCGTTATCGGCGTCCGTCTACACTTCCCATCCCCCAAATCCCCAACCCTTTCGCGACGTTCGAAGCACTGCATCTGCGGGTGTGTGTATGTGTGTGTGAGAGAGAGAGAGAGAGAGAGAGTCCCGGACGATAACGAGACGCGACAGCAGGGTCCGTTTCCGGCGAAAACGCCGCTGGGCGTCGGTTGAGAATTCAACCAACCAGCAAAACTATATCTTAGACCATCGCACTTTCACTAAGTTTCAGGTCGATTCAAACCACCCCGCATTCCCCTCCCCCTACGAGTACGAAGTAAGAGTCGAGCTGTTCACTCACTCAGGCACTCACTTTCAAGTTTTTCGTCTTCCTTTTTCCCTGCCGTTTCGCAGCTAGATTCGAGGAGTATTCGAGATTGTAAAAGAAACGATAGAGCCAGAGCGAAGCAAAGCCCGAGGGCTTTTAAATTCATCCATCGCGATACGTAATTTTCTCCCGGTGATATTCCACCCTCCGCTTGCTCTCGAAACTCGAAGGAATCAGTGTCCAGCTGGTCCGGCGTATGAACTCTATTCTTCTCGCGAGTGGAAGGAGAATCTCGAAAATCCGATATATACGTTATCGATATATTTTATCGATGATACGTGAGAGGGTTGAAAATTTTGCTCGTTCGGCATTATATTCGCAAATCTCATCGATACATAATCCCGCATATCAAAAGAAAAATAGCGAGCGAAGGAGAAAAGCGAAGTGAAGGTGGAAGCAACCCTGTGAAATCGCATAACGTTGCATGTCCCTGGTATATATGTTTATTCTTCGAGCACACATCACTGAAAAGATTCGCGAAATACGCATCTCGGGCTTCTCGAACGTGGAATAAATTGTGCAATGCGCGTGGATTCGCGCTTGCGCAGCTGCGTTCATTGTATTCAGTGTCAATGTGCATATAGAGTCGCGATACGAGTCAACGCGCGAAAGGTGCGAGAGGGGTGGGGGTTGGAAAAAACTAGTAGAGTGGGGTCGAGAAGAAAATGCCAAACGAGATAAAAGCTCGAAGTCACGTTCGGGGTGCGAGTACGCTGTACGGTTCGACGATTCGAGAAGCATAAGAAAGGAGGTAGGGACGATAACCTTCCTTTCAAGTTTTATTATAACGAAAAGAATGAGAAACACGAAAGAATGTGTGAGAGATTGAGTGGAACGGATATTTGCGAAAAGTTGTAAAAGAATTCCTATTATTGGTACAAATCGCAACGTTGACGTTACGAACGTTATCGCTATAGATATGTTGCGGAATCCTTGATAATACAAATAATGCTACGTATACGTCCATCGAAAGTTTCCCGTACGATACTAAAATCATAGTAATTCCGACGACACTTGCGTATTGATAAGCAAAATCCCGCAAAAACTGTAAAATCTCACGATTTTTCGATTTTTAGTCCGTTTTAAAAATTGGTAACTATTGAAAAAACGTCCCAACCCGGAAACATAACTTTTTCTTCAGGAAGAGAATGTAACAGGAGCATCATTGAATTCAAATCGTAACGTCAGGCTATTAACAGGAATAACGACGTAACAACGCGTCATTCGTTGGCAATTTGAGAGAAGAGTTAAAAAGGGGTTCAAACAAAGCGATCTGTTCGACAACGAGAGACCGGAATTTTCCATGAAAACGGATTACGAAACCCAGGGGCGACCAATTATTCCTCCTGGAGAATACCGCGCGTTTTAACTAACGTAAATTTTGTTAATACTCTATGTAGAACGGACACGATTGAAAAAAAAATGTTTTGTCTCTTTGTACTCGAAACTTTTCTTTTGCTCTTAAAAATGACTCGTCATTTGATTACCATTTATCTCCTTCTTCCCTCCCTCCCTGTCTAAAATCCTCATACCACAACTACGCTCATGCATATTACGTTTGTGTTTGGGAAATACTTGCTGAGACCCGTCGTGCTCTACAAAGGACCCTTTATGCCGGGGTATGTTTGTGTGCACGCATTCGGCCAAAGGAAAATCGTCCCCACGTCTCTATACACATATATATACATAATATTCTTACGTATTTAGGTATATGTATATATCGATGCAGTGGATCTCGAAAGAGCGTAGATACGCCATGAGACTTCCAGATATTTTGTCCTTGCGAACGTTTGCCACAAGATTTTTAAATCCGGTACCAGGGAGCGCTTAGAGCGAGCAAGAGAGGAAGGGTGGAAGAGGATTTTATACCATACACATCCTCCCTCTTTCCTTGGACTGACTTGGGTCGAGGATCTCGATGGGTCTCCCGACTGAAACAATCTCGGTCGACTGCAGCCCATTTACTTGGCTGAGTTTTTCCAGAAAAATCTGTGCTCTACCCTAGATCCAGAGACACGAAGTCTCTTTCTCTCTGTCTCTCTCTCTCTCTCTCTCTCTCTCTCTCTCTCTCTCTCTCTCTCTCTCTCTCTCTCTCTCTCTCTCTCTCTCTCTCTTTCTCTCTCTGTGTACATCGAGATTTTTATTCGGGCAACGTCATATTTTTTTTCCTTTATTTTTTCTATAAGTCGAAAATGTTTTGGTAAAATAGAAAATATTTCCTCCCCAGTTCCCTTAGCTTATTTCTACCTTCGAGCACGAGGTTTTGTCCGATGACTACGCGAGATAGCCTTTAAAGAATTCTAGTGAGCTTTTATAATATTTATTAACGTATAAACGAAAATTGGAATTCAATCTAACGGTATCAATAATTAGGCACGTGGGACTCGGAATTATTCAGGAAACTCGAAATTGCAACTAAATCCGAGATTGGCGTGCCTTTGCTCACTGAGTGGGACTCTGTAATACGAACTTTGTCTCTGATACCAGATTTTACCTATTTCAATCCTGCAAACGATATTTCCGTGGCTATCGAATAGCGCGGTGGGAAACTCGCTCGCGATATTCTACCTCGTCTCCTCTGTAGCGTACGGTGATTATGCAAACTCGATGACACACACGCCATACTCGCTATAACCCGTATAGTACGGCAACTCACATAACACTTCTGATCGCACTCGACTACTGCAGGTACGACGAGCGAGCTGTGAAACAGGTATACATAATAAACCGAGCCAATCTAGACTGGCGGCCGAGCTATGGTCGAGAGAGAGAGAGAGAGAGAGGAGAGGATGGCTACAATGCCACAATGCATCGTATTTTATATTCAATTATACGTCTAATTTATGATTTCTTCTTCCACCGATATTTCTTTATTAGTATAAATATCGTTTCTTATTAAACGAGGCTTTATTCAAATTTTATCTTTTCCTTCGTTAAATCATCGCTTTGAAAATAAATAGAAATATTAAACACTGTATGATAATAATTATCGTTAATCATCGTGTAGAACTTTTTTTTTCACTTAAAAGAAAAATGTAGATCCTGATTCATTTTTCTTACACGAGATCCATCATTGTTCCCGTCGATGCCCTATCGTATTTTTCAACCGGGATTATACCGACTCGTGAAACCTGAGAGAACCGATAGAAACGCGAAAGACAACGAACGGATTCGAGCATGCATACAGATTCATCGACGAATTTATCCCCTGTATCTAGAAAGACAGATGGCGGAAGGGAGAGAGGGTTTTCGAGTACTCCGTACTAAATCCTTCGAGGGAGCCGCAATATCTGTTCGGATTATATTCCGGCAGATACTGCTAGGACAGCAGCGACTGGGTATACCGATGAAACCCACCGAACTTCTAGGCACTAAACTCTCGGATTCGCTGTCGTAGGATATGTAGGATATAGTAAGTACCCTCCCTCTCCCTCCCGCCCCCGCCCCCGCCCCACCTTTTCTACCCTTTCCTCTTCTTCTTGTATGCAGTTCTATACATATACGTATGCATTTTACTCGGAACGTGTCGCACGGAAGGACATATCGCGAGACAGGCGTAAAACCTCGCGAGCTCAGCTCATACATAACCAAATCGCAATCCGTGAATTTTTTTAAAAATAGTGCTGGTTATTTTTTTTCTTTTTTATTCTTTTTTTACTCAACCGTGAAAAGGAAGACGTCCGAAGAGTGGTGAATATTTAACGTCACGCCGAAATTTTTTTTCGCCGGATTTATGTATATGCAATTATTTTCATAACCCAAGAAAGATAATGGGTAGTACCTACGTAATTGAGTAATAAATTTATTTTACAATCCGTATAACGCGAAATAATTTTATGTACAGTGAGTGCGTTTAGTTTTAACGCGTAATACGATTTCGCGTTGAGGAGAGCGCGAAGGAAACAATAACCTGGTGATAAGCATGTTATCGTATAACGGACAGATTTTCTCACCCCACCGAGCGCCGTAAGGGTGAATCGAGACTCTCGTGCATTAGTAGCCGTAATTATAAATCTTAGCCGGGCCGACGAGAGAAATGCGTACACGCGCATTCCTGGCGGATATAAATATATGTCAATTTATCTTAATACAAGTTCATGACCTTGAAAAATTTTATATCATATTGTTTGCATTTCATTATCGCGTGAGTGATGTTACAATGCAGTGTCGTGATAATGACGATGAATGAACAGTCGTACATGTTTTTTACATTGGCCTATCTACGCATTTATATGCCTGTAGTCGCGTACGATGATCAAGAGGGTACAGGTTTGTAAATTGGACCACCCTGTGCTCTCTCTTTCTCTTTCTACATATATATATATATGTGTATAGTGAGAAATTCAATGCGACGTCACTGACGTAATACTACAGCGGGGGAGGAACGACGAAGAATGAACTACCCCTACTCCAGCGTTCGTACGTCGCTCGTACGAACGAGAAATGTACGCGTGCTGCATATATATTACTCTCGCTCCCTTCGCACAAATGGTCTCTCGCTTTACCCTTTGTGCAATACGACCACCATCGGAACCTCCGGGAGCTCCACCAGGCCGCACTACGTGCTCACAATGATGCATTGATGGATCGTTTATTTATTGAAAAAGGGACCGAACGAGAAAGAGTGAGAGGGGGGGGGGGGGGAGAGTGAGAAAGAAATGAACAAAGAGGAAGTGAGAAATACGCTAGATTCGAAAACGGGACATACGAATATAGGAAGCGTTAAAAAAAAGATGCGATATATATATCGGTTTCTATCATGCACCCCCATGCCCTCGATCATTTTTTTAAAAACTTGTTTATTTTTATTGTTTGTTGTTTTTTATTAGTACCTACAGTTTTTTTTTCTTTTTCTATATCACCGTACGACAATTTTTCTCAATACCCCGTCGGCAACAGACCGACACGATCGATTTAATCCTTCGATAACACCGTGCACTCATTTCCTCGCTCGCAAAATATAATTACTTTCATCGAGAAGAAAAGAAATCATTTCTGCAACGATCGATTCGCTCCGATTCGTCGAGGTCGTTCTATGAAAACATGTAAAAATTTCATTCCCTTTTTTTAAATCGCGATTTACACGAAAATCTCGAGTGTTTTCTCATTTACCGCATCCTCGAAAATGTCCGCATCGTCATTCTTTCGTTTCTCAATCAACCTGTTCCTCTCTCTCCCTTTCTCACTCTCTCTGTCTCTGGCTGTCTGTCTCTCTCTCTCTCTCTCTCTCTCTCTCTCTCTCTCTCTCTCTCTCTCTCTCTCTCTCTCTCTCTCTCTCTCTCTCTCATCTTCATCTAAATCCTCTTCGAGCCAAGGATATCCTTCCCGACTGCAGTAGTCGTGCTTTCTGTGTACCTTAGCTCGTGACCTCGCTGATTTATCGATATCCCGAGGACGTTTCTATCGGTGGGTTACTCAACACCCCTCCCTCCTCCTCTTCCTCCCCGCCTTGCACTCCGTCACACCAAACTCTCTCTTCTCGTACAGTCAATCACGCTCAATGGCGTCCATTGTACGTCGAGTTTCCGAGATTGATTATCTGGACTCGATCGCATCCTCTCGTTCTTCTCTTCGCGTTCACTACATACTTCACCGGCTCTCGCGAAAATACTGCTATCTCTCGTCACCCCAATCCCCACTACGACCTCCCCCCCCCCTCCGCCATATCACTCTTGAGAACCTTTTTCTCTTATTTCAACTGACCTCGTAACGCGAAATTCACAGTTAGGACAAATCGCGAAAAAAACAATAGGTACAGTGTTTACGCTAAATCCTGACGAATAAAACACATTCTACGTGTTTTGACTTTTTCATCGTTGTAGGAATATCTTTTTTTTTTGTCAAAAAACAACGTAAAAGTCGGAAAGTGAACGAAAAAAGAGAAAAGTGTTCTTTTTTTTCTTTTTTTTTTGCGAAATCCGACGCGGTTGCTCGTAAATGGAACGTGAGAGACACTTTTATCTTTCGTGCGTACGACTATTGAAATATTCACGCGAGTACTCGTGAAAAAAAAAACGTGTAACGGGACAAAGAGTTGTACATAGTTCGGGGTAGTTTTCGGAAAAATGTTCTCCCAGGTAGGATGGTCCATGTACGGGTATCGTGTACATATAACGCGCCACGGCGCACATAGGTAACGAGTAACGGACGTCGTTAACGTTAATTAGAGACGATTTTACGTGGAATTTAAGTTTCGTAATTACACGATAATGGCCCGTCGCGTTATCGCTCGCGCGTTCGCTTCGCGACTTCGCTAGACCTTCTCAACTTCCCTTTCTTTGCCTCACTCTCGCGGTTGCACGTTGCTTTATGGACTAAAGTTGGTCCAACGAGTGCACGAGAGAGAGAGAGAGAGGGAGAGAGAGAAGAGAGAGAGGGAGAGACTGAGAAAGGTAGGAGCGATGTATACGTGGCTAAGTAACAACTTGCGACGATGTAGTGAAGTTTCGAGCTCGAACTCTGCGTGCGACCCCACGAAAACTCTTGATAAGTTGGCACACCCAGACAGTGTGATGATAGAGGTAATCGAGTCCGCTGCAAAGCTGCATCGCCAAAACGAGGTCAATAAGGGACGAGACGCGTGTACGCCAATCACGATAATTAAAAAAATATCGTACTTCGCGTGACTCGATAACGTTCGTAGAAAATAATTATTTACAATATTGATTAAAAACGATTTATTATCAGCCTCCGAAAACACATACGACAATGTCGTTGGAGAAATCACAGGGAGGAGCGAATCCTCGTAATTGCAAATTAACACAGCTTTTTTTAAATCAATATTTTCGAAAAGTATGAAACAAAATATTAACATTCCCCAACCCCCACCCCTTCTCGGTGTATCCTATCAACGGAGGATGATCGAGAAAGACGATCGCACGTAATGATCTCGTAGAATGGATTTGTAGGAGAGAAAAAGGCATTTGGAAAGTTGAACTTGGTCGTATGGTTTAGTGTTCGATCTACGAGCTATTTATGATTTCGAATATATATATATATATATATCCCACATTCCCGTACCTCATGAAGTAACACGTGCTCGGTGCAGTTTACCGCACCATGGGATATACGTATAGCTATGTCGATGCTCTATATATAATTCGACGCGAGTTTTCAGGTTTTGTGGTCGAGAGTCGTAAATGATTCGAACAATTGCACATGAGCTTGCACGACTTTCTCGCTCTACCGACTCCGATGTGTTCCCTCAAGATGAACCGGGCTCTCACATACACGCATGTACATGTGTGAGCGTATATGTATATGTACATATATATATATACAGTCGACTTTCTAGTGATATACTTCTAGAGTTCCGCACTTTAACCGAAAAGCACACGAACTACCACTAGGGTAGAGATGTGCTTCGGCTTGTACCGGCAGCAGTAGCTATACATAGACGAGGGAAACCTGTAGACGACGCGCATTGGTTATACATACGTATATGTTCTAGCTCGCTGGTTATTGTGGCTCACCGACTACGTAGCTGCCACTCGCATACAAACAAACGCGCGGTCACAGACCCGGGTCAACAAAGCCACTCAAACAGCCACTTATAGCAACGCGAGTGACTGCTTAAGTGGATGTACGAGTGATTGTCTGAGTAGCTCTGTCAGTGGCTCCATCTCTCGCGAAGAATACGAAACAGTAGGTCCTCGAGAAAATCAAGATTTTTCATACGTGTCAGATATTTGGCAATTTGTTTTTCTTTTTTTGTCAACGAGAATTGAATAATTTGTCTCGACGGCTATTTATCTTTTCGCTCGAATATGTTTAGTTGGGGGTAAAAGCTGGTTTTCACCGGTGCGAGGGTGTATAAATCTTGGGACAATTCATAGTCAACCCCGGATATACCTCGGTGCCGTTTAAATCTTTTTTCCGTTCCCTTCCCTCGAAACCATCTTCCGGAATTTTTGCAGATATTACGCAAGTCCGCTTTACTCTCGATTTTTCGTTTTTTGTCTCCTTTGCTCGTATATATATACGAGTGAATGTTGTATAGAACAGCGAAAAACTCGACGTACGAAGCGCAAGAGTGAATGAAATCGAGGTAGCGTGGGCGACGAGGAGGATCATGGAGGGAGGAATGACTGGTGTGTGTACGAGGCCAACGGACGCGAAGGGTGACAAAGCAGGGGTAGGCGCGGATCTCTCGATGGCACAGCCACCGGGAGCTGAAGCGAACCGGACTTCTCGCGGGTCCAGATTAGAGATATTTATGGTCCGGTAAATCAGAAAACGTCGCGATTTCTCCCTGTCTCTCTTTTCATTCGTTTCTCCCTCTCTCTCTCTCTCTCTATTTATATATGGGTCAAAAATTCATCAAAAAGAGAAAGAGACATTGTATTTTCATTTCCAGTATATATCTCGTCGTTGCCACCGTATTTCTCATCCCGTTCAACGTGAAACAAACATTTCCAACCAACGATCGTCCGTAATTAGATAAAAAGTATTCTCAACGAATTTAACAAATTACAAAAACTACCCCTTAATACGAATCGAGAAAATTTTCGAGACTGCCGGAAGGACTAACGGAAGACGCAGGCGCGGAAATGATGAAACGGAACTGGCCCACCTGAGACGAGGATGGACGAGCCCTATTTCACAATTCCCAAAACTCAACCCCTCTCCCACCCCCCCCCCCCCCCCTCTCTTCCCCTTCCGGCGACACTGTAGAATTTCGCTACGCTGGAAATACCGGTAAAGAGATAAAAAAAGAATTGGAGTGAGAAACAGAGAACGGGAGGGAGAGTAAAAAATAACGTATAAAAAAAATATAGGTTTCGTCGTCGAGCCGGAAGAGCCGGAGACGGGAACAACGTCGACGCCAGTTGTACTTAGTATGTAAAGAGAACGGTGTAGTGCGTTTTTTCCATTCCCTTGCACACTGACACACTCTTTTTTTCTCGTACGCGAACCAACCCCTCACTCTTTTCGCCCACCCCCTCTTGTTCATAGCATTCAAACCTCCCCTTCCTTCTCCCCAACTCAAGCCCCATCGCGTTGGCATGTCCGCCTCGGCTTCCTCTCCCTCTCTCTGTCTCTACATATATATATCTCTTCATTTTATTCTCTATTCAAGAGCCCACGGAATTATTAATATTGCATTTCGTGGGGAGTCGCAGGAACTGAAAACTCGGATATAGCACGGGGGGTAAATAAAAGAAACCGAGCGGAAAATATGCAGTATCTACCATACGTTTAGGTATGCATACATGTTACAGCTGCCCCATGCGAGTGAAAGAGGGTATGATTTTTGGATTTCATATTTCATCGGGATTCTTGCGTATCTATCTTCTTTAAAAAATAACTCGCGTATACACCGTGCCATGAGAAAATATTATTTTTTTACTACCCTCCTAGTAAAACAACCCCATAAAAATTGATGCGCAGCAATATAATCCGGCAAGCATAGGTTTTACAAACAAAATTTTTTCCCAATAGAAATCGTTTTTACGAAACTCAAGTTTCGCGTAATTACAATTTCAACGTACAAAACTCGGTTTTAATATTTTGAAAATTAATTAGAAAAAAGAAAGATAAAAAAATGAAAAAAAAACATACGTAAAAGGATAGTAATGAAGTTGGGTGATTCTCGGTAGGAAGGGCGGACATCGGTCACGTCGACATGATATCGCCCATATACGTACAAAAGGTCATAAAGTTTACGAGCGTCTTGTAATAGCCGCTCAATGGGGGAGTCATGCCGCACGGAGATCTCCGGATTCTCGCTCTTGTGCGACAGGCCGAAACGGCCGAGCATCCTACCCCTACCCCGCAGATTCGAACATCGTACGGTCTGTCGGTGGGGTTGTCGATAACGAGAAGGGTGGAGACATGTAGACAGAGCTTGAGAGAGTGTGAGAGAGAGAGAGAAGGAAAGTGCTCGCTCGCGCGAGGCTTCTATGACAGACCCGACACCGTGACAACCCTAACTCAAAAGCTTTTCCTCGACACACGAGATCGATCGTTTTTCTCCGTGTGTGTTATACGACCACGATTGAACAGCCGCAACCTTGCGTGTAGATATTACAGCGCGCTTGACACGGCTTCTCTCTCTCTCTCTCTCTCACTCACTCACTCCCTCTCTCGCTCTGTCAATTTTATGACATCCCCTATAATCGGGGGACGAGCGAGAGATACGATTTCGCTAGAGTCGACCATCAAAAGTAACCCGCGATTAATCCTGCGTCAAGACTCAAGACCCTCCGCTGCAAGACGATCCCGCAGTAAAAAAAGAAAAGATAGTCGCGCAAACTCATAAAGGAAGGAACTGACCCCGGGGGGGAAAAAGAAGGCGCGATGATAACGGTGACCCGACTTCCATTAATAAATTAATTTTTTAGTTCCGGGGTCTGCGTGCACCAATTTATATTTTTCTGTCTCGGCAAGTGGCGATCGTATTTTTTTTTAAATCTTGTTTGATATAGCCAGGGTGTAGGTGGGAAAGAAAGAGTGGGAAAAGCTAACCAATAAGAGGGTCTTCGTTGCAGTAGTTGCGGTACATGAGAGAGAGAGAGAGAGAGAGAGAGAGAGAGAGAGAGAGAGAGAGGGAATGAGATCGTTAGTTACAGCGAGGGCGCAGGAGTCGTGCAACTTTCAAAATTACTTAGCGGCGTGCATCAACGGAATGGCGCGTGCACCGGGACTGATTAAAGTTTTTAATTAACGGAATTAATGATTTATCAGGTATCATGCAACCTCTTCATGAAGTGCGAGGAAACGAGAATGACGACGTCGTTATACGCGACACATGGTAGGGTTAGAATTATTAATTCGTTAAAAAATTTCACTACATCAAAATGCATTTAAATGCATTCCAAGCGATAGATCAAACATCGGGCCCATTGTTTAACCCCTCAAAAAAAAAAAAATTGCGAGATACGAATCGATTCTATCGATGTAATACGACGACGAATCTTTTGAGCGAAATCGTACTTAAACTTGATCGTGATTTACGAACGATTGAATTTATTCAATTATATAGTTTGGAATCGGACGAGGCGACGAGACGAAATAAATGGAATCTTATGAGTTTCGCGAGAGCGAGAGAGTTATTAGGACGTACGGAAAATACGGGATTGTTCGAGAATTCAATAGATCGCTGGTACGACCAATTCACCGTGAATCTTTAACATCGACCGCGCGTTCATTAGCGGCAATTACCGAAAACGTTCCACGTTCTCTATCTCCCTCTCTCTCTCTCTCTCTCTCCCTCCCTCCCTCCCTCTCTCTCTCTCATTCTCTTTCTCTCTCTCGTGTCTAGTCCTCCGTTAGGAATTTCGTTCTCAAGTTCTCTCTTAACGATAGCTATATATTGTATGTATAACCGAACGACGAATACGCCAAGCCCCGCTTTCCCAAGCGGGCAATTAGGCCGAGTGGGTAATTAGAGGGTTAAAGCGGTTGTGCGAACACACCGCACACTGGCGTTCCAGTCCTTGAAGGACATTGACGTCGGTGAAGCGAGCTATAAGGCGTGATGAGTTTTCATTCGTGACGTATGCGCGCGTATGTGTGATAATCAAGGAATGCTCGAGCGAACGTACTAACGTATTACAAATGCCTTCGTCCTACGCGATACTCGACGTCATAATTCCCCGACGACTCGAACGTGACGAAAAAACTCCGTTTCATTTTTTAAATATATATTTCGTTAATCAAATATACATTTTTCGAAAAAATCTCTCTTCCATTTTCTCGTATTGCGCGCTACCAATGAATTTCAATGATATTTTAACTCAGGTAACCGAAACGCGGAGTAGGAATATTTCACGATTAATTAAATTTCATTAAACAATCGTTCTATAAATAAACGACGTGTAACGATCGGTATTTATAAGCAAACGGGAGGGAATTCACCGTTTCTCCGAGGAAATTTCGTATACCTAACGGAAAAAGGGACTGACGTGGGGAACTCGCTCGCGGACCGATTTAATTACGTTATATACGAAAGTGTGTGGCATAACGTCCGTGGGATATGGCCGAAAGCTCGGGGACGCGTTAAACTGAATTAACCGAAAGTGACGTACGGTCCTGTTGAAAATTTCTCTTGTCGAAAACGAGAATGGCCAGGACGAGAATTCTACGTCAATATATATATATATATATATATATATATATATATATATATTTATACATACGTATGCATATCACTCCAGTTTTCAGTGAAACAAAAATGACGCCGTCCACCACCATCACGTTTGTACAAACACAAAAAAAACCCAAAAATTTCACGCTTCGCGCTACCCAGCCGGTTTTCATGTAAATGAAGACGATATAGAATTAATTTTAGGAATCTCCATTTTCCACTATGAATTTTTTTTCCCTCGCCGAGCTTCAAACTCTTTTGGTTCGTATTTTTTTAATTTTTCTTTCAAAGACACTTGGTGACTTCTCTTCGGAGAATCTTCCATCTCTCGCACGTTTTTGTTTGATGAAAAAAAAGAAACAAAAAGAAAAAACGCGAGGTCGCTAGGGAGTCGAGCAACAACCGGCAAATATATATATATATTTTTTTATATACATTCGGGGTTTCACGGCTGAGAAGATAGAATTTCCTTGTGGACGGCGCGTGACGCCGACGACTAGTAAAATTTTAACAAAACAAAAAAGACAAGCGGAGTAAGAGTAACAAAGAATATATTATACAAAACGAACACGCGCGCACGCGCGCTTCCTAAATTTTACTTTCTCGACTCATTTTTTATCACATTCCCGCGTAGGTATATGGCCGTCGTGTTGGTCGCGACAAACGTATATCGCCTATGTGAAAATGTTGCATATGCATCCATAACTCGATAAACCGTGCTCGGCCCGGGTTGAAATATTTGCACAACAAGACTTTTATATGTTTCCCCGTGGGAAATAGAAGCCGAGAAAAAATAGGTGGGTACTACGATGAGGAGCGAGGAGCGGAGGCTGTGGCGGCTTCGAATAAATTCAGAGAACGTGTACATGCTCGCCGGGAGTTTTTAATAACGAATGCATATATTTTATTACGCAAGCTTGAAAAGGTCTTGGTTAAAAATCACCCGTATTAATCACGAGACAAGATACGGCCCAATTTTTTATTACTTTTATCCGTAGGTACGTGCGAAGACCGAGCATAATTTTTTTCTCTCAAGTACCAAGTTCATTTAAACGGTCGATTACAATTGCGAGCTTTAAGAAATTTTCTTCAGATCTTTGATTCGGAAAATAAATTTTATGAAAGAAATTGGGACGTTCTTTTTACTTTTTTTATCGGATTTGTTTTTATTGCGGGGGTGAATCGGTATAAGGGATGAAACCTGATTTTTGATAGTGGAGATTTCGTCAAATATTGTCCGTTACTCGAACCAGACGCAAACGTTTCGAGATTTTTTTTCTACGCATTTATGGGAAAAGTGACGAGACAAATGACTGACGCACCCTTCACGCTGCGGTATCTCATCGTCGCACCCTACCCTGACACCTCTTCCGGCCTTCGGACATCTTTATCGAAACCCTCGATCAATTCCACCCCAACATCCAATAAACGAAAAAAAGTAGGAGGGATGAAGCTTATTCTCGGCCTGCGCCCTTTTATACATTATGTATACGAAAAGGCACAAACAATCATGATGTAGGTCGATTCGACGCCCGTCGCACGGTTCCACGGGTCGAAAGATAAATACGAAAAATCGTGCGACTTTAAATAAATTTATGAAAAAATAACAGAGTCGATGGAAATTATCGTTAAATCCTCGAGAAAAATTATCTCGAGTCGGAACTTTGCGATATTTAACAAATATTTTCTCAGCCTGTATCTCTTTCCCTTGCGAATCTCTTTGACCCTCTACACTCTCGCGTTTGCGACGAAATTCTTCCGACGACTCGGAAGAGAGAACTTTGAACGCTGAATCGAAAGCTCTCTCACTTTCTCTCTCTCTCTCTCTCTCTCTCTCTCTCTCTCTCTTTCGCTCTTATTTCTCTCGATGAACCAGAACCGATGCCGGTGCCGTGCCCGCGGCGTTGAAACTCGTGAACTTTCGTTCGGAAACTTTCGCATCTGGACGAAGAAAACAAAGAAGTCACGTAAGCAAGAGCGAGAGAGAAAAAAAAGTTTCCATGAGCGAGATAGAATGACGTTGGAGTGAGAGTGAGTGGGAAAGAGAGAGTGAGAGAGAGAGAGAGAGAGAGAGAGCAAGAAAGAGGGAGAGAAATAGTCGAAGACAAGAAAATGGAGAAGAGATTGGAAGAATTTTGCGGGACGTGGGTGAAGCAAAGATCGGGAAGGGACTGAGTTACCGAGAGTCTGGAGAAACTGAAGAATATGGCGACGAGAAAAATAAAAGGCGGAAAATGCGAAGAAGAACGAGAGACAGAGAGAGAGAGAGGGAGAGAAAGAGCTCTTACAGCCTGAAGTAAAAGGAGGGGAATGATTGGGGGGGGGGGGGGTGGCACGTTCCGAGAACGACGCGCTTAATCTTCGATCGAGATATCGGTGTCTTTGCCAGTGGCAAAAGCATAGAGCGCGGTGTAATAGCATAAACGAACCGTTTGAAAGAGAAAGATAGATAGATAGATCGAGAGAGAGAGAGAGAGAGAGAGAGAGAGAGAGGAAAAAACCGCATTAAATTATCCTGTATCTCGTCGATTAAATCTCTCTCGCCCGCTCAGTAGCGAATGAACGAAAACTCGAGAGTAGAAGATTCGGGATCGAGGGGAAGGAAGAAGGGAAGATGCGAATTTGAAATTGTCGAGGATAACAAAAGGCGTTAGGAAAGATAGAGGGCGAACGGTGAAAAGTCGCAAGCATTTCGTTAAATCTTTTTTCACAACCTCGTTTATTAACCTCTCTTAAAAAAAAACAATAAAAAATACATTTCGAGACATCTGGAAAATAATAAGTTTAAGAATTTTTATAATTGCAGGTTATATCATGAGATTTTCATAAATAACGAACCGATTGACTGATAACGTTACGGACATGAGATACGACGAATATATATGTAACAAATATCAGATATATTGCGTATAGAAATTTCTCGTTTTTCCATTTAATATCGAGGCGGGTAATTTGGTCCTCTCGCGGCAATATTATCGTATACCCTTCGTCTCTTTGAGAAGATGAAACCTTCGCATCATCCTGCTATTTTCCACCCTTCCTCTCTCTCTCTCTCTCTCTCTCTTATTATCCAGAATCCAATCCCCGATCAGTTTGCAAACGAAACCGCTATATTCCCGTGGCTCGAAACGTTTCGGTTTTCGTAACTTTGCCACGGTTCATGTTTCGATATGCCGGATCTGTTTTTTCGCCCCCATCCCTCACTCGCAGTTTCGCGCTCAGCTTCATTAGCACCAGAAACTAACCGAACGTGCGCGGCTTATTAATCCCCTCGTACCCGTTCGTTCTTTCACTTTCTCTATACCTTATCAAGTATCTCTCGATCGTTCCAAACGTAACGAAAATCAATGAAATATCCGTAGCGAACTAAACGGATAGTCGGCTACTTCAAACATCCGCCATATCACCAGCATCGCGAACGAACGATTATCCGATCCTTTCATTGCCTCGATTCTAAAATTTTCCGTCAATCGTACGATTATCCGAACGTCGATTAGATTTCAATTTTTGCCTACATCGTGGCCTCGATGGTGCGATCGCAAATCGAAATTGATGATTCGGGGAGGGGTGGAGGGGCTGGGGGAGCGAAGTTAGTAAACGAGAGGGTAGAACGACGCGCGGGAGTTTCTGGCTCAACGTTCAATTGCTCGCGATATTCACGAATGGTTTATAAATATCTGTATAGACGTGTTATAGATCCCCCTCAGGAGAGCACCCGACTCGTCCCAATGTAACGAGGAATAATCGATAAACCGATATTTCATTTCGTGGATTACTCTCGCTCGACCGCTAAACTGGCCCGTTTCCCAGAGTGATGCGTGATTCTCGTCGGACGAGTAAGAGGTGAAAGCACTCGTCTCGACCCTCGACTATATCTAAGTCTCTAACTTGTTGGTGTTTTACCGACGAACTTCAAATCCTCGCTCGCCCAGGGCAATCACGAGTACCCGAAATTCCCATTGTTTTCAATATCTCACATCATAATCAAAAAATGAAACAAATTACAATAAATTCTGCGTTCGAACATTCTTTTTATTCGTTATTGTTGTTGTCCTTGTTGTTTCTTTTTGCAATATCAAATTCTTCGAAATAAAATATTTATATTCATTATTAATTAATCAACGAGACGTACAAAACGTAGCAAAGTATTTAAAGTATAACGGATTGAAAAAAAAATATCGTCTATCTCGAAAATTGTGAAGTATCGATGAGTCGTAAGGTCGGATATTCGAAAAATTTTCGAATATTTGTCGTTCGCTCGTGATACGGGACACTCGCAGTGTCTCGTGTCGAATAAAACACGGAGCGATTGATGGATTTGTCGAAATGAGCGTGACCATCCGATACACATATGCGAATAGAAGCGGAACGACAAGCGTACGTACGTATAGTACGCTACATATGTACACACGTATAATACATATACATATGTACATTATACATGTTCTATATACTTGTAGCTAACTCATACACCGTGTATTACTACTACCGCCCATTGTATCACTCCATTAAACATTCGCTGCAGTGCACTATAAACCACGATATAATCTCGCAATGCGGTAAACACTGCCAAGTTAAACGAGCGCCCGGGCGAGCCTTCGGGGATCGGGAGGGAGAAAGAGATAGATAGAGAGAGTGAGAGAGAGAGAGAGAGAGAGAGAGAGAGAGAGAGAGAGAGAGAGAGAGAGAAAGGAAGAAAGACAGAGAGAGCACGAGTTATATTATTCCAAGCGTAGCAGAGCAATTTCGACTCTCTCTCTCTCTCTCTCTCTATGTGCCTTCCTCTCTATCATTCTCTGTCTGTCTCGCTCTTTGCTCCATTATGCTTGGCGTTCGCAAGCTCCGGTGTACGGAAAATCGAGCGTCGACGTGAAAACAATTTTACCTGTTTTCCACTTCTCATTCGCGATCTCCGCGACCTCGCCCCTTGTACATAAGCCAAATAGTGCATACAACGTAACGCGTGTACACAGTTGATTCGCGAGTGAATTTGACAATCGAAAATCGACTAGCGTCAAAAGGTGAGCCACTCTTTCAAGACCAGCGGTAGTAATTTATTTTTTCATTTTTTTCTTTGCGAAACGAGGTCGGTCTTGTATTTTTTTTTCATTCCTGCTGGTATATTCACGATGTTGGCTCATTCATCATCGAGCAACGCAATTGAGCAATCAGACTAAAATATATGGAAACATCGGGCTACGTCGGAAGAACAGAGGTTGGTAGGGGGAATTGTACGATGTGCTCGTGGAAAAGAGGAAGAAGAAAAAGGAAGAAAGGGTGTAAGAGAAAGGAGGTTTCGAAAGATGAATAGCCGGCGGTAAAAATGTGAGAAAGGCAAGAAAAAAGGGGCAAGCGAACGAGGAAAAATACGGGAGCGACGCAAACCGCACTCGATCTTCTCAGCGTTAATATAGGAATTTTTTTTTTATTCTCTTCTCTTTTCTTTTTCTTTTACTATTCTTTTTCTATTCGTTTCGCTTCTTTTCTTCCTTTCCCTATATAGCGTTCTTCAACTCGCGGTACGGTTTCTCACCCTCTCTCTCTCTCTATTTCCTTCCTTCCGTCCGTCCAACGATGCCCTTATACGCCTTTTGGTCTTTCTCCTCGCACGACTTTCATTCTACATCCAGAGCTAACGTCTCGGTCTACTTTGTTCTCCACTCGTTCCTACTCGAAGCCACACACGCTGCATGAATTTTACAGTCAACGCCGTTATCCCCTCGCCGTTGAACCTTCGCACGCTGGACGACCTGACTTTCTTTTTTTTTCTTTACTTTGACCTCATTTTAAACGTCACACTAAGATGTTCGATATCGATCTTGGGATAGTTTTTTTTCTTTTTTCTTTTTTTTTCTTGTCTCTTGAGTCTCGTTTCACCACGCAAAGAACTTAGATACGTTACTCGCCTAGGATACCATGGAAACTATAGTCTCGGTACGTTCGATCTACGAACGAAAATATATTATTCACTCTGGAACTAAGAGTAAAGTCAATATTTTAACGTCATTAAAATTCCAAGACCCTTTCCCACGAAAGGCGTAAAATTTTAATGATCCCATTGTAGATTAATTGAAACAGCAATTAATCCGCACGCTAGCTATATTTGTGTTCTGAATTAACAACCTTGGCGTTTCCGCGGCTTTCCGGTTGGATTTTTTCACCTTCGTTTCCTCGACTTTTTTATCTAAACCACTTTTTCGTGCTAAATAGAACTTTTTTTTTGATCCGGAGAATCATAAACGAGATATGTTATTGTTCCACTTGAAATGGGGCACGACGCACATGTATCGGTGTAGAGGACACCTCTCCACCTCGCGAATCTCCAATCACGTATGCAGGGGAAGTGATAGCGAGGATAACAGACAGGCAGACCGAGAGAGACAGACACGAATTTTCTTTTTTTTCCTGTTTATTTTCCAAAAAACCTGTCCAAACAAGAACCGAAAAAACGAATCAATCGAGTCACTCGTGCGGTTATATTATTTTCCATCGTGCAATACGTATGTATGGACACGGGGTAGTCATTCGAGCGTTATATCTCGGTTCAATCAATCTCCGACTGTGAAACAGAGGCGAGCCGATACGACACGAGCGGGATTGAATTTTTGTCAGGCGCAGCGCATAACGAATATTTCGAAATTCCAAGTTGAATTTCGTAATAGGTCGATAATGCAATAACGTAATAAAATATTCGCGACAATATCAAAGTCTCTCGATCGTACCTAATTCGTGACTTTTACCGAACGATTAAATTTACTTTTTGTTTCGTTCCTTCGTAACGGAAAACTAAAACGACATTAAAAAAAAATCTTGAATAGGAACGAGATGAAAATTTTGATTAATGAAAATGATACAACAACAAAAAAACGCGTACCACCTTTACACAATTTATTTTTTAAATCGAATTTTTTTATCACCCTTAGTCTCGCCTCGTGAAATTTTCCATCGAAGTAATAATTAACGATGCGATTCGTCGCGTAATCCGATGGCACCTTGGGTGTAACACTAATGCCGGTGGTGTGAGCTATCAACGTTTGCGAGGTTCCTCCCCCTCCCCCACCTCGCCCCAACTGTTATAGGTATACCTTCGTTGTCACGAACGTTCCGATACGTGGTACTAATGACGCGCGAACCAGCCCCCCCCCCGGCATTCGAGCACCGTAATCGCTTTTATATTTTCAAGCCCGGAATTACGAACATGCTCGCTCCGATAATATTCCATTTTACCCTATCTCTCCCCACTCTCATTCTGCGCAGCTCTCTATCATCTTTTGCATTTCCGCCCACCGTCATATAAACGCGTTCCTCGAACGATCTCTTTTAATAATATTAGAGCGTCAACCTCTCTCCCTCTCTCTCTCTCTCTCTTCCTCTTTCTCTCTTTCGTCGCTCGTTCGCTATATTAGAAGATAGATCGGTATGATCGATCGACCTCTTTTTTTCAATACCACTAACTGCTTACATACCGCAAAATTTATTCAACCGTTAATTCGTATCTCTCAGAGATAAAATATTCGCAAGATTATTTATACATGGAATTAATAAATATTTTTATCATAGATAATAATATCGATAAATTTATAGATAATAAAAATGTATGTCATCGCGTGTTATGAAGAGATATAAAAAACAAATTATGTATATCGATATACGTGGAGGTTTCTTATGATTTACTTTTTTTATTTATTTTTTTATTAGTACATAAATTCATCCAGTTACTGCGTCAACTTCCGTCAAACAATGAGATATTTTTTCATCCCGTCTCGTCGCTTGCGCGCAAAGAAGATCAAAGCCGAAAGACACACGACGAAGACAGCGAGAGGTTTAATATAGAAAATTTTCCTATTATATACTTGGGTCGCACGAGATTGCCGGTGGTATAGAAGAGTGCCGGGTAGGTTGAGCGCGTCGCCCTCGAGCTTAAAGCTTATCTGTGACTTGGCTCCCGTGGAAAAATTGCGCGAGTAAACGGAAAACGGTGGATCGTATAACTTGCCGGGATACTTTTACGAGGAAGCTCGCGAGAAAGATTCTGTGTCATTCGTGATACAACAATTTCCGCGAGAAAGTAGAATTTTTTCTTCTTCTAATCACTCGACCACTCGATCTCGTCTCTCGTCGTCAAAATCGTACGTCGAATTAACGAAATCTCGAAACGACAGTTTCATTTTAATTCGCTCGATTAAATGTACAAAAAACATTCTATAACGTGAAACAAACAAAAAATACGAAACGAAAAAGAAGACTTCAGAAATTTACGATCGAAACGAAATACGATCCACGAGCGATTACGAGACACGAACGGGAGACAGCTTGACTTCCTATCGTAATTTAATAACTTATCGACGGGGTCGCTTAAACTGCGAGGGTGGTATACGAGTGTAGTGGAGAGGTCTCCGGGAAAATAGATTCGCATACATATATATTTCAGCCTGTTCGATAATCGCATTAGTCTCTACGTAGAGAGAATTGCCGCGAGATTCGAAGAGCATTTCACGCTCGCTTCGTAAAAGACGCGACGAGGCTGGGCTTTCGACTCGTACACTCGACTGGAAAAAAAAAGAAAAATTGGCCCCCAGCCAATTTTCGAACGAGCCGAATGATCTCGATTTGATTCGACGTCTCGTCTCGCTCTTTATGTCACTCTGTCACTCTCTCTCTCTCTCTCTCTCTCTCTCTCTCTCTCTTTCGCTCTTTTATTTCCAGAAAAGCTTTGGTGGTGAAACTAACGATTGAACCCGATCATTGAAAATCAATTTAATCCTCTCGTAATTCTACCGATACCACGAACTATTGTCCTAAATTACTAACCAATTCTTTGTTTCTATATTCGTAATTAAACCGCAAAACGTTACACCATATTTCGATTCGACTGTCATTAGCAATTTTCCAATCTATTTTCTCCCGGGCGATTCTCAAACGATCAATTTGTATTTCGTTTGTAATATTCATTGCTTTGTCCCGTGATAAGCCGGGGTTCACGATTATATTGCAATTTGGAGCCACTTGCGCTATCGCGGAAAGACGAAGGTGGTCAGCCATGCGCATATTCACCGTGTGTGGTATCGAGCCGCTAAATGGTAATGCACGCGATGCAAACTATCTGTGCGATCATTCGATATAGTCGGAGAGGCCGATGCGAGTTATACTTCCGGGGGCATCGAATTACTACATCACAGTCTGACTATTGTCGGACATATACATAGTTCATCCCTACGTTTGTGCGAAAATGTAAATCTATATAGACGTATCGTACGGGCTAAAGCGTTAATGGACTCTCGAAGAAGAGGGCTGTGAGGGGGATGGGGAGATTGGAAGTGACTGAGAGGGAGAGAATAGTATCGTGTTTATGCAGACGCGGATAATCCACTCGTGCAATTGCATCTGGCGGAGTCGCACGCACGTGGAGTAGCCGAGAGGTATTACAGGCCTGATTACCTGCGTTCTGCCCCGAACATCCGAAATGTTCGTGAACTAAGGGTATTCGGGTGGGAGTGGGCCGGTGAGGAGGAGGGGTCGCTCTATTATCGTATAATGTAAATCAGCGTTATATCCGTTACGGGCCGCGTTGCTCTTGCTCCGGTCAAGCAAATTGCACGAACCTCGAGTTACCGCGTAGCGGAAAATTCGTTGCGGTAATTAACGAGGCGATTGCGAGAAGACGTGCCAAACGAATTAATCGGATACTTCGATGAGCGATAGAACGTGTATTTCTTAATCGTTGACGAATATTTTCTAAGCTCGTTATTGGAAAATTATCGTTGGTGTTATCGTTACGTCGATTATCGATCGGATCGAGCCAAATTTCGAGGATGAATAGTTTCTTTGTATCAAGGTGAAATTCAACGAGGATTTTTAATCGATCGAGAGGTCTATTGTTCGGTGTAATGTTTCGTACGTGGCGGGAATCGAAGTCGAGTTCGACGGACTAATTAAAGTTAGTTTGGATTTTCATCGATCGATGGTAAAGTAGAGGGAAGAAGTAATTGGAGGAAAGTGATTATAATTGTGGTTTCGAGAACGTATTGTTTCGTAGTGATTGAAACTTTTCAGCATCGAGAGGACCTAATCGCATCTCCCGAGAGATTCGAACAAACTTCGAGCGTTCCGACGATCGAAGTGATCGTCGAGGTAGCCAGCGTCCTGCAATTCGAAACCAGAGTTTGCACCTCTAGAGGCGAAATTTTATTTCGGCGTTATCGATTCGAGCGTCACGAATATTACACGCCCAGGATCGATTATATCCCGCAAAAACGTCCTTTATAAAATCCATCGAGAAATTTTTAATCGTGTTTAACTCGATGCTTCGAAGTTGCTCGCGTGATTCGTCGATAATTTAATATCTAATTCTAATTTGACTCTCATTCCTATCATACTTTCGAAAAAAAATCCCTCGAATCTGAAAAAATGAGATACGTACCGTTTTTTTAAATTGTTTTTGTCCTCCGTAGTGTGTTGAGAGAAACGCAACGTTGTTTCTCGTGACGATTGCAACGTTCTCCCTCGTACGGTATCTCACGTACAGTCGCGATAAGCCCACCGTCGCCTTTAATCACAATATTAACAACACTAATTTCCTGTCTTTCCTAAAACCACCCTTGATTTTACGACACCAACGTTTAAACAAAAACGACAAAACTAAGTAAAGGACGAAAAATAAAAATATAAAAAAGAACGTCACTCGCGTATAATTACGCGCACGATCGAATTTCCTCGATAACGCAACAAAGTTGCTCGTAGCGTTTAGGGTACATGCCGTAGAGGGCTCGTGTGTATAACGTCGCGAGAGGCTTTACGCGAACGAACGCCCGGGCAACGTGCGGCCGGATTTAATCCAGATTAGGACACCGCGCACAAGCAGCTTCCACGTAGGATATTCACTATACCGACCAACCTCCAACCCCACGTTTTCTTGTTTCTCGGTGAGTTAAGCACGTGTTACGAATGCCACGATGAAAAACGAACTCCGTACAAACGTACGACGAATCGACAGTACCACGACGATGATAGCTGACACTTTACGAAGATAAATAAAAAATGTAATATTAGAATCGTGCACAGTTAAAAGAAAAATTGCAATAAAATTACATCAAATTTACGATACGATAAATAAATATTCTTCATTTAATCGATATTTTTTTTTCCTACGGATCGTTATCGTTTAATCCAGATTTATAAAAATCTACAATATCACCCCCGTTTTTTTTCCTAGACTGCTTTGTTCTCGAACGCTTTCATAGCTGTGCTTTTCATCTTCTTTTTTTAACGGTCTCTACCGTCTTACTCCATACTCTCGCCTCTGCCACTCTAACGGCATGATATCCGGAAGCTTGTCAAAGACGCGATATAGATGATAAATCCGAGGTTACACACACACACACACAACAGGGATATATGTATATGAAGCTTGGGTTGTAGCTGTCCCAGTTTACGAATAGCCGTTAAAAGTTTATAATCCACGATAACCCAGCCTCCGCTATGCGACATCAAACCATAGTCCTTCGGTGACATGCCTCAACCCCCACCCCCTCTGCCTTCGCTCCTCTCAACGAACCCCTCGATCTCACGTTTCAGTACCACCGCGATAACACGTGAGCGTTGGCGCTCTCGTCACTTGTCACTCGTGGATGAGAGCAAGTGCAAGGCAAAAAAGAAAGAAGAAGAAGAAGAGCAAAAAACTAGAAAATACGTAAAATCGTAGATAAAGGAAAAATCCTAACCCGAAACGACTCGTGAAACGATAGCGTTCGGTACTCGAGACGCGCGTGCGAGTTCGTTCGAGAGCTTATCGAGCACTCGGTAGGTTAAAAAAAAACCCAAAAAATAAAAATAAAAACCTTACAGAAAGTCGAAAAACATGTTCGGTACATACGGTATACAGGGGTAGCAAAAAAAAACGAAAAAAAAATTGCCCAGAAAAATCTGTTAGAAAAACTCCCCGAGGGATCCTCCTTCCCCTTAATTCAGCGGTAGGGAAAGTTTTACGATCCTTTTTTTCTTTATACGCTTACTCCCTTTCTCGCTATTTCTCTCCTTCTTGGCTTTTTCTTTTGCCTTTTTTTTGTTATCAACCAACGACTGAAAAAAGGGGGAGGGGGGCGTTGTTATTCGTTTCACTCGGATGAAGTTATCTTCGTTTGCGTTAGTGCGAGGTTGGCTTTTCGTAAACCGTGCAAGAAGTTGGAGACCGTTGGTTTTACAGCCAGACGTTTAAGTAGAAAACCTTGCCCTCCCGCCCCCTTCCTCCACCCCCGCCCCAGCAACCCACTCATCTCGTTGCTTCTACGTTTGCTCGTTGTTAATTTTTCCCGTAAAAAGACAAACGCACACACACACATTTTGTCTCTACGAGACGTAGGAACAAACGCGAATTACGATCTGACTGGAATATTTAAAAAACGTTTTTTATCTATAGTATTGTTTTGTTGTTTTTTTTTTCTACATATTACTTATCGCTCCCGTAAAATTCACGCGAGCGTGTTTTTCTCACGATGCCCGATTGGAATGTTGTAGAGGAGAATAAAGGCCGGCGGCGAGTCTCGATGTAACGCCATATAAATTTTACGATAAATCCTTCCCGCACAGCCCTTTCTACCCTCGCAATGCCACCCACGCGGTGAACGTTAATCCCTCCCAATAAATAGAATAACATGACGGTTATTCGAGAGAGAGAAAAAAAAAATAGAAAAACTTTTTCCCCGCGCCTCCGTCGGCTTATCGACGATGCAAATTTATCGAATATCGAACTAGCGTTCCTCTCACCCCCCCCCCTTCTTCCTCCTTCTCCTCCTTCCCGCACCCCTGTATCTCTGCGACAATGCAAACCCGGCGTTATTTATCTCGGGGAATCACGAGTATAAAAAAAATGAAAAAAAAAACGTCGAGTCGCGAATATCGATGTAAAACTTGATACTTTTCGTGGCCTTACATAAATTGCCAATACAATGGACGAAGTGATCCTGTTGGCTTGAATCGTAGAAGAGGAAAAAAAAAGGTGAAACTTTTTTCACACACACACACACACACGCACACGCGCACAATTGGCTTCGAGCTTTTGGACACACGCCTTGTATAAGAACGAGGCACGAAAAGTTTCACGCGATCTCGCGAGACAGTTTACTAGCAACGGCCACGGTTGTCTTCATCGTGGATTACACGAGCATGCACCCGGCACGAGCGACGACAAAACTTCACTACCTTTGTATTCAACGTAGCACACGTAAAAAAAGGAAGGAGAAAAAAACGGCTTAAAATCGCGCGTGATTTATTTCCTCAAATATCATTATTCTTGCTTCGAGGCAAGCTTACGTACGCACTCCTTTTATTTTCATCACGTTACTTTCACGACGTGTGTATGTGTATTTTTTGTAATTTAACGCGTCTCGTAAAGTGGAAGGATTTTTGTGCAAATTATTAATTCTTTTTTTTCTTCACTCCCTCTTTTTCCCTCGCTTCGTATTACACACGCGAAAGTTTTCGCTCGATTTTTCTTTTGTTTTTTTTTCTTCTTCTTCTTCTTCTTCTTTCTCTTCTTCACTCGTTCACTCCTCGTTTCGTCATCGTCATTACGTTATCGCACCAAAAACTTTTACCTTGACACGAATATTTTTAGAGTTCGTTCGCATTAAAGTTTGAAAGAGGAAAACAAATTTTTTTTCTTCTTGTTTTCCATAAACGAGACGTGGTTGCTCGTTACGTTTTTTTAAAATTGATATTCGAGATCCGGGTGGAATGAAAAAAAAGAAAACAAACGAGTATACGTCTCGATTTCGCGACGATCCTTCGTGAGACGTGGAAAAGCGCTCGCGCTCTTCCTCCCGATCGCCGGTTGCTTGTTAGGGCTTCGCGAAAGGACTGCCAGGCGCCGCGGCAAAATCCAGCGCGCATCGAGCCGACGCAACCCCCGGCCCATCCTCTACTCTCGCGGAAGGTATGTGTACCACACACCAACCGTTCTACCCGTTCGAGTTTCTCCCAACCCCCCACCAACATCCCCCCAACCCCTCCTCTTCACTCTCCCTCTCCTTCCTTGCCAGCCCGAGTTCGTACGTACGAGTTTCTATCTCGCTCGCTTCCTCACCCCTCAGCCCCTTCACCCCTCCCGCTGTTCGCTTCTCTCGCATCATTCTCAACCCTTTCTTCTTCTTCTCATCTCTGTCTCTGTCTCTGTATCTCGATCTTGTTTATTTCCTCTAGCACTCGCGATTTTCTTTCTAACGAATGCAAAAATTTTCCTGGAGTTATGAGAACAACCCTAGTGTGCGCGCTTAGAGGGGTGTGCGAGCAGGGGTGGTACATATTGGGGATATATTGATATGAAAGATGGGATGAGACTAAAGTGTACTATAATTATCGCAGATGCAAATAGGA
Organism: Netelia inedita; assembly: GCA_964017225.1. NCBI lineage: Eukaryota > Metazoa > Arthropoda > Insecta > Hymenoptera > Ichneumonidae > Netelia > Netelia inedita. Next base: position 5,341,420 of record OZ024921.1, read on the forward strand.
GTCGAAATTTGTAGAAAAGGGAGTGACAATTTGAGCATTTTTAAAAAATTCGATCGTTCGTATCGACGCCGTCATTTTTAATTATGATCCGATCTTGCTTCCTTCGTCCGAGCTTTTATATTTTGTGTCGGAACATAAGCCTTTCAAAATTTAATAAAAATCCGTGCGTGGGTTTGACGTAGTGGAAGAAAACTGTATTTTTGCCCGAGATCTCTGTCTGACTCGACGTTGACCAGTTTAAAAAAAAAATCAATTATTATTCAAATTATTCAAAAATTTATTACGCGTTGAATTATTGCCCGTGCGTTTGTCTCGTTGATCGTACGAAACTACGAGATTATTATTAACGTCTGTGCGAAGCGTATGTATGTACTAGATGGGAGACGCAGGAAACAGCTAATTGTCTTCGTCAAATATAATAACGAACTACGTGTATACGAATTGGCAGAGCGCGGACGGGGATTCCCACGTACGTACAATTACAGCCGCAGTTACGTTAATTAGAGAGACGAATACATCCTCTCGGCATAAAGCGCATTATACGATCGCGCATTTGACAACAATAATCTCGCGTTACGAATAGGTATAATATCTTCGTTTCGCTAAATCGTTAAAACCGTTTTTTTTCTCGTTCGATTCAACGAAAATTGCAGAGAGCGCAGATTGCTATTTTAAATACTTGTAACGAATATATAGCGAGCCCTTCATCGCTCTATCGCCATGGAATAAACGGGCCATTTCAAAATATTTATTGCCACCGAATAAAATCTATTTGACCAATATAGAAGAAACGTGCCATCAACGTCGAATGAATGCGCAATGATCGGGAGAAATTTGCTTTTACATCGGAATAAAATATATCCCTCGTCGAACGAACTTCAGTTTTGATTGAGATACATTTTATTGAATCGAAAACAAATTTATTTCCGACCGTCACGCGCACTTGCCAAAGACAGATGCGCGCAACTGATAAATTCTCGATACGATTTGAACCGAATTGCAAAAATTTTGTGTTCTACGATCGAGGATTAAAAACAATGAACGATTTTCCTCGTTGTTTATAAATTTATTCCGTCGCTCGATGGGAAACCAGAACCAAAAAAAGAACAAGCCGATGCGTCAAAAATTCGGAGGATGTAACCAGCGTTCGATCGCTCGCGTATCGAACAACTTTAATTACGCCCTCGTGACTTTTTTCCCCCGAAGCTAGTGTGTACATACGATTTTAACCAAATTTCCAATTCACTTCGCGTCGTTCGATGCGCGAACTATTAAAAAATGCGTAAGCCAAATGGAATCGACGGGCCGAATTGGAGAGAAGCTCGATAACCGTGCGAATAATTTTTAATCAAAAGATGGATTTCCATATACGAATAACATCGACGTATACGCTTCTTTTGCCACCGGAAACGATGGGAATAAAAAAAAGAGCTTGAAACTTTTTTTTAACAAATCACTTTTCGCGGTTCTCGTATTATTGAGCACTTTTCGAATGTCATCGCGAGTACCGTTTTATCTCGATATTAATCATCGCTCCGAGAATACATCGGAGAATACAATTACCATAATTTGTACAAATAATTATGACGCCGTGTGTCCCCTGGGATATGGGAAAACTCTCGAATACGCCGAGTTTAAAATTATATGTTGGATGTATATTTGCATCTGCATTTGCGAATGTACTCGTGCACTTACGACTTTCCTAGGTGAAGAATATAGGTATATATATTCTTCATAATCTTCATGTATATATATATATATATATATATATTATGTACACATGTATATTTTCAGCGTTGTTAACAATTTGCATAAACGACGTGGAAACACGCGAGTTTCACTCGGCACGCACACTAACGAACTTGTTATTTAATTAAAACGTCACTGAACGAGTTTACTTTCCCTTCGCGATGGGTTCGTTCGCATTGTTTCACTTCTTGCTAAATTTTAACTCCCCCGACACACTCTACACACTAAAAGTCTATGAATGTATATATATATATCAGGGTTTCGTACTGCTCGATCACTATGCGGAGATCACCATATCGTAACTTCAATCAGACGATGACTTTTATCACTCGCATCATCGCCCTGTGATTTTATCAATTAAAAATTATCAATTGCGAATGAAAGTTTTGTAATTTATCGAACGAACGGTAATTCGTAACACGAATGAACACAATTTCGATCTAAATAGATCTTAGAATTTTGCAATTAAGTGAAACAATTTTTTTTTTAATCTGGCATATTCATCGATTTTTTTCTCTTATTTCATCATATTCTCCATAAATTTTCAGGCTTTCGTATATTTTCATCTCGCGTTTGTTTCACGAACGAGAGGGGCCTTCGGCTATTCATTGAATATAATTTCCATTGAGTTATTCAGCCCCTGTGAATATATTTAAGAAAAGAAAAAAAAATGAAAGAAGAAAAAAATCGCTTATAGCGTTGAGTCAAATCTCTCACGACCGCAACGGGCCAGACACGAAACGTCGCGGAGCGTCAAAGGCGCGAGAATATTCGGGTTAGCGCGCGAGCGTCGTAAAGTCTGATTGATCGACGGCATCGATCAAGCCGCTGGGCTCAGGTCGCGTTTAACTTTATATTAAATACTTTATCACTATTCGCGGAGGTTCGCTCTCGCGTTCCCTCCGCGATTTTTAACTTCGTTTCCGTCAAGCACGGAGCTCCTTTCGCGCGTTGGAATTTTGCACGGAAGCCCGAGACACGGTTTTCTTTCTTTCTTTTTCTTTTTTTTTAATTCTTTTTCTTTTTCGCCGTACGCTTTACCTTTTTTTAATTCGTTCCGCTCGCTCGCCCCTCTCGCTTTCTTTCCGCGCTTTCTTTCGTCTTCTCGATTCGTTTACATCGTTTTATTTTTATCCACAAAACGTTCTCGCTTCCCAGGTACCATTATTAAAAATCGGATACGCCGGAACGAGGAATTTTCTCCCGAATCCCGTTTCCCTCCTCTCTCCATAATCTCGTTCTCTCTGTCTTTCGCGAGCTCAACGTGTAACCGTTTTCACCCCCAACCCTCACTCACTCTCTTTCTCTCTTTCTTCCGCTTTCTCCCGGGTATTCTTCTTCCATTTTTTTCCCTTACGTTACCGCCTGCCTTTATTGCCCTATTCATCCTTTTTTCGACTCGAACACGAAAGCCGTATCACCGTGCAACGATCAGTCGAATCCTCGCGCCAGTTATGTATTTTAATATCGCTTCGAAGTGCCACGGCGTAACGTTCTTACGTTCCACTGTATAGTCAAGAATGACTATTTCTGTATAGTCAAGAATGATATCGAGCCATCGTACGATAACTTATGAATAAGAATAAAAAAGACAGGAAGCTTGTACGAGAAAGAGTAATAAGAGATAATTTCGATCTCCCGCGAGAGAGACACGGGGCGTGTCTCACTCTCGGCAGATCGGAGACGAGCCTTTCGGTGCCCGTTCTCCCGGGTGTACGTATATTTTCATTTTGAATAAAAAATTTAAAAAAAAAATACAACGCGACAGGACAAGCCGAAAATAAATGGACGAAAAAGAAAAATTATTTCGTACGCGCCCTAGTCGCGTGACTCGGGAAGGGTGTCCGTGCGCACGGTTGCTCACGGAGTGACTTTGACACCGTTTATGTGACGTATATAAAAATAAATAACCCCCGTGCGCGAGTTACCGCGACTGTGCAACGCGAGAAACAGAAGCAATTTTCGACCACCCCCGGATATTTCAGAATCGGGCACACGGGTACGAGAAAATTTATGTTTCGTAATATTGATCAAGGAAAAATTCGATCGACGCGAAAATAGGACGCTAAATTTTCTATACGTGAGAGACTTGAATAAAAAAAAGGGTGGTTAATCGATCGAAGCGATTAAAATCTCGTCGATGCCAAAATCTTCTATAAAATCGCGTTAGGAATCGTGAATATACCGAATTTAATCGAAGTTCGACTCTTCCACGAACGAAGATCGACTCGTGGATAAGAACACGTACACGCACACATTTATCCACGTGATTCTCTGGTTATAATTTGGCCCGAGTGCTTCATCTCGAACTGGTACGACGATTTTCCCAGGATGTTCTTGCGATCGAGTGTTTATACTCGTACGAGTCGGCCGAATCGGGCCGACTCGATTAACCGAAGGAACGATCGATATAATATCTATGAATAGATAGTAAAGACACGAGACAATGGCGACCGAGAGAATTTGAGAACATTACGAATTAATTTGTCAACGATAAATCTTGTCGCGTGATTTTCGTCGTCCAATTTAACATTCGTGTCAGACGCGTGAAGACAATTCAGAAAATGTTAATTGGAGACGAGAGATCGAGTTAATTACTTAAATTAAACATCATTAAATGTAAATAATTCGCAACCCTTATTAAATGAAATTAATCACTCTCGTACATCCAAGATGGCGATCCTCCATTAGGATAGAACCAAGGTTATTGAACATAAAGCTATATACGTGACACCTTTTCAATTAAATTTCTCGTTCTTCCCACAACATCACCATAAATACGAACGGCCCCATTACTATTTTTTCCTTTCATTTCTTTTCGCAAACACCATATTTTCATTGCACGTTCACATATAAACGCTTTCCCTTTATACCCTCTCGTCTCTTTGGAATTCCTGTAGCGTCGCGCCCAGCCAGGAGCAGTTTCTCTCGCTCTCTCGATGAATCGGTCTCACCGATAGAAAAGGGGGCTTCATACTCTCTCTCTCTCTCTCACACACACACACACACAACCTTTCTGCACATTGCAAGCGCGAGGAGCGACTGCTCGATCGAGCTTCGGAGCATGGAAGAAAATTGCGTCGCGGGCTTTATTGCCCCGTTGAATATAGGCCAGTAATTCGTTGGCAGAACGACAGAGAGAAGGAGCAAAGGGAGTTCGAATGTATTCGAGTAAACGCGATAGGCGAGGATGCGAGAGACAGGTAGAAAGGGTGCCTAAGGGCCGCATCTTCCAGCGACTGATTACGGCCCAACGTTCGAATACGTTCACACGAAATCGACGATTTTACGATCGATCGTTTCACGTAGTTAATACTCACGCGGTAATAGGGATAGAAATTTATAATCACTGATGAATCATACGCACGGATTTTGTTCTCGCCTTTTCTCGATATCGAATCCGATCGGTGCACGTTATAATCTTATATCACTACGTAGACGCGCTCATGCTCTCTGTAGGGACAACCAACCTTCACCCCTTCTAGTTTCTTCAGCAAAACCTGCCCCCACCCCTCTCTTTCGCGCAGTCTCTCTCTCTCTTACACCGTACTTCAACGTTCCATCGATCTTACCGGGTCTCAGGTCCTATCCTATGGCATTCTTTACCTTACAATGTTCGCACGTCTACGTCTGTCGAAGCATTTAAAGTCAGGCTACGCAACCACCTACTTGAAACCGAAGGGCAGGCTCTCTAGTTATGTAACAGGTAGTAAGCTTAAGGGTATAACTGTTCACTGATACTATATTTTACTCTATTACTATTACTATACTATTCAGTTGCATTGTGAACTATTACTATTATTACACCATTCTTTATGCATTATTGTTTGGCCATCGTTATTTCACGGCGACTATTGTTTAGTTTTTGCTATAATTATTTTTATTTTTATTTTTGTTAAGTTTATTGTATTGATTTATTTTATTTTTGTTATATTGCTTGTTCGGATTTATTGTAAAACGCGCGACCTATAATGGTATATTTGTCAATGTACGTATTTGCGGTCTGTGCACTTACGGTATAGTCTTGTTGCCCCATAGCTCGCTAGGGCAGAATAAATAATCATCATCATCATCATCATCATCATCTCTCTCTCTCTCTCTCTCTTACACATACGTAAAGCCATAGGTGAAGAAAATATCGATATATAGTACTAACGTTCCAGTTTTCGCGGACTCTCGCATCACCATTGTCGAGAGGATTGCTTATTTCTTGCACGGTCGCGCGCGCAAGCAGCCAGTTAGCCTCTTGCCTTCTCCACTTTCCTTTTACCCTCCTCTTTCACTCTCTCTCACTCTCTATCTCTCTCTCTCTCTCTCTCTTCGTCGCTCTACCCTGTCTCCGTTTATCACGGACTTTATCACACAATCCCACACACCACGAGTCGGGCAGGAACGAACGAATAACGGACAACGGCACACACATAGTTGCCGCCCGTTTGTGACCCGTGGAAAGCTGAGGAATCCCATAAAAGCTCCCCCGGTTGACCATTCTCCCTTTCGTTCCACCTCGTCTCTTGTCCTCGGTACCTTATTCCTCCAACGTTTCTCGCAATGCTCTCGTTTCTCTCGGCGCGGTTACGAACGAGGGGGAAGTATGTAAGGAGACGACAACGGAGGGAAGAGAAGAAAGAAAAAAAAAGAAAAAAAAGAAAAAGAAAGAAAGAATCTTTTCATCTATATCATTCTCTATAACCCTGGATAGCGGATACGAGCAGTTTCTCGTCATTATCGTCCAGGACTTGATGGCGGCGTATACATTCATATCAAAAGGTATTATCCCGAGACTTTTACTACGATATAATTCCCCATATATGAGGCTCGAAATAGGTGGATTTACCACGGAAAACGACTAAAATTTCGTAGGCTCGCACATTTTCTTTACTAAGGAATAATCGCAACTTAATCGTTAAAATTGCAGATTTTTTCTTGTTGCATTAACGAGATTTCCATTTCTTTTTTTTAAAATAATCTTTAACCGTTTCGCAAAAACTTCATCGAATGTGAAATTTCGAGCGCAGGAGAAAGGATCGTGGCTTGTTCTTGTTGATACGTGACAACCGAGCCAAACTAATGTTGAACCAGCGAAACAGCATTCGATGACCCAGTTTTGTACTTTACTTCGGTTATTCGTGCGCTGGGTTGCATTCGTCACGTTGGAAAAGCATTACTATACGTGTGTGTGTGTGTGTGTGCGTGTGTGTGTCCCGATCACTAATACTGGCGCACAGCTGACGCTGTTCTGCCTGGTAAACGGCAACTAACGAGAGATCTTTGGGTAGGTGCCCAACTCTAAACCAAGTAGAAACGCCTCTCTCGACTCTCTCGACTAATTAGCGAACAAATTATGCTCGACCACGATTCACCCTCGTGAGCACTCACCCCCGCCCTCCCTACTGACTCCAATATATATCTATATAAAGATGGTCATGCTAGGGACTCGCAATTAAAAGTATTATCAATTAATCGTAACGTGGTCTCCGCCTCGCCAGTGCTGTAACGATCGCTCGTCCCGTAAAACACAATTTTCCTGCGATTTAAACTTACCGCTACGTGGCCAAAATTCTTAACCGATCTTAAATTATTTATTTTAATTCTTGATAATTAATATTCCTTCGGACTTACTTTTTTTATTGACCAATCCTCGTCCCACAATGAAGTACCGTTCGTTAGAGCGACGAGAGTTTGTTCGTTATCGTACGATAACGATTCTATTCACCTTCGTTCGATGATAACTCTATCTATATCGTCGTGTTCAATGAGAATCCCGTCCCTTGAGTTTCAATAACAATCTTTCGTTACCTATACCCACGTTCTCTCGATAAAGGTGCCGGCTTACTTGTATCAACGTTCTACTTGCTTTGTGCTTCGTTTCTGACTGTCTACCGTGGTGATATCTCTCGACCAACGAGTCGATAGACCATTACTTACAGTCCGGGAGGGATGGACTCGCCGCTGTGTAGATTTGCCGGACCGTTCGTATTATTTGTGTTCGTAGGAACTTCGTCGAAACCGGACTCTCTCGTTCTACTTCACTTCGTCCAACAGCTACCCCGTTCCATCTTATCGGTTATTCTACCGTCTCGATGGTGGTACAACCATCCCTCGAACCCTCGCGGAGTCTGGCATAGGGCATCGCGAAACCACCCACCAACTTTCGTCACCCTAAATATGCATCGTATACGTATATATTCGTACGAAGACAGGCGTTCCATTAGGTAACGTTTATATTACGCTCCGAGAATATCGCATCAACGACTCACTCCACGGTTATACGTACTGTGCCGATGGTAATTCACTATTTTGAACAATGCCGACGTTATATGGCTTCGAGACTCGTGAAGTTGTTTGCACAGTCTGAACAGTGAGCGAATAGACGATTCTCGAAGATCGGCCGATACGGGTTCTCACAATATCGTAGAATTCTCGACGAGACGTCGGTGACTTTTGATAAAGGTATAAACTTCGTTGTTTTTCATATTTCCAATTCGAGACTAATTTTTTTCTTACTTAGCTAACAAATTTATGAAATAGGAGATTGTTTTAGGATCTTGAACATTCTTGAAAATTTCTTCGAAGTAAATTCTTCAAGTTTGAAAATCGTAACTTGGAGAATTATCCGGTTTTACGACGGAGGAGATACGCGAGTCGCGTACGTATCGAACATTTGGTGCTTGGAGAATTTGGCAGTTAATGGTGGAATGAGCTATATGGTATATATTTACTATTTATATATATATATATATATATATGTATAAGAGAGAGAGAGAGAGAGAGAGAACGATAAATTCTCCGAGATTGCGAATTGCTGGGCGGAGCTTGGAAGTCCCGTGTAGAATGGGTACCGATTAAGCGAAACAACCGACTGACAGCACCTGTTGATGGGTTCGCTAGCCACCGGCGTGTACATCACGCGAACGTTCCTGCGCTTCGATATATCCGTGAGATCAAGCCTTCTCTGTCTGTGTGTGTATAAATTGCAAAGCTTATATGCCGGAGGCTCTCGAAGACCATAGACAACGTACCTACATCATACGAGACGATCGATGCGCTCGATCGAATCGTAATTAATTGATTACATCTTAACTCTCAACGATAACAAGATATTACCCCTGGCAATTATTTCATCGCGAATTTTCCATTGCACGAGGAAGGTAAATTTTCCGGTTTTTTTTTAACAAGGTTTATGATGAACTCGTTCATTCTTCGTTGGTCTCTTTTGCTGGATCACTTTTACCATCGGTTTGACGAATTTTGATTCACGGTCGACGAGTCTCGTTACGAAGAGTTTTTTGATGGAAATCAAAGTCGGAGAGCAAAGCCCTCTAGTCGGATTTGCTACGGTCATCAATGTTTGTGTAAACTCGACGGATGTCTCTGTGTATGGAGAATTTTGCGTGTAATCGGCCATCGTCCGTAGTACATAAACGCGAGAGGCACAGAGAAGCGACAAAACTAATTATAGTTTCAACCTCTGGCTACGTAACAAGATAGAAAGTCCGGTGTTACTTCAGCTCTCTTTCCCTCTGCGTCTCTCTCACAAACACACCTCGCTCTCTCCCTCTTTGAAGTTTCAGCTGTCTATTAGGAGCAGGATTAATCGAACATGTTCCAAACGTACTTTTCACGAGGACTCGCTAACAAAATCGACCGTATAGCGAGTTTTCGCTCATATATCCCGGCTCTAATCACGAATCTTTTGAAGTTTCTCGCATTAGCCAATTCCCAGCTGTTTTCAATAATATATCTCACTTTTATTTTTTTAAATCCCTTTTTTTTAGTCCTTCTATGTGAAGAATTTCACAAGTTCGATATTTTTTATCACAGGCTAGAATTCGTGTCGCTTTCGCTCTCGATTTATAATTTCACAATCCTATACTCGTGATCGAGCCAGGGTGCGAAGGATTAACGAAGATGAATAGAAAGCTAGCTTGTATACGTTTATTTATACCGTTATCGTGCAATCGAAACGTTCGACACTGTTTGCTGATAGGGATCTGTCAATATTATCTGATTTTTACGGTGGTCTTCTATTAACTTGTGTACAAAGCGTATAGAAATGTTTCCATTTGGGTACGGTGTGTCTGACAAATATTGACCATTATCACTGGCACAACATTGTCTCGACGTGGTATAAATGATCATCGCGGTTTCGATGTTCCAGCGGCTCAGCAAACCATTGATCATTACTACTGGCTGACCGAAATTGAAACTCACCACTTGGCCGACCAAATACGAACGTATTCACTGTCTGACCGCGTGAACGTGGTGGAACTACTTGGCCGACGATACACTCGATGCCACCGCTCGTACCGTATGTATGCGCGGGCTCCCACGCATCGGGACGTGACTACTTGCCCGACGAAACTCGATGTTACCACTGGACCACGATCCCGTATCATCGATGTAACTGCATGGCCGATCAAACGCGATATTACCACTGTACGACCACCTATCGACGTTGAGATAGTCCTTTCGATTTATGTACGAGTGAATTACGTACATCGTCGTTAAAATATGATGAATACCGTCGTTTTACTAACGAATTCAAAGTTGAAATTGGCTACAATTTAATAAAAATCAGCAACAAGTCGAACGTATTGACGATACCAAGAACATTGAGTTGCGATGTCAAAGGGATGAAAAAATCTTTTTACGATTTTCGAGCGTCGAGCACGATTAATCCAGAGTGATAATCAACGAGTGGTGCAATATTTGTATAAGCTTTGGAAATGGCTTTGAATCATCTTGATAAAATCGTCGATACAAGCAGTGGTAAAAAGTTTGTCCTATTTTCATGATATGTAGTAAAGGGTCGTTTGTCGTGTGTCGTAAAATGTTTCTTTACATCGTACGATATTACGAGGGTGGAGAATAAAAGAACAACGAAAGGGCGAGGGTGAGAGATAGAGAGAGGCTCGTTGAAAATAAATAAAAGTTTATGGAACCTTGGACAAACGACGCAATATCCTTGCATCTTCGGAAGCACAGGCACTTTTTGCCTTTCGATAAAAGCACATTATGATATTTTCCATCAAAAACGCCCTCCATTTTAGCCCCATTGAATTATTTGCGGAAAAGCTGTTTTAGTAATACTTTATTTATCATTTATCGAGAATATCGGAGATGATCATAAATTAATTTCCCGATAGTTTTCTTTTTTTTTCTTCTTTTTTTGTCCTCTCTCACTCGCTGTCGCGAACTTTCGAAAGCTCTCATTATTTATGTTGCTCGGGACGATGCCCGGGCCATCTCGAATCGATCGACCTCACATTCGTAATTTAGGGCATTAACTGGATTATTTTATGCGTATAAAAAAGGTAACGAACCAACCGACTGTTGAACTTTCGTCGATTTTGCAAATCGCCCATTCCTTCTAATGATGTTATATATATTTTTTTAATGCGTCAAAAAAGACGCATCGAGCGTCACTTTATTCTCGAATTCACGTCGTCGACGTTAGAACTTCGTTGTTTCGTTCACCTGTTTTTATGTTTATTTTTTTTATTTTTTTTCGTTTTTTATTAAAATCTTTATTCTTGCATGTCATAGCGTTCTTCTAAATAATAATTAACATAACTTAATGCGAAAAGTTTAGCGTACTTTTTGTGGAAGTCCGAAAAAAAAAATAAAGACGACACGAAAAAAACGAAAACAGAGAAAAAATGTATGGAAGAGGATGAACGAATAAGAACGTAATGTACAAGTTTACGCTACGTGCGAGACTTTTCGCATTAACGTCAAATCAACAATAGATAGTACACAATTCCAATAATCATCAAGAGCTCGATTTGTTTATATCGAGAATAAATCTAAATACAAAGATTTACGATCGGGCTAGGGTGGGATGCTGATTCGCTGATTCGATTGTTCGATCGAATCAATCTCATTATGACAATGATAAATAATGATAAATCGTCGGTGGGGAAATTCATCGACGAACCGAAATAAATGAAAGTGTGTAAATTAAAAAGAAAAACAATCTTGAATATTTCATCTCGGTTCGTCCTCGTTCCGTGACAATTGTTCCGAATGTACCCGCGGATGAGTTAACGTAGCTCTTATGACCAATCCACCGTAAGGAAAATCATCGTTTACACATGAATAAAAGCCTAAATCTAAAATTCGTCACCTCCTTTTTTTTTTTTTTCTTTTAGGAAGCAACACGATCTTTCGAATCGTTGCAACGATTCGAACGATTCTAAAATTGACACCTCGGCAACTCGTTACTGTAAGATTTTCTTTCGGATCTGTCTGTTTTCGCTCGACTTCCGGTTTGCCATAATAATTCTCAGCGCGCCAAGTGTCCAAAGTAAATTATCATATACCTATCGCGCCTTTACACATGGCCTACGTCTAAATTAGATTTTACAACGTAAAGGAGGAGCGGCAAGTAGAGACGACGGGACATGATCCATGATCGGTGTGCTCGCGAAACGGGGATGGAAACGATGGATTGGAAAATACAAAAAACAAATGCCAAGCTGCTCGAGAGATAAAAGAAAGTCACAATTAATACTAGGAAAAAAAAAGATAATCATTCGGATTAATCATTTTTCTTTTTTTTTTTTTATACATAGATAATCGACGCAACAACGTGGCATATTTCTATTCTATTTGTACAATCACCGAATCGTAAAATGTTGCGTCAATTTGTTGTTAGTTTTCTTTTTCTTTTTCGATTCTCCCTTTTCATTACTTTTTTTGCTTTTTCTCCCCGCAGGCATGTCAATTCTCATCGTTTCCGTTTCGCCCGCGCTCGTCTCGATTTGGTAACGACGCACGAATAAAAAAAAACATAAAATAAAAAACAGCGAGACAAAATTTACAATACCAACACGCATTATCGCTCTCGGTACAAACATTCCAGTTGCAGTTTTCCATTTATCGACGAAAACGTATGATCGAAGTTGAGAAAGCACCGAGGCCGTCCCGAGATCTTATTGTCGTCGTCATCGTCGTCTCGTTGTCGTTGGGACGAGAAGATAACGAGGATCATGAGAAATTATACTCTAATCACCTTGCAAAAGAATGAGAGTCGTTATTTTTTTTTGCCACAAAGTTATACGCCGTGGTTACCTATCCGTGGTTTTGTTTCTCTTTTTCTCTTTTTCTCTCTTTCTCTCTCTCTCTCTCTCTCGTCGTCTCATGCCTTGTTTACACATAATTGTTTCATGTGTATCTTGTTTGTTTCTGTTTTTTCGTTTTTTTTAGCGATCCATCGATTTTCATAACGAGAAGCTTTCTCACGAGTGTTCGGTACCTGCAAATGCGCAAACAGAGAGCCGATTAATTCCTTTGTGCCAAGACATTGTTTTTTTATTTTTATTTTTATTTCTTTCTAATTCCTAATGAAAATTATTCGACTCTTATACGAATGCACACTCGTAACGAGAGCGCGAGAACAACGCGGGGAGATCTGCTCGATACAAAAAAAATGGTATCTTTTTTTTGTTTTATTTTCAGAGAAAGAGATTCTCCTCTCTCTCTCTCTCTATTCGACGAGACGAATTATCGATACGAGACGTTTGCTCGTTGCGTTTTTTACCGAAACAAATTAAAGACGGAGTACGAAGTTATATATTTTTTGTTCTATATGTACAGCTACAACAGTTTTGTGTTTGTTGTTTTGTTGTTTTGTTTAATGCTTCCATCCGTTATTTAAATTAAGAGGAATGCACGCGATACATTGAAGTTTACAGATAACTCGAGTAATGATGCGAACAACGATGAGCTTTGGCAAGGATTTCTTTTCTTTTTCTTTTTCTTTTTCTTTTTCTTTCTTTCGTTCGTTTTAAAGAGAGAACGATTTCGGTACGTTGTCCTTTTTACAATTCGTTATACGTTACGCACACTGTCGAAACATAAATTATCGATATCTAATTGCACTATCTCGTATACTATCTTGTATAGACAACTAGTAGACGAAACTTCATACGTTCGTTTTTTTTCCCTCCTTTCTTTCCCTCCACCCGATCAACCAGTTGCGATATTTCAACTCTCTTGTGTCTCGCTTCTCTTCGACGCCGTAAGTGTCGCTCCCTTTCTTTCGCTCTCTTTCTCTCTCTGTCCGCGTGGAAAAAAAAAGATATTTCCCGTTTGATCGGACGTAAAAAAATATTGCTTACTACTATAAAAAATCTACGGTTACGCTAAGTCTCTCGACATTTGTCCCTGGCGCTCTCTCGTCACACTTCCGTTATTGAAAAAAAAATGTAAAAAAAAGATACAAACGACAACCAACCGGTTTTTTTCTTCTTCAAAGAGGAATAAGAATCACATTTAAAAGACATTTCAGAGGCGTTTTGGGACTCAGATGCATCGGGCAAATAAAAATTTTCAATTATTCGTCGACAAATTCTCTATACAATTTTTCATCTACATCACAATATTACAAATCCCGCGTCTCATGCTACACCAGTTATTCAATCGCGAATTTCAAATACCAATTGTTATTGTAAAATGAATATTAATCGATAATTCGCTCACTCTCTCGCGTCGCATTTTTTTTTATCAACAAAAATCAACACTCCCGATACCCTAGTTTCGTTATGGCCTTTCTTTCTGCATGCGCGAGGATTTTTCACGTGTACCATCGCGCAATCGTGTCCCATCTCTGTCACGTAGACGGTTCGAACAGAATCGAGACCACCGGTCTTGCGTCAAAGATGAAATATATTTCACCAACTACACGTCCACTTTCGATCGAGCATACACACACACACACACACGCACGCGCACATTCATTCGTATCGCTCAACGTAATATTTTCTTCTTTTCATGCACGAATCCGTGTTACTCGGATCCTCCGATCGACTTCACGCGCGTCGATGGAATAAAACAAAACGAACAAACGAAAGAAAAACAACGTCGTTATCTCCGATTCCCTTAGCAATCGATCGAATAATTTAAACGCGTTTAAAATTATTATCAAGAAAGAAAATAATGTCTTCGAATGATAATTTCGAATTGAATTAGCTAGAAATTACGAAATAATTCACTTATCGTTGTCCTACATTCTCGTTTTTATCGGATCAGTGTCGTCCGCGATATTTAACAAACGGTGAAATAAAAAAATCGCGGATTTAACGAAAACAAGGAAGAGAGGAAACGAACTTTTACGATCTACTACTGTGACGAAATACACTTTCGTACGTATTATATACAAGTGTGATCAATCTCCGACGCACGTGGGACTTTGGTACGTCTAATTGGAATAGTGGCAATACTTGGGTAACTTACGAACGGCGGAAAAAAAATAATCAGGAAAGAAACCAATTCGCAACGGGGCGAACGCGTGTAAATCCTCGCCCTATACGTTATCTACGCCGGTCTCTTCGATTTTCGCGAAATTCCGAATCATTAAACACTCGTGAACTCTCCGTTCGCTTTACAGATCCAAACGCTTCACTGTACTTCGTTCCTTTTGCCTTTCTTTCTTTCTTTCTTTCTTTCTTTCTTTCTTGTTTATTTCTTTTCTTTCCTTTTCTTTTTACTTTTGCGCGGCAGCCTTTTTTAGCGATCGAAGGAATTATGCGTAAGATTAAATTCATTATCCTTAAGTTACCTAGTTAATGTTGTTTTGTGTATCAAATCATTATCGTAACAATTATTTGTTGGGCACACACCGTATTAAAGTCTCAGCTGTAAGCACGCGTCATATTTTTTTTTTCTGTATTACTGCACTCGATGTTCATTAGCCATCCTCCTTGGGTGGTGTGAACCAGCCTGCAAAATTGTACAAAAAATATTATCTATTAATTCGCGCTTATTTCGTGATATATCAATAATATAATAACGAATTGTCATTAGAGAAACCATGGAGGAGTTTCCGGTTCAAGAATGATATTAAATCTTTGCCTTATCGGAATTAAATCAATAATTACCGGGATTTTGCACAAAATATTCCAGAAAAATGATGACACTGTTCGAAAATAGTCATCGAGTAGATTTACTTCAAAACGAAACGTGAGATTACGTTTTTTAATACCGTATGGGTAGTTTTGTAGATCGTTTGCTAGGTTTTTTTTACAATTTTCGTACTTTGTAACTTTTTTTTACCAGTACTGACCATTCTTCTCGTGTATTTGAACGAGCGACTTGAAAGACTGTTGTGCGCGCGCCAGACTATATTGGCTCTGTCCGCCGCATACTTTGCCAGCTCCCGCTGCACCCTGAAACTGTATGCGCGCCTTTCCCTTGACGAGAGTCGCCGATATCTGCATTATAACCGCTTCGACGGTGTACGCCGAGCTCCAGCCTTGTTTCGTCAACAGTTCCATGCAGATCGCACCACCGACCAGCACGTAACCACCGGATATTATTGGATGTACTACTCGCACGAACGGTGGCTCGTACGGATACGTCTCCTGAATAATAAAATAAGAAACGCGTTGTAACGAATTACCATGTCGGACGTCGAAGCGAAAAAATTTGAAGATATTGTATTTAAATTGTATCAAGCACCTTGAACATCATGTTAAGAAGAATACTGTCTTTGCCTTCCTTCTCTTTTAGAAGAACGAGGTCTTTGTGAAGAGGCGAATCCGGATCGACGCACATTAACCTGATATTCCACTCGTACAAACTGTCGTTCACTAGCTCTATGCTATACATTCCTGTTCAAATAAATTTCACCGTTTAATTTTCAAGCCTTTTTTTTCATATTCTTTTTTCTGTAGTAATGGAAATAGGTAAATGAGGAATGTAAACAAAAGAAAAATATAAAGAGCTTCTCTCGAATCGTAGGACGTACCTTTTTTAAAGCTATCGCTTCTGTATATGTCGCGCAACTCCTTCATGAGCCTGTCCGTTGCTTGTACACTTCCCGAGACGGAACCTCGTAGATAGTCTTGTCTCTGATTTTGTCTCAGCCTTTCCAACGTCGCTAGGTGCTCCAGATCCATTTCGTCGGCCTTGCAATGGAAAAAACATGATTCTTCACAAAACCCTGCGATCTTTTGGTAAAAACGGCAATTCGTTTTCGTAATGAAACTGCGCGAATTGTATAAAACTAAATGACCCTCGTTCAATTGTTTCCGACGTCATTATTTATGAGTTTATTTATGATTTTAGTGCATAAAAGGTCAATAGAAAGTTCGTTTATTCTTCATTACCTTACTCTTGGCATTGGCTTCCCCCTCGTCCATATCCAAATGAAGGTCTTCCTCAGTCTCGCTCTCCTCGTCATCGTCAATATCCTCCGTATCTTCCGCTTCCATTCTCTGAGCTACCGTAGCAGCGGCGCCACCGAGACGCAGAGGATCCAACGCCGTTCTGAGTCTTTCGACGTCCGGTGGCTCGGGCAAAGAGTGAAGACGGCACAATTCTTTCAGCAATATGCCAACCTGGTTTATAACATGATTGTCGCGTCCTGTTGTGTTGCTGAGAATTTGTACGGCGTTCGTGACGCTCGTTTCTTCTGATTCGGCGAACCATACGGGTGGCGTGGAAGGATAAGTTTCCTGAAATTTATTCGTAGTTGCGCTAAAAATTTTCGAACCTTTCACGCGGTGAATTCAGTCAGGAACGACTCAAGAACCGACGACGATATTAGAGAGAATGGAGAAAAATGAAAGAAATTCACAAACCCAACGCAGATGTACGCAAGACAATCGCTTGTGTAATAATTTTTTATATACCGACATAGGAATTTATTTCTTTAAGTCGCACATTTTCATAGCTATCTTAAATCGAAATACGTGAGTCAACGATCGTGATGTTTATCGATATAATTGGAAGAGTGCCTGACTATTTAAAAAACTGTCGAGACGCTTCGTCGATGAGTATTAATTCGAGTCAACTAATTTGCCGATCACGAACACGCGAATGAAGAGAAAAAAACGTTGCATGTCCATACAATTTCACAGTAACGAAAATAATGTTTCGGATAGACTCTGGGGTAGATCCCAGATGCATTACATCGAATTATTCATAATTGTGAATCGAACGTATGATTTTCGCGGACCATTGTAAACTTTAAAAATAAAAGTTAATATTTAATAAACGTTGCAGTTCCAAAGTCGTGAATACATCGACATTATTCTGTGCAAAAATATCCGTGCAAACGATATACTTGAACAATAAAGTTATAATACGCAGTATCAACAATGCCAATTTCAATAACATATGTCAATTGAATCTGGCACAATGAATGGTAGACGGTTAATTAATGTATATCTATATGTTCATATACATAAAATATGTGTGTGCCATGTATAGATATATATCACTCGCGTTAGTCTATATGTTGAGACTCGAGGACGTATACATGGTTAGTATAACGAGACGGTGAGAAGGAACGATTGGGAAATCGCAAAATAAAGAGGATAGAAAAGGACGGGAGAAAAAAAAAGCGAGAGAAGAGACCTTTGTATGGAGTCTTTTCAATACACGAGTAGGTGGACGCGAGGATATTGCGAGGGCCTTACCCTCCGTGGCACGCATTGACCTCTACCCTCCAAACATCGATTCACTCGAAAACTCATAATTCATCGACGTCTCCGAGATTAACACTTTTTTTTCCCCGAGTCTTACACGCTCTATCGTCGCGGACATATTATAATGGACAAAATTCGCGAATGTAACAAAGGGGGCCTGAATCGACAAAGCCCGTGTCAAATCACAAATAACAACACAAATGTTATTGTTTCTTTGTCTTCCAAGGCTGGAAATTCGGAAACACGGTACACCGAGCGAAGGATGTCGAGGTGACAAGGCGAAATTTTCATTATCGTTTAAGAATAATACGTAGCGATAAATAAATGAGCTTTTGATGACTTACTGTGATATTAGCGTGTATGTCGTACTTCTTCCCATTTTTACCGACGAACCTGCAACTGAGCTCATCCACACTCGCGGACATTATCTGAAACCTCTCATGGCTCTTTGGGAAGACGGACTCGAGAGTTTTTATCTCCTGCTTGAGGGTATTCAAGCAAGCCATTTGAGGTCGAACCGCGCGTTATGGAAAACAAATTTCTTCCGCGGTACTTTGACCGAAAAAAACACTGCGGTCAAGAAAACACGATGTACCGATGACTCCCCGAGAAAATGGCGACCTACGGGACTGAAAACTTCGGTGGATGTCGTCGAGTTTCGTGATAGCTCGTCTCCAGTGGAGGAGCCACTATCGCTACCTACATGAACTCTGTGAAGTTAGCAGGACAACTATGATGTTTTCCTCGAGTAACACTGATATACGCTCCAAGTTTCTCGAGGAAATAGATCATTTTTGATTATCGCTTTCTTTTATGACACTCAATGAATACGTTCGACTCGATATGACTCTTAACAATTTTCCTTCATTCGATCGTTGATATTATTTGATAACTCCATTAAAACATGTCGTCATCCGTCGTGTAACCAAAACCAAAACATTCGTCCGCGTTCAGTGACTTTATCATTTCATCATTTACACTTCGGCAAAGATGGCTGCGTTATATTTGTACACCTTAACCTAGACGACTGCTGGGTTGTTACGGCGGATTGTTTATTGATTCGCTTACCGAATTATACGGTGCGAATTTTTTATTAAAACTACGTGAATTCGTTTAAAGTGCGTTGCGTTACAAATCGCAGTGGAAAATGGAAGATACTATCGAGCCTATGGACGTGGATACGTCGATCACAATCAACGAAAGCGCGAAGGATCAGGAACGGGAAGATGATACTATTGAAGATTCCAATAACGAAATGGTAATTAGAAGACTCGTCTTATTTTCATAATTTCAAACAAATCGAATATTTTTTTTTAAACATCAATTGTACCACGATTGCTCCAAAAATCTAAAATTCTATTTAATCCTTGATTGGAACTACTTTTTTTATCGCTGTTTATGGGTTCTCTTTCCATAGCTATCAAAGCCATTAATATAAAAAAAACACCGTTATGTCAGTACTTTATAACACATTTAACAAATGCATCTGTATACTTTTTACTATAGATATTGGATACGCGTTATGAGAATCGGGGTGGTACTTTTACAACCGGCATTGACATATTTAGTAAAGAGGAGCAAATAAAAATGGAAGAACGAGCAAAGCGTTTTGGACTGCGAGACAAGATGAACAAACCCAATTCTGAAAAAGACAAAGAGTTATACTCGAGGTTGATACCGGACAAAAAATATATCATCGATACATAATTTATTCGCTCGTAACGTACATAAAAAAATGATGTACTTTTTTATAGTATGGGCGTCGCGGAAGATATCGAAAATGCAAAAAATATCCGTTTAAACGTTTTACATATGAGGGGTACCGGCGATATGAGCACGAAAGATGTCTTTAAATACTTCCAGGATTATGCGCCGGCGTCTATCGAATGGATAAACGATATCTCGTGTAAGTAATTTAATCATAATTATAACTAACGCAAAGACTTTTTGGATTGATCGAATTTGCTGAAAAATAGATAAAACGCTTGTATAATAACACGAAAATAAAAATTTCTCAGGTAACGTCGTATGGCACGATAACGTGTCGGCGGCGAGAGCTCTTTTGAGAATGTCAAAGACAATTGTCGGTCTTGGCGAGAAAATAGCGGCGGACAGGCACCTCAAATCGGAGGCAAGTAGTTTTGATGACGAAAACAAACTAGCCAATGACGATTGTATCATTGAAGTTTCCGGAGATGACAGATCCACAGGTGAAGGATGCAATAATAAGATAGATGATGAAAATGTGATAAGCCTCAAGGACATCGACTGTCCGCTGCCACCTGGTCTTTGGCGCAAGGGCATTCATTATCGAAAGTCCAAGGCTATTTTTTTAAGATTTGCCACAAGAGCCGACAAAAAACAACCAAAAGCTGAGAAAATGAGTGATTATTACAAGAAATATGGAAATCCGAATTTTGGAGGTGAACAATTTTGCTTTTTATAATAATATCTTATTGTTCGATACTTCGAGTTGCCGTAAGCGACTTGTATCTACTAAAATGAGCCGTGATATATCTCATCTCGTAATGTTACTTTTGAATCGTTGCTATGTACGCCATAAAATTCTTAAAATCGAAAATATCGAACCGAATTCCAAAGTTCTTTGATTTTTCGTAGTTTTTGTGAAAACAAATACATTGCTGAATAATATTCGATCCAGTGTTAGTAGTAATAATTCAACCGTAAATAACCGTTTGGTATTATTCGTCTAGGTATAAAAGGGCTCATAAAATTCTTAAACTCGAAAATATCGAACCAAATTCCAAAGTTCTTTGATTTTTCGTAGTTTTTGTAAAAACAAATACATTGCTGAATAATATTCGATCGAGTGTTTGTAGTAATAATTCAACCGTAAATAACCGTTTGGTATTATTCGTCTAGGTATAAAAGGGCTGCTCACCGAATCGCGAAAAAGAATGTACAAACAAGTGCGACAATCTAAAAAAACAAGCGACGATAAGTTGTCGGACGACGAGGGAGAACGAAAACGTACGAAAAATCCCTGGGGTACGCTCTCGGAGACTTGGGGACAAAACGATTCTGTCGAGGACAATTTTCTACGCTCGGAACTTCCTGTTAAACAGCGAAATAGCGTCAAGGGACGCTTGGGTTTGACCACCAGACCAAAGGAGGTGTTAATTTCTTCTGCGCCCAAAGTCGATGAAGAAGAATCCGAAAGCGAATCGCAGAGCGAAAGTAGCGACGAGGAATGGTGCAAAAGGAGCAAAGTACTTCGAATGCGTATGCATGCCGATGACGAGGAAGAGAAAATGCTGAAAAAACGAATAAAACAGCGTACGCAAGAGGTTCGTTATTTCGAATTCACTTATAACTATTTTACGCGATGCGTATAATAATCATTATTATGCAATAACTTTGAGAATTATTATCATTCGTGTGTAATTTTGATTTTTAACAGATGTACGCGAGTATGCAAAATAAAAGCAACGATCTGCGTTCGCGGCTAGGAAATCCCACAAAAGCTCCAGTTTACTGCGAGGCTATTCAAGTTGTCGTCACCAATACGCCCGAAAAATATAGATTGCCACGACCACACGTTCACGATGTAAGAATCGACAATTTTTAACTATCGTCAAAAACAACGACTCGCTTTTATGAATTATTTTCGTCGCAACATTTTCAAACTCCGTTTATGTAAACAGCGATATTTCCTTTAAATATCGCTGTTTAAAAGCTAATGGGTAATCTATGAATTATAGTTTTCAACGTTTTACGCACGTACGCTTGATTCTAGGAGGAAGAAGGCGAAATAGTCGAGGGAAATGACGAAGAACCCGAGGAAGGAGAGTGGGTAGAAGAGGTCGAGCATATCGAGCCGCAGGTTGAAGAGGAAGATGAGGAGGAGAAGGAGATGCGGGAAGAAGACGAGGAAAGCGAGGAAAGTGACATCTCTGAGAAGGAAATTCGAGGACCTAGAGGCAGCGTAATCAAGGTTGTTCCGCGTGTCAAACCACGCGTCGCATCCACCGTTTGGGCGAGACTCAACGTAAAAACGAATGCAGAAACGAAGGACAGGTAATATTGTTTTGATTGCAATTATTTCACATGCATATCCATTATTATCTTTGAAAATTCCAATAAATACACTATTTCTCATCACGACCAGCCTCGTAATTTTTTTGCCGAATTAAACAATCGGAAAACATGAACTAATCTTCGGATTAATTTTATTTTAAAGGTCTCTGGTCAAAGAGGATGTGAAAGGAAGCTTAAAGGGCGATTTGAGATCACGATTAGGCTATCATAATCGTGGCCGTTCGCCATTGAGGATAGAAGTGAAAAATGACAAGTACGCGGAAGAGAGTAGTGGTACGGAATGAACCTCGAAACTTTTTCCAATTTACGTGAAATATCATTTACACGAAACTCGATACGGTCGCGGAAAAGGGGCCACAAATGGGAAAATCGACCCAATTGACTGGTTTTGACCAACCATTGACATTGTACCCAAACAATTAAGAATTCATCTATATGTGTATAGACATATACACACCCACGATATACTTTCACAATAAATCGGTAAAAAAAAAGGAAGTAAATTGTGACTTACTGCCATTGATCTTCCTTTCCCTTCCTACGCTTTGATCGACACTTCGATTGCAATAAGCTGGGTTTTCATTGACCCACCGACGTCATCGGTTTGAAGAAAAAAAAACCGCTCGAACGCAATTGTCGATCGAAATAATGTTCTGTCTTTTTTGAGGCGCGGGGTAAAATGGCTTATGCAAACTGGCGACTGGTTTCGAGTAAATATATTAAGCTACCAGTAAAGTGGCCAATAAAGCCCATTCATTATTAGCACAATAATACTTTGAATAGTCACTTTTCAATACAATAATAGATGATAATCATTTTAAATACATATTATATAATACACACACACCCACGCAAGCTCGCTCTCACTCATACACATATATACACACACACCTTTACAATTTTAACAATCATTCGACAACATAAACGATCGAGTAATCGAGAGAAAGAAATTAATGTCTGGCTAAAGAACGTACCGAATACGTGATATAATCGGCTACTCGGATCTGTCTTCATAGATTTCGTATAACTTTCAACAATTTTAAGCTTGATGGACGTCGCTTTCTTCTTTTGAATTAAAATGTTTTTCTTTTTTTTTCGTTTTTTTTTTTCATTTTGTTCAATACGCTCAGTCATCTGTTATTCAACGTTATATCATCAGTGATTTCTTTGTAATATCGTCTAGCATTTTCTTGTCATCTCTGAAAATTCATATCTTATTACAATTAATACATCACGAAATAACAACGGTACATTCGGGTCAACATCGGGAGACAACAATTTTTTTTAGCATCGTCTAATTGTATTACAGATATTCCTTTGTTGCGTTGTTATTCTACGTTCATAAATGACCGCATCGTCGTTTTTGTACATTCGAATCGATCAAGGAAAAGAAATTTATCGAAATCTTCGACTGTTTTGCGCGAAGGAACGTAATTAAATGCTTGTTTATAATTCGCTATTAAACCTCGTAAAACTAAAGATTGATGAAGTACTGTGAATTTTTTTTACACCTGTAAATCAGAGCTATTCTTATTTTCTCAAAAACTTAGAGAAACGACAGATTTCCAACTTGGAAAATGTTTTGTTTTTATGAAATAACGTAAGATGTAAAAATGCCAGACGATTAATTAATACGTTGATTATAATATAGCGACAAATGGTGACGCAAAAATAAAGCTGGTCATCGGAAGACGTGTGCTTGTGGGTATTTGTTTTGGGATAATCGAGAATTTGATATACGGTAGTCGAAGCGACAAATAGACAACGGTGGTTCAAAGATTTATACATTCCAGGCATTTATCGGCACGAGGAACGAATCTACTGAACCAGATAAATAGAACGCGATAATTAAATCGATGCCTGAAATATTTTTGTTGCGACTGTAAAATTTTTACAATATCGTGGTTTATCCCAGAATTGGGAAATTTAAGCGATCTTGACATCATCACTGAAGCGACGCCAGCCTGGCAATGCCTTTTTTTCAAATTACATATATCAACTGCCTAGAAATATGTCCGAGCGTGTCTGCCAGGTAGCGAATTTTTACAAACGCTCTCGTAAAGAAGAATTCTTTTTTTTTATGGGTAAGGTACTCGAGTAAGATTTGATTTGAATTTTACTCAGTTATGTTTGATACAATACGCTCCTTGATCTATCCGTTGAAAGTTGACGATTTTACGATTTATTATTCTTAATTCTGTTCCGTATTAAGAAATATCATCGATATCCGAAAAAAACATACTTCTTTTCTATTTTATTTGTCCTTTTGTTTATGATCTTCGATAAACGTTTCGTACTATGTGTTGAATCTGAACTTGGGCTCGTTTGATGAGAATTTTGACTCGTTTGTTATATTGTGCTAATAATCGAAATTTTTTTTTATGAAGGCAGCACGTGTTGGTTTAGTCTTAACGAGATATGTCGTACCCACGCTCGTACGAATCCATTTGATTTTTTTTTCTTCAAATTCTTTTTATTGTATGATTTAAAACGTTCGACTTTTGACCGGGCTCTTGCACGTTATTTTCATTATCGACGACACACTTCGAATGTAGCAAATTCGATTTTACAGTACTGTACGTTGACGGACAAGATAATGCATTAAACGTCTCTGATCAATCATCAATGTATCATAAGAATCGAAATAATAAAGAAAAAAATTTAAACTTCAATTGTACAATTTTCTCATGTCGTCCGGAATTTTGCAATTATCCGTTGAATATTTATCGCAAATATTAATTCACGGGATATCGTATTAATTGTACTCCAGCAAAGTATTTATATCGAAAAATGCTACATTAATTTCTCGATGGTTTACTACTAAAATATGCACCAGGAATTGTTCAAATAAAGTAAAGGATCTAATTTAACTTTCAATTTGATAAATTGCAAAATTATTCGAAATTAGGCGTGCATCGAAAATCATACATTATTGCTAATTATAACGTCGAATCTTATCCGTTGCGGAATAATATCCCTCGAATGCTATAATATAAGTTGTAAATACTAAGTTAAACTAGCGGCCCCTTGCTGTTTTTTTTGACTCGTTATCTCGATAACTTACACCACGTGGCCGATAAAACACAGTATTAATGAATAGTCGTCATTCAAATGAATGGTCACGATCAATAACATTGAAAAATCGTAGACGAAATATTTAATAATCGGATCGTAATAGATATGATTCAGCAAACAACAACAAGTACACGTACATAACGTTTAAGTATATTTAGGCCTGATGATATCGATAATTATACCAATGTATACGTTACGTTCCATCGTTGCATGCATTTTTCACTTTTGGCTCATCGTTTTCGGCCAATCCCACAATTTTATATCTCACATAAGTAAAAGAAAGAAAAACAGACAAAAAAATATTTAAACGATATCTCGTTCGATTTTTACGAGTCTTTCTCTTGCGTTTGAAACGCACAAAGATGGAACGCTCGACAAGTTCATTCGTTCCGAATTGAAGCTGACATATTTTCATAATTTTTCATTCCTCTATTCATACGTCTCTCCGTCAGTGATATTGCGCATTGACTCGCACATAATTACACCTCGAACCTTTCGCAAGATTTTTTCCAATCAGCCATTTTTTTCTCAAAATGAAATTTTCTATTCCCGGAAAGCGAGCGTTTTTTTAAACCGAGGATAAGCTTTGAAAGTTACCAAGGTTCGGAAAAAAGGAAGAGAAAAATGTTTCGTACGAGGCAAAATGGGACACTACTGAAAAAACACGAAAATATAATTTTCATGATGAGCCGTCCATAGCGTATCTCTCCTTGAAAATATTTTTAACGATTCTTAGATATCAGTTATTTGTCGTGATACCTATCGGAACGTTTTTAAATACTTGTATCATTTATAAATATCATAGACTGCTGAGAATAATGAATATTGTGCAGATTGAATAAAATCGTCGCTTATGAATTATAAAAACAATATTTTTTCAAGCTTCTAATAATAAAGTTGAAACGAAATTATTACGTCGAGTCACGAGTACCCGCGAGAATAGCTACAAAATTTCTGCGATGGTTTTCAAAACAGATTAAAATATATATTTCATCAAATTTTTCTCTTACTCGTCCCTGCCAACTCGTGCCTTTTATTTTCACTGAAAGATTAATACGTTACATTCAAGGGCGAGTCCCATTTTGCCCCAGCTTTCTTGGCTCGTTTTGCTTGTTAGAATCAGTCTTATAAAAACAAGAGCCAATTACACGTTGAAGATTTAAAAAAAAAAGAATATCGATACATATTATTTTTGGAACATATGATGAATTAATAGTATGGTCCGGCGACTTGAATTTCAACGTTCCTTCGATCTTTTATAACTCCACACAAGCTCTCCATCCTATATTGTCGACAACGTATCCTCGTCTGCCGTACAAATATCAAAAAATTACATTACATATGTGACGGAAAAAAGACACATTTGGAAATCTCTATCGACAATTTATTCGACGTTTAGAGTTAAAAACCACATAAGAGTTTTGAATACGTTACGTAGTTGAATGAAATTGCGAGACGATGCAATTGGCAATCACCGCAGATTCTCGGTTAGCCCATAGACACGCTTCCATGAATATTTTATCATTTTCTTCACATCGTGTCCCAGATCGACAATCTTGTCTCAATATCGGATCGAATACTGTAAGAACAAACTCACGATCCTTTTCGAAAATTGAATAGGACCTACGCAAGATCTCGTGGACTTTACCGTTTGAAATCGTCGAAAGATCGTCGTAAAAACTTCAACCGTAAAATTGACATCAACTTTATTCTCAGGTAACTTCAATCTATCGCGTATTCGATTTTAATTAAACCCTTATGTGGTCTCGGTGTACGATACGTTTTTTTTTGCCACCGCGAAGAATCGCGGCGTGTTTTTTCCCATTATACTGGTGAATCCGACATTTTCGATATTGAAAGGAATTATCGTCAAAGATTTATAATATTATGCACACATTTAGAACAAGAGAATACGAATTCGAATGGAATAACGAGAGAACAATTATCGTATCATAGTTTGCATGTTGATTATTTAGAAACATAGAACCGAAGAGAAGTCAAGTTAAACTCGAATATTGCGATTGCTCGGGAATCGAAGTTGCAAAAACTCTGATCTGTTTTTAATCGGGACGTCGTAACGGATCAAAGAGCCGGGAACGAGATGAGGGGGGGGGGGGGGGGGATGAAAAAACCAAAATTTCGACACCCGAGGTCGCAAAACAAGTTCGAGTGTACCTCGTTCACTTTTTTTTGTTTATTGCGCCCTTTCCAAGTTTCTCCGTGTTCTGTTTACACACTTACGTATACATAATCATACTTATGTATGCATCGCCGAGGCACAACGAAATTAAAAACGCTTTCTTACTGTTTATTTTAAATACTCGAAATAATCGTGTCTTTATATCGTAAATAAGACGCGAGTAACCGAGGAGTTGGACTCTCGCATAGCCAATACTGGATCATTTTTGCCCTTGAAATTTTATCATTTCTCAAAATTTTAATTTAAAATTAAGAAAATTGTTTGAACGGCTAATTTTAAAGTACTAATGAAAACTTTGAAGAACGATTTACGTTTTAAACATGGGCGAATGTTCGCTCTAGATAGCGAAATCCGTAATGGCTTTTTCCAAGAGCTACTTCGACTTTACCATCGAAATTCCCATCCGATCGATGTTTATTCGTTCCAAGACAAAATTCGCTATTTACGATCATCGAAGATGTCTATGAGTTAAAACGTACGTATCGAGAAACGGATTTACCACGAAAACGTTGCAACGTAATAATTTGAGATACAACTTTGTAATACTGAACCACGTTTCGTCTCACCGAATCATTTCAAATCCACTCGTTCTTGACACGATAACGAATGTGTCATACGGAAGAATCGGTTCGAATCTTTTCTAAATGACGCATTCGTAATCTGTAAAATATCTTTTCGACAGTGTTAAAATATTTAAATACGCGTGATACGGTGAGAAGGTAAAATCCGTTCTTCAATGTCTAATTCACGTGCTTTGGAAGCACGATAACGTACAGAATCATATTTCTTTTTCTTCCTAATAAAAATAATAATCGTATCACAAAAGAGATAAAATTGTTATCGATCCAGTGGGTCGAAGAGTGAAATAAGATAACTACGAAAAAAAAAAAGATAAAAACGCTCTCAAGCATCTAGATCACTGGAATAACTATTGTTCTATCGTTGAACCACCTGTAGCTATCACCGCGACTTGATTTTAATCCGTTACTCGCAACCATAACGCTACTATCGAGATATTATTTTGTTGTCTCGTCAATTGTACAAAAGTACTATAGTTGCGACGGCGATGGTAGCCGGAATTAAAAGAAAAGGCCGCTGATGCGGTATGGCATCGGCCATACCGAGTAAACGGGCTTAACATCGAGCCTTTGTTACCAGCTTTATGTTCGCCATTTGTTTTTCTACGACATCGTTCGGCACACAGACTCGTCACACGCATCGATCACGATAATTGCTTGATAATAAAATCACAGATAGTGTATGACGGTAGAATATTTAAGTGAATTAAGGAGAAATGAAAAGACTAAAACACAAGAATAAAGGTGAACCGTGCTAAGGAGCTACTCAAGTACTAAAAAGAAAGTTTCTATTTCACCTCGGGACAAATAAAAAGCTTATCGTACAAATTAACATTATTCATTTAATTGTAACAAAAATTCTTGAATATTTTTCGGCTTTAGAGACATGTGAATGTACAAGTGTATTACACGGGGCACCGGTCGTTTCGCGTTTTAATCGCGTATACGCCGGTTCTGCATTTACCTTTTCCCTCTTCTCTTATATTTTTTCTTTTAACCGCGGAACGACTGACCTTCGAGCATTGTTGTTGTTGTTGTTGTTGTTGTTTTTTCTTATTTGCTTTTTTCTTTTTTTCTATTTTATTTTCCCCCGTAAATCCGATGATGACGTGGACGTTTGTTGTTTGGTTATTGTCTCATCGTCAACGGGAACGTTGGCCATAGCCATTTTCAGCGTCTCGAATTTTCAAGAACCTCGTTGCCATTCCTCCGTTCGTACTTCGTAATTCTCCACTTTGGTGATTCGACCGTTTTTCTACGAAAGTGCATATTGTATGGTTCGCGCGACGATCCGAGTTTCGACTCGTATTCTCGCGGTATTTTTTCCACAGCTACAACTTACCTCGCGACGTAGGTGAACGGTCCGTCGTTGTACCGGTACTAGTGGACTACATGGTATGTTCATCATTATGCGAAAAGTGCGATGTCTCCTCGAATATATATTCCTTGAGAACTTCTTTTGGTAGATCGTCGAGCTCCATGTCGAATTTGAAAGGTTCTTCCGCCACGGGCTAAATCGGAATAATAATGAAAAAAACTTACTAGTACGATGATGAAAACTAAGAAAATTTCAGTCTAACATTAAATTTCCTTATATATTCTTTTCGTCGATGAACTTGAATATATTACCTCATCGGCTGGATCGTAATATTCTTCGAGATACGGATGTGCAAGTGCGTCCTCGACAACGATCCTTTTGTTCGGATTGAACGTCAACATTTTATCCAGAAGATCGAGAGCTCGCGATTGTGCATTCGGGAATATACATGTCCATGGCATCTTTGGTTTATACGGCAATGATTGAAGATAACTCCGTGCCTAGCAAAGGTATCGAAAATCATTGTGTTTAATGGAAAAAGCTTGGAAGTAATCGTAAGTCTCAAACGATATATCGATAACGAGCGAAGAAAATGAATAATGAATGAGGAAAATCTATATTTTGTGTATGATTCACGCTTACCTTCTCGTTTATTATACACTCAAGGTCTTCGGGGGACGGAGATCCTAGAACGCCGAGAATGTGATTAAGCTGATCGAGATAATGTTTGCCAGGAAATATCGCTCGTCGCGACAACATTTCAGCTAGTATACAGCCCACCGACCATATATCTATAGATTTCGTGTAGCCCTGCGAATAAATTCTTATATCAGTGATATTGTTTACTGGAGGAGTCAAAGTTACGAAATGGACATAATTTTTTTATTAGACAATTTATTATTAGAGAAATTGCGTAAAATCGTAATTATGAAATATTCGGGTGATAATAGTTGAATTAATCACCTTGGAATTGAGCATTATCTCGGGAGCCCTGTACCACCTCGTGGCGACATATTCCGTGAGAAAACCGGCATGATCGTGATCGGGATCGGCGACTCTTGCCAGACCAAAATCACAAATCTTAAGATCACACGTAGTGTTCAACAAAAGATTGCTCGGCTTGAGGTCTCTGTGCAGCACATTGGCGGAGTGTATGTACTTTAGACCACGAAGTATTTGATACAAAAAGTAACATACGTGATCGTTACTTATTGCCTGTGATAAATTTTCATCGGATTAAATTCTCGATCCATTAACATTTTTTGTAAGAGTTGTAACGATCCAATTTAAGTAAAAAGGTATACAAAAATTTCAATCAAACTTATATTTAATACGGAATCTGCTAATAGATATTTTCTAAAACTTGTAATTCATCTTTCAACATTATTGCACTGATCTAATTTACGTAGTTGATTTCGTTTGTTTACCTGTGTTTTCAGCAACTTGTAGAGATCAGTTTCCATTAAACATTGAACGATGTACACGTCTCTCATTTGATCGATCGAAGGTGCCCTCAATATATCTCTTATATCTATAATCTATGCGATCGAACGATCGGAAACAATTATATATTTAAAATGGCTATTTTTTTAAGTTGATTCATTAATATAAGCATAAGGCAAGGGTACGAAGAGACTCACGTTCTCATGCTTAAACCTGGTTAAAATCTTGATTTCCCTCAGGGTCCTTTGGCTGTACGTTTGATGCTCGAAGGGCGATATTTTCTTTATAGCTACTTTTGTCTTTGTCACATTATCATATGCGGATCTGTATGGACAGACGGAATATAGGGGATAGAACAAAGTTATTTACATTCGTAAGCTGCTTAGACTTGATTATTTGGCAAACTTGGAGAAAAAACAAGGGGCTGTAGGAGAAAAACGGAAGAAATTTTCAGTGCTTTTTTCTTCTCGATCTAAATTGTATTTCTAATTTAATTAAATTCAATTTATTTATTTTCCAACAACATTTTCCAAAACTTCGCAGGCTGAGGATTTTCAACAGGTTGAACAAATCTGGGGCGCCTCAAGCATCGACCGCAATCTAGGATGTGGCATGACGTGAGATAAGAATTCTTAAAAGTGCCAATTCTTATCTCGTGGATATTGATGTATGGTCTCAGAGATGAGACGTAATACGTATAAGACGTAAAAAACGGGAACCAAGTGAAGTTAACAAAAATGAGACCAAGTTGAAGAACAACCAAGAGTGCAAAAGCAAAAACTGCTAAATGAAGAAAAAAACTGGAGCAAAAATAACATGCGGAATCGATAAAATGTCGTCGAGGGAAAGAGTATTCGATGATTAATGAATTAAGATCATTGGTACATGATTGTCGTGACGGTCGTAGTTGTCCTGCAACGATCGTATATACTAAAAAGGGGTGTAACGTTCATTTGAATTTGGCGCCAACACCAACCACGATAACTAATCGTTCATCACGACGGTTATTTGTATAGAATACACAAGAGACACGGTGTAACGATCGTAGGAATAAAAAAATATATATATTCATTGATATTAGAAAAATGAGGGACAAAAATCGAAGGATAAGTAAATCGGAAAACACAAAAAAAGATCATGCTATCTTTTCAATTGTTTATCTCATCGGTTTGCTGTCATGCAGCGAGATCGAACGCGGGTGTCGGTCGCCTGTATACATTCGACGGTAAATCATGGAACGCACAATAATATTTTAGTTCAAATGACTCACACGACCATTCCGTATGCCCCCTCGCCCATGTAAGCCAAATTCGTATAACGAGGACCGACTTCGAACACTTGTCCTCGTACTATTTCAGCTCTTGGCATTACACTCGCAGAACTTTCGCTCGCCATTTTGACAACTACTTGGCAAGATACGCCACCCGCACCCAACGCAGTATCAGTTCCACTTTTTCCGATACACCGGAGACCGTCGAGCACCCCGTCCTCTTTATTAAACACTGAATTGTACCACCGAACAGACGCTTGATAAAGAGAGGCAGCTGTATGGTAGATCGTTCACGATGCATATAACGGCGTCGAGATTAGACCGTAGTACGACGGTGCTGCCTTACCGACGCATGTCGGAAATTGTTTCACCGTGCATACAGCATATCAATATGACCTTGAATTTTATGTTTCGCTCGAACGACTTCTTCAAAGTTTATGGTTTCATACAATATCCATATAACACGAAGACTCAAAAATACACGTGGAATTAAAAAAATATATAATCAGCATAATACAAAATGGCACAAAAGAAATTATAAGAGTGGGGATAAGCGGTTTACGCTTTTTAGTTCATTGCAAAAAGTTTCAGGTATCCTAGATGGCGATAGCTACGGCAAGAATTTATTATTATACGTGCATTGGGCTGACTCATACACTTTTATCTGTTTGCTGTTCCTCGAACAGTGCGAATCGTGTGAATATTGTAACGTGACGCGAATCAATACGCCATCCTCTCTAACTCACCGTCACGCACACATTGAACAGCTGTCTCGTGCCGAGTTCTCTACGCGTATGTCGAAACTGTGTAAGAAACTGTATAGTCCATTGTGCAGTATTGTTGTGAACATTGGTCGCGTATCACTGCCCGCTAATTATCGAACAAGACGTTGACAGCTGTCAATAAATAATCAAGCATTCAATACCAAAAGTACCAAGATCATTTAAATCAACGTGTTTGCTGAACTCAATGCGAAGAACAACGGCGCAATATATATAAAAGGAGAACACAGGTATGACAGTGCCAATGACGAGATCGCGAATGAATTAACTGTATATAGTCGTGTCTTGCCGTGATATTTTTATTGTCTGGCACCTGCACTCTGGATCAATTACTGACTGCTGAACACGTTTTATCTCTATGTCCTCCTTTATAGACAACGCGTACACATTACCGCTGACGTAGAAAAAAAAAAAAATAAAATAAAGAAAGGAGAGAAAGACACAAACGCGTAGATAGTACCTTTTACGAGGCAAGATCTACGAATTTTTTCTCATTGTCCTGCGCCAACAAGGTTTCGCACGACACCACCTCTAAGCCCTTTGTTCAGATGTCCAGAGCTTTTTTGTAAGATACCCTTTCATTTTGTTTTCTTTCTTAATTGTCATTACATCATCTATGCGCGCTTTATATCATTTAGCTTCTCATTTCTTTCCCTAATGTTTCATTAAAATTTTCAAATAAAATCATCAGCGACATAACTGGCATGGCATCGAGTTCTGTCAGCCAGGAAGACTTCGACAATGACTTCGAATTCACCTCGCGAAGATCGAGAGTTCGAACGGCGAGGGTTCGCGTCGGTCCACCGAGAACCGGCGACATAACATCGATAAATTTGCAAAGTTAGTTGATTTCGAGGCTGACATTTTATGATTTACCCTTAAACAGCCTTTTTTTTTTCATCCGATAACTTTCGTCAAAACGCTACTCGATGGTTCTACAGCAGCTAGTAGGGACAAATGATAATTACATTCTCAAATAAGTCAAATGCGGTCGTAAATTTTTTGGGATCGTGAAATATGAAACGTTGCAAGAAATTGTGAAAAAAGTCCAATCGCGCAATGCAAAGTACGATAAACATATCGCATATTTACATCGTAACGCCGATCGCTCTTGTCCCTGCTATCAGCGATGCCCTCGGTGGAAATAAGAGAAAGTTATGTCTACGTGAGAGTCGGAATACAATTCCTTATCGACGGCAATTCTTTTTCTTTCTACAGAAAACGCCGGCGATACGGAAGAAGCTCAAGGTATATGCGAACCAAGTTCGACCAACGTTCTATCGCCGGACCATGAAAATCAGTACAACAAACACATAATAAGAAAGCTAGAGAAGAGACCGACTACCCGGTATGCATATATACATATATAACTTTTCGCCAAGTGTAAAAAAGCAGCAAAATCGCAATTGAGAACGTTTTTTCATCACGAATCATCAATGATTAATAATAAATTAATGTTTACAGCGTCTCTAGTGTCGTATCCTGCTTGCACAGGCCAACTCACATAAACAAAGGCAAGCAGCAACGCGATAGAAGGAAACTTCGTGAAAAACGTCGCAGTACCGGAGTCGTTCATTTGCCGTCTACCGAGGTGTGTGTGAGCGTACCCATACGTGTGTGTATTCTGGTTGAATTTATCATTATTCTTTAAACGAACCGATACAAAAGTGAAAACAGCACGATATCCGTGGCTTTTTTTTGACAAATTACTTAAAAATAAGGCGTCTTTACGGCAAAATGTACATTACGCTTTTTCACGAGACTCGTTGCAACTCGAATGAGTAACGATGTTCCCGTTATAACTCATTTCTCTTCGTTAATTCCTCATTATTATCTTTAAACTCTAATAATCTTCACTATAATTCAAGACGAGTTTCTTTTACTCCGAAATTTTCAAATTTGTTATCCAACTTCGTATTCGTTGCGACGAAACAATTAGTTTAAGATTTCATTGGCAAAAGAAACTTATTGAAAACTCGTTCGATTGCCTTGCATCGTCGCGTACACTCGGATTCGATAACATCGCGTGGATTTGGGCATGCGTGACGTATAATTCCAATGACGATTTTGAAAACCTCAGAGCACAGGAGGTAGTACTGGCGAGGATGAGGAGGAACTTGGCGGTACAGGTCTTGAAACAAAGCACAATATCCCGCCTTATGATGATTTCCTTGAACACGAACTTATCACAGTAAGTTATCACGATGATAATAATAATCTATGTCATGTACGATATATGCATATGCTTTCCAGGTACACGGTGATTGAGCGATGTGTCGGTGCGATGTCGACAATTTTAACATATTTAACTTTTTTTCTTTTTTTTCTCCATTTTTTACGCTTCGCCTAATTAAAAATATTACACCATGTGAAATAATTGTATCTTGAAATTTTGTTATCAATCGCGTGAATTCTGGCAATTGTTATATCCATGGTTTTCTATATTTCTTAACGTCTCTATGTTTCAGGAACGAATAGCGACGTCGTACATGCGAAGACGAAATAAAAGGTAATTCGATTAAACGAAAAATGACGTTTGATAAGAAATAAATAGAAAATTAATCATTACTCGTGTATCCGTTTGTCCGTAGTCATTCGGATCTTGAGGCAGATGACGAGGAATTCGACTCGTTGAATCAATCGGACAGTGTCAATCAATCGGATCCGGGTAATCACGGACCACAATTATCATCGTCCGCAACACCGAGACCCAGAGTGCCAACACCGACTGGCGATAATGCACAAGAGGTTAATTAATCATTGAAATTAAACGTATCTTTGTTAGGGCACAGTAAGAACAAAACAAGGATCAATTTCAATTAATTTTCCAGTTGATCGAACGAGCACAGGAGGAAAATAGGAGACTATTGGCGCTTCTGGAAGATCAGGATCACAAGATAATGACTTTGGAGGCTCAGCTGGTTCAGCAACAGCACGAAATGACTATCGAGCGTGATAGACTACGCGAAGAAAATGCGGCTCTTATCAGAGCCATGGCAGCTTTGGCAAGTGACTGAAATCATAAATTTTGTTCCCAACACGCGTTACACACGAGCCCTAAAATCTCTTTAAACCCGATAATTCTCCTTGACCGTGTTATAATGTATGCATACCACATTGTGGTTTCACGATTTAAAATGAAAACAAAACAAAAAAAGAGAGATGCTCCATAATAACATTAGAGAATAATTTGTAACTACGAAATATTAATTACGCAATTTCGCTTATCGATGTTAGTTTTTATTAATGTACTCGAGAAACTTCAGTTCTCTCTACGATTCGTACTTCGCAAGTGGTATTTCGCGATATATTGCCAGGGTAATATTGTTTCGTTTCGTATTTTTTTTTTCTTCCGATTTTCCTTTCGCGTGATACATTCCATCGCGCAATTGCGTTTTTTTCTCCCCCTCGTAGAGATCTCGAGAGGGATTTATTATTCTAGAATTAAAATTCATCGAACGATACGGCTTATCGCACGTATCGTCATTATTGCCAAATTTATCGGATATTCCAATCAGCAAATAATTTGAAGATACTTTAGTGAGTAAAAATGAAAGAAAACAAAAAAAAAGAAACATTGCTTTGACTTACTCGCTTCTGAAATCCGGAAACACGAAGAGTACATTCGTCGAATAATTCTTTCGCAAACGATATCGAAAAGCTTCTCGATCGATTGCTAAAATAACGATTTTATTTTTGTCCGGTACTTACTCCAAAAGAAAACAACGACAGATATCTCGCTGCGGTCTCGATCGATTTCCATAATATACGTTTCGTGCTTTTTTCTTTCGACGATGAGAAAAGAATAAAATAAAAATTAAATTTAAAAAAAAACCAATGACAAATAAAAGATCGTGTATCATCTTTCGAAGATCGTTACGATTCGGATGTTGCGGGTAGTTTCACTTGTAAATACACCAAACTAGCACGAAGTATCGATAAAAAGTTATTTGACTATGCGAGTTTCGACACTGATCGTTCGGAGATTCGAACGATTTCATAGACCGACCTACGACAGAGCCTCGTATTCGTATTTGTAACGAGCTGATAAGAGGCCGTAGAATTCTTTCGAGTTTACAATCTTTTCGGTACATTGGGACTAGAAAAATGGTGTATCGTTAGTTTAAAGAGAGAAACAAAAAAAGAAACGAACAAACGAGACGAAGCTTCACGTACATTTGGTCACATACGCAGACTCGCGATCAATCCGTTTATTTTTTCTTTCGTTCTTTTCTCTCGTTAATATAATATAAATAAATAGTATTGTATTTGCGTAAGAGCAAAGGAAAAAATGTAACACTCAAGAGACAAACAAAAAAAAGACAAAAAAAAGAAAATGCCGGCGGGACAGACTGATACGACGATGTGCGTGTGTGTGTTTGTGTGTTTGATTATTATCGCGAACGGAAAGTAACGACTATTTACGTATTTAAAGAAGAAGAAAAAAGCAGCATGTGCACAATCAATTGTTATTTTTTCGATCTTTCGATTATGCGAGAAATAAAGGATTTCATCATATATCTCCACGACGTTATCCTGCTTGGCCAATCGACCCTCGCTAGAAACTTAAACATTTTCATCAACGTAGACAGTAAGAACGGGAAAGTGACGAAAAACAGAAGAAAAATTCCTATTACGCATTACATGTAAGATGGATTTAATAAAACAGCGTTCGAGTTTGAAGACTGCGTTGTATTCCTCGTTTTACATTTTATAAAAGAAACCGAATGAATTTTGATATAGTACAATACTTGGGCGCGCCCACACATGCGCGTAGTTTACACGATACGTTTTTTTTTTAAATTTATTTTTTTTATTTTATTTTTTTCATTTTTTTCGTTTTATGTTTGTTTGTTTGTTTGTTTGTTATAAACTCTTATCATTCACTACACGTATAACATAACTAATGAAACTATCGTCTACGTATCCTACAAAATCGTTGGGATTCGATCGTATAGAGATAACTCCAGTTTTATTCTCGGTTTTTATCTCCGTCATTCATTCGTGTGCGCGTACCTTGTTCTTTGTTTTCTGTTTTCTTTTTTTTGTTTTTTTTTTACACTTTTTACTTTTGTCGCTCCAAACGTTTCTCTCGTCACAGAGAAGATAATCGATCTAGCTTCTGTTATATTTTATTTTGTCTTTTGCACCGAGATGCACTTTTTCATACATATTTTTGTTTTTAAACGTTATACGCTGCATCGTTGGACAAAGCCTCGAGGCGCGTGTGCCCCACGTAAGAACCAGGTACACACGTTCGATATAACGAAGCATCCCCTCAAAACGGGCGATGCGCAACAGGTACTGAACACTCGTCATTCTATCTTCAATCTTTAATCAAACATGCGACTTTTTATTTTTATTTTCCATCTTCTTCCCTTATCGCACAATTAATTTCGCAGATTGAAAAACTCGCCATTCGTTTATATCCTCCGCGTGTATTATACACATTCTCGTTTCGAAACTTATAAGCGAGCTTCGTTAATATTCTCTCTCCTGCGAAATTCTTAGTACGTTTTGTTTCTTATCGTTTCTTTTTCATCGTCCCCCCTCTACGTTTCTCGACTTATTCGGCTATTTACAATTTCCTCGTGAAATTAGCATACGCTTTATATTTTTCTCGTTTGTTTTTTCCTCGATATACAAAGAAAAAGAGAGAAAAAAAGTCGTTTTATCGATTTTATCAAAATGGCGCGTTTCGAAGATTGCCGAGAAGTAGCGAACGACAGTTTAATACGGTACAAACAAGCTTTGTTCTTGTCGCTATACGTAAATCGTTCGTAATCTTTTTTTTTCATTAATAATGCGTACACGACACTTACGGGGTGCGTTAGAGAACATTGAAGTTGCTTCTTTTTTTC
This sequence comes from Netelia inedita, assembly GCA_964017225.1. Taxonomy (NCBI): domain Eukaryota; kingdom Metazoa; phylum Arthropoda; class Insecta; order Hymenoptera; family Ichneumonidae; genus Netelia; species Netelia inedita. The sequence continues at coordinate 5,380,191 of OZ024921.1, forward strand.
TCTCTCTCCCTCTGTATATATATATATACATATTTATACATTTTTTTGTTTCAGTTTTCATCTACAGTATATAATGCAAGGCGACGAAGTCCTGATATGTTTTATGTTTCGAGAGAGTTAAGGCGAAATCCGATAAACAAGGTGGCAGAGATCGGTAGAAAACCGATCTCACCTCGCTGCGTTCGAACGCGAGCAAAAAAAGTACTCCCGACGTGTTTTTCTTTCTTCTTTTCGCGCTGTATAAATTATTGTCGCATTAATCGACTCGTTTCCGAGTTCACTTTATTACATACGCTATAGGCCGTTATTTTTTGTATTTTTTTTTGTATTTTCGTTTTCATCGTTTCTTTTTTTTTCTTTTTTTTTAATTATAGCTAGACAGTGAGAGACAAAGATGTGTATTTTCCATAAACTGAACGAGAGACGCAAATATCATCGAACTCGAACGAGGCTTCTCTCCGTACGAAGATTCTCATTAACATCGCGTATCGGGAGTTACGCGATAAAAATTATTTTACGTCCTCATCCGCAACGTCAGGCTTTCTCACACTTTTCTTTCGCCATTAATTCGGCAAGCACGAGCGATAATATCGGACCGATTAAAATCGTGAATAAAACGATAAAGACCGCGACGACTTTAAAGAAGCGGAGAGAGAACAAAAATGTAATGAAAAAAGAAAGAAAGAAAAAAAAAGCGAAGCGTTATAATCATCCCTTCTTACGTTTTTGTTTCTTGTCTCGTAGGACGACGAAACTTTCTACTCCCGAAAAAGCTTCGATTAAGATTTTCAGTCGTTTTTAAAAACAAAATATTATTTATCATCGGGCTGTCTGATTTATCATCGTAAATATATATATATATATATAGTGTTCTTCTTTTCTTACATTTAATGTTGAGTTTAAAAATCCCGAGGCACGAGAACTCACGGCTCCTCTCTTTTAAGTTCTAAACAAACATACGATATACATTATATATCAGTATTTCTCATTTTTGCCCTTTATACCGTTTAATATCCATCTCGTAGTATATATATATATATATATGTATAATATACTATAAGTATACCTCAAACACGAATCATTATCCCAACAAGTCGACTAGATCACGATTCTTGGATCTTTAACGCTAGATCCTTAAATGCTACGAGGATTAGGTAAGGAAGATGGAGTAGGGTTGTTGGATAGGGGGGGGGGGAAGAACTTAAGCACTAACAAACTAATAATTAACGATATATTAATCATCATAATCATCGTCGTAATCGCGCCACGTAGCGTTTAGGTATCGATATACAGAGATGATTGTTTTTTGTTTTCTTTTTTTTTTCTTCTTCTTTTTCGTAGCTTTACAAAGCTGTTGCGGCAGATGCACAAATAACGTAAACGCAAAGGCATCTTGAACGCTCTCTCGGCGTCAGAGACGTTCTTATCTCGCGCTTAATTTTCAGACCGTGTTGTCTCGATTACAAGGTGTCGAAAGCACGAAGACATCGTTATCATCGCAGCGTAAAATCGTAGATCGTTCGCCACTCGTTCACGAAGCGATTTTTCTCGCCGAATGGATTTTCGCTCGGTCGAGATGACATTTTTTTCTTTTCTTGTTTTCTTATTTTTCTTTGTTTTTTTTTATTCTTATTTTCGTGCGCGACAAACGAACCAATTGCCCTCGGGCTTCGCTTAGGAAATTAATCGATTTACAAACGGTTTTATCACTCGCCACTTCGTTGATCGGGACGAGATCTTTTTCTTTTTGCGAGACTGTGTTTATTCTTACGATCGTCGTTTCTCGTATCGAGTCTGTGTTTCATTGTAATTTCATTCTTTCTCTCGTTTACTTTTTATATTCGTTGGATCGTCCGGATTCTCGTTTCTCGTTACACTTTTTTTATCCAGGAGACGAGAGACTTCTCGTTTCTATCTCGTTACCATCTCTGTAAAATTCGTGTATCTTCTTCACAACGATATATCCGATAAGTACAGGGAAGAAAACTCGAGTTGGTAACCTCTCGAAGATCCAATTTTCTCATCCTTCGTCCTCTTCGTTTCATTCGCGTTCCTCGGAATTTCCTCGGCTCGCTATCTCGAGACGGAGCAGCACAGCGGAAACTTCCGACTGATTTTCGTAATAATTTAAGCTTTCTTCTTTTTCCTCACCCTCTCTTCGTCCTCTTCATCATCATTCTCGTCGATTTTTTATTCTCCACTTCTCCTCTTTCTTATACATAATCATTTCTTCTTACCGGTTTACCGGTCAACTCCTTTATGTGACTAACTTATGTACACGTGCGAGAGGACGAGAGAGGTCGTATAGACGAGAGAGAAAAAGATAAAGAAAATTAAAAAAAAAAGAGAAAAAAAAGGAAAAGAATCGTACACGTATTATTAAGGATATGTAGTGATTCGGATGTCACGATCCTCGCTGCACAATCATCCGCTACAACGTAGGCAGGGTTTTTCACGACGCGAGTTGCGCCGTAAGGACGAATCTCAGACGCTACAGCCGGAAGTAACCTCCTCGCTGTTTTGCTGATGACTCCAACGGCATTGATGACAACTCTTCGGCTCTTCCTGTGCAGCTGCGACACCACCGTTCGCTCTAAGACCCTGTTCGAGCTCCAACAATTGTCCCATGAAATTGAGATTCGGGCTTATTATCGGTCTCGCGTTCTTCACCAATTTATAAGCCTCGACCATCGAGAGACCCTTGTGTCTCATTATGTAAGCGATCGCTATCGTCGCGCTTCGCGATACGCCCGCCTGACAATGAACCAGAACGCTACTGCCGGATTTTCTTGCTTCCTCTGTAACAAAAAAAAAATAAATAAATAAACATACTTCGATCAGTCGTGATTCAACGTTATTCAAAAAGTTTTTAGAATTTCAAATATACGTCGAGACGTTATTTTGTTTCCAACCAAGGAAAGGAAAAAAAAGTTTGTATAATTAAGAATTAACGTCACGAGAAAAGCGAGGAAGAGAGGGTTTGGAAAATAAAATAAAATGAAAAAGTATAAATCGTGGGTAATGTCGGAGGGAATTCCATTAGGCTCGTTGAGAATATCGCTCGAATGGAAAACGTGCGAGGAGGAATGATAATAGTTCCTTCGACGAGGCTCGTTTTAATTGACCGCTGTGACGACAATGCGAGAATGGCCTTACCAATCGATTCGCGTCACAGACTTTGCCTGACGATGTCTCGTGAAGCCGAGAAAGAGAAAAACATGGAAGAATATGAGTGAGTGAGGGAGAGACAATAAAAGTTGACTAAGAGAGCCGACCGTGAACCCGGGTTTTGCATGATCGTCGACAATCGACTGTGCTCGCCCGTAACGTCCTTGCCGCCTATTTCGCGTTACTTCGTCAACTTAGTCATCTCCCCGTCGTAATCGTAACGCATTATTATTTTCCTTATTAAAAACAAAAACCCCTCGATCGTTCAAGAATCCGACCTTCGACCCAAAAAAACATCCTCATCGCCTAAAAGTATAAAATCATCTCAGAAAAATTCTCCAACCTATTTTTCCCAACGAACCAGAATCATCCCCTTCTCCTTGCATCTTCTTGCCCACCAAGAGGGAAAAATATTATCGAGTCAACATTGCGGTTCGTACGAACCGATAGTGCAGGAAACGATCGTTTAAGAAATCGAGGGACGTATCTCGAGTTCTAACGGCACAACGAGTAATTCCTTGTCCATCAAACCTCGACTACGACTGTTAACGATTATGTTCGACTGCGCTGCTGGATCAACCCCGGTGGTGGATCCCCCAGGCGCAATCGCACGCGCTCCGTCGTAACTGGCAAACAAACCAGTCGTGTAACCCAAACAGGCGATTAAATTACGTAATAGCTGAAAAAGGGGGATGGGGGAGGAGAAGGAGGAGGAGGAGGAGGAGAGGGATAAAGAGAGAAGCCTATCGTATCACGAATGACTCACGACTCGGTGGCTCTGCTCCGGGCCACTACACTCGCGTCCCCCGCATGGTTCAGCCCGGATCTTCTCTCGTACATACATTTATACGCGTAATAATAATAATAATAATAAACAACTGTCGTTCTATCTGTCTCCTAACGTATGTACGCATACATTTGTATTTACATTAAAAATATATATATATGTCGCCTTTGACACAATTTCGCTAAACAAACGCTCTTATCACTGTCCGAATAGGATTCGACTCGTATCTAACGATCGATTTTGTATAAAGGGCATTAATCGTGATCGAAAAAAAAGAATCGTACGATGACGCATTCTACGTCATAGAGGGATTTTTCTTATTTTTTTCTTTCATTTTTTTCTTTCATTTTCTCTTGAATTTGTTCGCGGTCGACGTTGAAGAATTATGTCGTAACGCCGGCGTGTGCGCAATACGTGTTTATCCACCGAGTGATCGATTCGTTTATCTTACGGCCTTTGCTTCGTATTTGTACGATGAATTATCCGGAATGGGGAAGAGGAGAGACGTGCGTAAGAAACATTGAAGAAAAAAAAATATCTCCCGTGCTAAAGTCTTTTCGAGCGAGCGAGTGTTTTTTTGTTTTTGTTGTTTTTTCTTTAATGAAAAGATTCGAGAGCCGTTCCGTTGACGTACGAAGATCTATTTTAAAAAAAAATGTTTCAGTGGACGGTTCTGATTTATATGGGGTGTATATTTATAGTAAACTCGTTATATTGGCAACTTCCGTTCTTCACGAGTCTCTCTCTCTCTCACACACTTTCTCTCTTACCCTCCCTCTCTCTCGATGCGAGACGAACGAACAATCAGAAATGAATCAACGTTCTGTAGCTAGTATTATGGTAAACAATTTATACACATATGTATATATATTCTTTACATACATGACATACATTACATATATATATATATATATATATGTGTATATGTATATAGAGTGTCTAGCTGAGGGTTGGATAAGCCCAGCAGTTCACTAGGGAGATAAGGGGTCGCTTCGAGAGGCTTTTCTTTTTTTCCCTCGTTTCATACAAACACACAAACACACAAACACATATATATAAAACACGAATCGCGTCATACTAAACGTACGTGCCGTTTCGCGTCGTTGTTTCCAATGTGTGTGCGCGTTTGTGTAGGGTACAACGTACTCACGGATGGCCCGTACACTTGCGACTCCCCTCCCCTTTACTCCGAGCATCTGGCATGAGTCAGAGCAGTCGAGGAGAGAGAGAGAGAGAGAGAGAGGGACAAAAAAATAAAGGAAAGAGCGAGACAAAATTATATCGACGAAATGTGGTGAGAGAGTGAGAGAGAGAGAAAAAGTGAGAGTGATGGAGAGGTGGTGGACCAGCGTTGGAACCTCGGAGGCTGTGCGTTTGGCGTGTATGACGCGTAGATTCACAGCAGGCACCCTTGAGCTATACATACGGGTAGTATAGTTGTATATATATATATATATATATATATATATATAGCTAGTATATTTTGGTCGGTACGTATGTATATATGTATAGGGGATGTTATATCCCGAGGGCTGTGACGCAACGCTCTCACGATTTTCTACCCGGTAGGGCCGCCTCTCATCTCGCCTCGTTACAAGAGAATCGGGCAATGAACATTTTTCTTTAGGGTCTCCTCGGGCCTACGAAGGACCAACACCTGCGCGAAATGGCGAAATGAAAAAAAATAAAGTTTCGAAACGACCGGATTTTCTCGTCGAACTGGAAAAATGATTTTTTTCTTCTTCTTCTTCTTCTTCTTGTTTCTTCTTATTCTTCTTTAGATTCATCCAAGATCGTCTGGGATTTTTTACACAAATGTTTGAAATTAAGTTTGTAATCGTTTTCAACAGTTTTATGACTCGATTTTATAGAGGGTTTTCCTCTTTCAGGAGGAAGACGAAATTGAAGAGGAAAAGAAAAAAACCCAGAATGCACTCACTCATTGCGCGAGGTTCGCGACCGAGATAAGACAGTGAGGAAGCAAAGTGTGACTTTCTAAATTGCATTTGTTTCCCATCTTTTTTTTTCTTTTTTATAATCGACTCAAACTCGAAACAAAAAAAATCATCGAATAACAATAAATTTTTTTAATACGAACGTCGTAATTCTCAAACGGGGTTCAGAATCGTCGAAGGACAAAAACCTACATTGGACGATGAGTCAATGAAGCACGGAGGTGTACGCAACGCCTGAGTCGCGATAAGCCGGCGAGAAGGAGGAGGAGTGCAAGGGGAGGGGTTGATAGGAGAGCGCGGGAAAAACGACGATTGAAAACAAGAACGGGGGCAACGCGAAACCTAACGGAAGCACATGCTGTACCGTAAGCAAGCTGAGAATTAAAAAAAAACAAAATCCATAAAAATTCAACACAATAAAAAAAACAAATAAATTCGATCGAATGCCAATTAAAAAAAAGAAAAAGTTAATTAATTATTTGTATAAATAACAGCTGTTGTACTATTCGCGGAAGAAACCGCTCGTCCAACGGAAAGCGGGGCACCGTAATTATAAAAACGAAAAACGAGAAGAAAAAAAAAGAAATAAAAATGAAAAAAAACGAAGAACCGCGCTACCACCATAGTACCAACAAAACAAAACTAATACGAGTGCAATGCCGTTGGTCTACGTGTAGGTTCGCGACGCAGTTCGGTATAACGGAAACGGGGTATAACCAGCCGTATCCGGTGGACCATTCACTGCTGTATATACGTAGAGTTTTATATACACACAGCGAAGCAACGGCAGCGGCAGCGACACAAGACGAAAGGCTTCCATTCATGAAAGGCATGAGTCAGAGACACGCTGTGTGTGCTACTCTCCGCAACGGTGAACGGTGGGCCCGTCCCGTGTCCGGGGCAGGCTCTCCGTTGGCGCGTCCTCGTCGCGAGCTCTCGTTTCCCTGCGTTCTCCTCGTTGATGCTCGCGCACGTTGCGTTAACTTACATTATATCTATATATAGGCATGTATATATATATATATATATATATATATAGATAGACGTACGGGGAACCTCGATTTAATACACATATCTATATAGATATATATACACGTGTTTCGTTATTTTTTTTTTTTTTTTTTTTTACGGTCCGTCGGTGAAATTTTGGGGGGTAAGGGTAACCGAGGACATCCCTAACGGTATAGTACTTGCCTCGTGTGTGAAAAGTGCGTGCGAGGGGCGCACCCCGTGACGTAAAATGGGGTGGGCCCCCCTTTTCTAGTCTCGATCTCGGCCAAATGTGCAACTGGTGGAATTCCGCACACACGGCCCAACCGTTTTCTTCGTGAAGCTACGGGACACGTTCTATCCATGCGATTTGAATTTTTCCAATTTTGACAAAATAAAATAAAATATGTTTTTTTTTCTTTCTTTTTTTCTTTTGATTTATCGTAAAATGCATTTATTTTTATTTTTGTGAATTTTGACGAATGGGCTAGTTTTTGGTAAAATGAGAGAAATTAACGAATTATATTTTTTGGGGGGAAAATTCAATTTTGTTTTCTTGTGTAGTTGGTATTGTCTCGTTATAAATAAATCGAGGATCGTTTTCGATTATGATAATAACAATTGAGAGAGAAAGAGAGAGAGAGAGGAAACTGCGGATATGGGCCATTAGCTCGTTACCCCGACCCGGACGAGAGGCGACTGAATCCTAGATAGAGCGAGGAATACGAGGGAAGTCCCTTCTCGATGCTTCGTTGAAAAACAAAAAAGAAACGAGCCAACGAAAACAAAAGTATTGGGATTACTCATCGCTACAGGGGTCGGTGTCTTCTGTAATATCTGACACACACACACACGCACACACACATATATATATATATATATAGAGAGAGAGAGATAGTGTACCATAGTACATAAAGTTAAAAGACACCAACTCAACGGAGTTATCCACCGCGTCCAAGAACTCGCGAGATAATTGACTACAGTCAATAGTGCGAGACCAAGACCACGTGCTATTCGACGAAGCAGCTTATTCACCGCCTATAATACGAGACTCGAGCGTATGAATATGACCGGGGTTGAAAAACAGGCTGTGCACGAAAAATCACAATTTCGTGGAATTTACTGGAGGAATTTGCGTTCGAAAACTCGGTTGAAAAAAAAGAAAGAGAAACAGGAGAGATAAACAAATTTATCAAGGAATCGTAAAATCTCAAAGATATACGAGATGATGGAGAAAAGAATAATAAATTAATGGAGGACTCGCGATAATTGATAATATGTAAATAATAATTTCTCACCGATAAAGTCAAAGGCCTCCTCGAAGTATTGTTTAAGATTCTGATGTCCGGAATCGGAAGCGGGTATTTGTCGATAAGTGATGCCCCGTTCTTCGTGATATCCGGGTAGCTGTGAGGTGACGTTTAGGACGCGGGTTGCACCAAGGGCGCGAAGCAATTGAAGATCGGCCGCGTCTCTCCCATTTCCGAGATAAAGAAACGGCAATACCCTCGACGCTGGATGATTGTCGATGTCGGCCGGCTGTGGCGTCGGTGGTCCCATGTTACCGAGCACGGGACAACCGGGACCGGGACTCGGACAACCCCCGACCGTCGAACATCCGGGATTCGTTGTTCCGCCGCTAGGTGGCAAAAGCGTGTCCTCGCAAAGCTCGCGATGCCGCCTGTGAAATTCTTTGTGTCCACCTGGAATCGTATCGAAAAACGAAAGATCGAAACGTTAGAATATTTATTGAATTTTATGAATTATCAATTATTAATTGTAAATCTATAAAAACAAAAATTCGTCATAAATAAAATTATTATTAGGTGTTATTGTTATTATTATTATTAGGATTATTGTCCTTAATTAATGTTTCAGTGGAGTTTATGAATTGCTGCGTCGTCGTAATTCGTTACGATCCAAACAATTGGCCACGCAACGTGGGAGCTAATAATGGACGAATCATTCGTCACGGAAGGGGTGCGTCCGTTCGACTTCCGGATACAAAATTCTCCACCCGTTTCTCCTAAATCGTAACGCTACGATCCCGCATCATTGACCTCTCGTCGCTACCCGTTAAAGAACTTTAAAAAAAAAAATTATTTTTTTACAACCCGGCGTATATATTCCCCGAAGCAAAGAATCTTCGACGGGCAAAAGAGCGAGACGACGTATAAATCACGGACCGGTATGCAAATCTTTGATATATTTATTATTTCGTTTAGCCATCGCGGAAGAGCCAACGAACCGGCTGTACTAAAAAGGTACGAAGAAAAAAAAATAAAAACAAAGAAAAATAAATTAAAAAAAGTTGAGGAAAACACGACGACTTTGAGTCTACCGAGGGGGGAACCAGGAAGTTCGGGAAATATCCTCTTGGTGTCCTCGAGAAAACGAGTCGCTCGTAGAGAGGGTTTGGGGGGAGGGGGTGAGGAACAAAATGATTCACACCGCGAGTTTCTCGAGAGCGTTGCCGCGGCTTGTTGCCTTTGCCTCCGTTGCTCGTGGTATAATGCCTTGCCTGTGTGTCGCTGACTCATCGTCGGTATTGAGAGTGAGAGAGCGAGAATAATGAGAGAGAAAGAAAGAGAGAGAAACAGAGACGATCGGACTCGTGACAATCGACGCATGCACTGATATCGATGTACATAGAGCTATGAACTATTCGCCGAGTCTCGCAAACCTATATAAACGGTACGAACGGAATTATTTACCGCAAGAAAAAGGCAGCGAATTTTTTTTCGATTTTTTTTTTCGATTTATTTCATCGAGAAACAATTGTTTTGTTTTTTTTTAATTAAAATTAGCATTTGATAAAAATTCAATCTATTTATGAATGATTTGATTAATGTTACAATTAATAAATTTGTCAAAATGATAGAAAATAAATTTAATTCTTCGATAAATCAAAATAATAGAGAAAAAATCCGTCGAGGCATGAAACGAAACGATTCATAAAATGGCTCATAAAAATACGAGATGTATTTTGGACGAGGTTTCTATATTCGAGGCTCTAAAGTGTGATCCATAATCGTCCGAATTCTCGTACTATTAGAGTATATAAATATTCGTTAAAGAGGAAACGTCAACGTCACGGTATTTGTAGCTGATCCACGACAGGCGAGAGAGCGAGGTCCCTCAGTCGTACACGTACATAAATATATGTATATACCTATATATAGACAATACTCTAGAGGAAGAAAATGTGGGCTAAAAGTGTCTTCCTCTCCTGACCTGCGGGCTCCAAGAGGCCGGTAAGGTCTGGCTGGGTTGTCGATGAGTCACTGCATCGTCTTCGTCTTCTTCTTCTTCTTCTTCTTCTTCATCTTCCTTGCCCGTGCTTTTCTATATATCTGTTTTCTTTTCGTGTGTGTGTACAACCACTGGATCCGGCTAGCCAGTTCGCCAGCCAGAAAGACGACGGCGAAGAAGAACCAGAAGAAGAAGAAGAAGAAGAAGAAGAAGAAGAAGAAGAAGAAGAAGAAGAAGAAGAAGAGGAGGAGGAGGTGGACTGGTCAGAGCAACGTATTTATGTATCGCGGTCCGATTCTCCATTTACTATGTAGCGTGCCAGGGTAGACACTCTCGGAAACATCAAGCGTCTCGTTTTATATTTGCTCAAAGTCTATCTTTCTCTCTTTCTCACCCTCTCTCGCCCCCTTGCTCTCTTTGCCACGTTGGCCAGTCCTAGGCTATTAGCGTGGGTAGCTTCGACTTTGCTTCCTTTTTCTCATCCATTTTCATTTTTTTATTTCATTTCTTTGTTTTATTTCGTATTTTCACACCTCGTGACCGAGCGGGGTGAACAGCCCGATAAAAAATTTTTTTTATTCCACGCGACTTTATTCCACACGTATAATTTAAACGAATGTTACGCCAAGTCGTTGAAGAAACACGATTTTGAGAGTACTGGTTTTATAGAAATCACTCGCTTTGAATTATATATCCCCCGATGCCACGCGGTTTATTATAGCTGTGGGATTCGAATCGGGATCGGGAAGGAGAGCGTAAACGCGGATCTCGGCCGAGGCTCGCGAGACGAGATATAATGTTTGATTGGACTCGATTCGATCGAAGAATAAATAGGGATTTATTTGTTTCTCGTTTTATTTGTCCCGTCGATACATCGTCCGGATTGAACGATAAATTCATCGAAAAACACGAGCTGACAATCCGAGCAGAACGATGCTCAATCGAAACATTATTATTTTTTTATCATCCAATCGTCCTATCGATTATTTTAATTAATAATTTCACTCAATTATCTTTTTTTAACTTAAATTTCTTTTCTAACAAATAGATTTTTCAACTTTTGCTCGTTCGTCTTTGAACTTTGAGTCAAACGATGCAATCTATTAGGCGAAAAATAATAAGAAGAATAAGAAGAAGAAAGAAAGAAAGAAAAATAATACAAGTTTCGTCACAGTCTTCTACGATTTTCGGAGCGTAAAAATCCTGAATAATTCAACCACCTCGAATCAGGACGGTAGAGCGCGCATATTTTAATTCCTTATGAGCTTCGTTGCTCGTCGCATCGATGCCACCGCGCAATAATACAAAGTGAATTTGTCTGACCGTGTGACATCGTGGATATATACGCGATGGCGTCACGAGATGAATTTCTCGCGTCGGGAACCCGAACCGCCTTTTGCCATCGTGTACGTTTCTAGATTGCCCGCGAGACTACAACGACGACGACCATATCTCGTTCTCGTGGAATCGTCGAGAATTCTCGAGATATTTCACGCACGCCGTTCTTTACACACCCGAGATCGGCAAAGCAGTTTCGAAGATATCGCTCGCTTCTCCCTGGTACGATAATAAAGAGACCATTGAAAAGATTATTTTAAAATAAGATTTATTATCAAATATCGTAACGAACGTAATGAAATTAATTCGATAATTAAAAGAAATAATCATTTTTTTCAAAACGTAATAAATTATTTTTTTTCTCGATCGATATTATCAATGCGTCTGAGAATACAATTTACCACTTGGTGGCGGAGACGAATCGAACTTAGGCTCGGGAACGCTTCGCGTTTAAAATTTCTCGCGTTCTCTCGCTCTCTTTCTGTCTTTCGCGTTGGTGGCGTTGGTACAGATTTAATTTCACAACACCGCGTGTCGTATTAAAATCCAGCATGCGTGTGTGCGAGCGAACGAGTGAGAGAGAAAGAGAGAAATAGCGAGAGAGAAAGAGATCAGAGAAAAAGTGAGTCAGCTCGTGAGAGACGACGGCAAAATGTAAGACGGGGTTGTGTGTACACGCTAGACACAGAGGGATTAAAAGAGGATGAAACCCCGATGAGATGACGACAAGAGACGGCAAATGCGATCGATGCCACGCTGTTATTGTAACGCGACTTTCTTCTTTTTTCTCTTACCTTCTTAAAACAAATCGCGACGATTCATTCGTTCCTTTGCCGATTCTTGGTACAAAAAAAAAACAAGCACAGCGAAGCTTATTCTCGTGAAATTATCACGAGGAGGAATGTATCGAGTTGAAATTCCGTCGAAAGGATGAGTGGGTGATCGATTGTTTTCATTTTATTTTTGTTTTCGAATTATAAATGAAAAAAAAGGATGAATCACAGATCGCGTATCATCTGGAGGAGAATTACGTCGCTGTATCGATCGCGTTAAAAATAACACGCGGTCTAACGGTGAAAATAGATCGTCTGGGACATTTGTTACGTAAAATAACAACAATAATAATATTATTATCGTTAATATTAATGATAGTAATAATAATAATATGATAATGAGAGAAATAACGCTCAATCATAATTGATCAAGATTATTGTTATTTATATCAATATTATTATAATTTTATGTTAATTAATATTCTTACGATGATTTCCTAATGAATGAATTTATTAATTACTTATTGAATTTTCGTTAAAGCGTAATGGGAAAGAACATGAAAATATTGGCTTAAGAGAGAGAGAGAGAGAGAGAGAATTTGTAAACTCTCCTGGGGAAACTGGATATACATTGAGTCATCCCCCTGGTGTGTCTATACATCGTCTCACGTACGTCGTTCCTAACCAAGATGACGATTGTAAACGTATTTCTCTCTCTCTCTGTCTCTCTCACTCTCTCGTAAGATAGTCGTAGAATGCGCGAGAGGTAAGAAAAGTCCTCGGTAAATTCCATTCGCCGATATTAACGAAACGGAAAAGGCCTTTGGCTTCTCTAGCTAGGCGAGTTACGTCTCGATTTTGTTAAAATGAAAAAAGCGAATTTACATCGAACGACTCATTGAGCGCGAGAATCGTTTCATTCTTCTATTTATTTTTCGTCGTTTTCTTTTTTTCTTTTTTTATTTCAAGTACGTAACACGTACAACGAACACGACTGAGTCATCGTTGTGTGTATCATAAGCGCTGCGGTCGATCGCCACTGGGAAGGCGGGAAATTTCAACGAGTTGCGTCTAATTGCATCGTATGAATGAACGCAATGATTAATTTCGCGTGATTAACAACCCCCCTGAATCCTCGACCGAGGACGCCAGTCCTCGCTCGTCGCAAATATTAAATTTTATATTCCGTAAGAAAAAACGTTTTATTTCGATTAATAAATTTGTCGATCTTACGATCGATTAAACCAATCGATTAAACAAAGAAAATTTCATTTATGAAATAGAAATTTTATTCGTATTTATGTTTATATTTATTTATTTATATAAGTTTGAGAAACATACCCCAAGGTTCGAGATTGTCGAACGGCACGAGTCGCAATACGAGACAAGGCGCTTGCTTTTTAATCCTCATTTTGTCTTCCTTCTCCGATCTTTTCTCACACGTGTTCACAAATGTATCGATCGAAAGAAAAAGAAAAAAAAAAGAACGGAAATGAAAGAATCGAACGCGTCTCTTCTATCTCGTCATGAGTCACGATTGAATTAGTTCGTATACTTCGTTACTTCGTGACGGACAGAAAGAAAAATAAATAAATTGTCTTTAATTTATTAAAAAATGGAAGAAAATAAAAAAAATCCAACAAAAAAATCACACACACACACAGGTCTCGTGGCACTGGAGAGTTTTGTTTCCACGTTAGGAAAAATTAATCGCGAAATTTTACAGTTCGCGACGAGACTTGGCACATTTCCGTGCGCGAAAGCATCGACTCTCGTACGAGGGATGAATTATCGAATACAATGAGGCGTTCGAACGATTTGTGGAAAAAAATTTGAAAAATTTTCAAACTTTTTGTTTCTCGTTTTTATTGTTTTCTTTTTTTTCAATGTATTTTTCGATACCGATCGTTCGCGTGGTTCTCGTCGAGCGTTAAACTCTGTACTGACGATAGATCGAGTTGTCCGGCTGGCTCGATGTTGTACAGCGTGTGTGGCAAAGCAACACGCGTGAGGGAAGGGGAGAAAGAGGAGGAGATCGAGTGGACGCGAGGGCGAGAGAGATGGTGCGACAAGAACGGACGGTGCGGTGGAGGGAGAGACGCGAGGTTGGTAAGAGAGTTTATACACGAGAATCCAAGCCCGCGAGTGAGTCACCGAGGTTAAAGCCGATTGGACGATTCCCCGGGCCGACGTCACAGACCGAGAGTGAGAGAGAAAGAGAGAGGGTGAGTGAGTGAGAGAGAGAGAGAGAGAGAGAGAGAGAGAAAACCCCTCGTGCAACGAGAAGCCTACGACGACGGAACGGCACGAAACGTGCCGAACTTCTCCAGCCGCTTCTTCAGCCTCTTCTCTCGACGAGAGCGCCACCTCTCTTCGCGTACTTTCTTTTCTGTTTTCTCAACTCTTTTTCGTTTTTTTTTTTTTTTCATTTTTTTCCGACCTTCCTCTTCTTCTTCTTCGTCTTCGACGTTTTAAATTCTAGTTTATAAGGCCGAACGAGCGGCCTTTCCTATACGAGCACGCACGACTTCGTCAACCCTTTGCCGCTCGAGAGCGACCTTGCCCGCGCGGAAGTCCCGCGGACGCGACGGTGGAGACCTCTGGCGGACGAAGCGAGGAATTATTTGCGGGAAGAATTTTCAACGTCACGAACGTGTCACCGAGTTCGAGCTGAGAGAAGAAAAAGAACGCGAGGACGAGGTCGAGATAGGTCAGGGATCGATAAATTAGGGCGAACGGAGAATGTTTAATTTTCTTTTTTCTTCGAGATCCGTGAGAAGTTACGAAGTAAACTTGACGATTCGAAGGATTAATTTATTTCTAAAAGTAGGATTGTTTTCTTTACAACGCCAATGTTGAAATTATCGCGAATTTTGTATTTTTCTCGTCGAGACTAATTTTTGCGATTGTCGTTTTTGACTCGAGTCGATACTTCGGGACGATGGAAACATCGTGTCATTTTTTTTATCGAAACGATAATAAAGTAGCGATGATATTCGCCCGCAGGGTTTTTCCTCGAGTTATTTTATAAATTCGTAAGAAGAGAAGAAAAAAAGAACGAGGATATCCTTATTTTTGCTCGTATCTTGCACGATGCTGCAACGCGAGCGAATTATAACCGTGGTTATTCTCGCTCGTCGATCAATTATACCGTGAGACCGAATAGTCAGCGCGTCGGCCTCGTCGGGTGTTGAGGCCTTTTATTCTTTTCTGGCATTGTCGGAAATCGCCAATGACTCACAGGAGAGACTTTCAGACCTGCTGTACACGAGACTCGTCTCCCTGTACAGCTGGCTCTCCTCGACGCGATAGGTCGAGGATGTAATTCATCGCGCGTCGAACGACTCGCTAAAACCAAAATTCTCTGGCCAAATTTTCGACGCGCTCGAAATATGACAATTTTTTGTCCATTTCTTTCCAGAATTAAAAAGATAAAAAGATTCATCAAGCTTCAGGGCATAAATTACAAAATTACGAATATTTGATTTATATAATTAGTTTTCTTTTTTTTTCTGTGCTGATTAAACGTTGACGAAACGAATCGCGAATTTTGTTTTTATCGCGTCAGCGAGCGTAGACCCTTCTTTCGGCGATTAATCATAAAATCATTATAAATGCAGCCCGATCTTTGCGGCTTTTCGTAGAATCCATTTGATCAATCTGTTCTGCCACTCGTGTGGAATATCCTATACTCGTGTGTATGCCGTATGGACATAATACCGGGTATTCGTGCGTATTACGAACCTCTCGATCGCATCATTCTTCTCGCGAATCCGGCTCTTATTTATTCGACGAGCTTAATAAGCGCGTCACTATTCGTTTTTTTCTTCTTCTTTCTATAAGTATACAATTTTATTTCGTTCCTTTAATCCGCGTTACTGCGTGATTTTTCGGAGCTGAGATACCTAATTTAGTTGCTGCCCAGATAAATCTCCTTCAATAATAAATAACCGGCCGATTTCATCGTCGCGCGAACGCTTGCCAAGTTTACAGAAAATTTGGTGTTTGCCAAATACCACCAACAGGTTGCGAGTAACACTTAAGCTTGTATCTTTCTCTGTGTTTATACGTAAGTACGTCTATTTCTACGAGCTCGACGAAAACGAGTTCACTTCGTGAACTGTCCAAAAATAGTAGGTAAATACAAATAATAACGATGCAACGTCAAAAGTTTAAAGTACTCCTCGAAAATAGAATTCGAAGAAAAGAGAAAAATCTACCAGCAATATAAGTACAATACACACATATCATTAAGCATATTTTCACCCCAACAAAATTGCGAAAATTATTAAAAAAAAATATGATTAAAATTTCCGTAATTAAAAAATAATTATTCGGTTTTGATTTTTGTACGTCGTCCCCATTTTTACGAAAGTATGCACAAGAGAAGTCATTCGAGTGAGCTGGCACTCGGGGTATTATATAGAATAAACAATGGAAAAAGAGAGAAAGAGAGAATAAGAGAAAAAAAATGATTCGTACCAATGTCTCATTCACAGCCTATGGAAATCCCTTTAAAAGGGAGTGAGTGTATAACGTCTCGGTGTGCGTATAATGAGTAATGGTTAACGAGAAGCGTTTAGGCACAGACTCGATTTACACCGTCGAACGTCATTGCATCGTACATAGACGTGGAATTTACCGTGGTATTATTACCGAGTCGTTCTTTCGCTCATTTTGTCCAAGGACTTTACGCGTGCGTGCTTTATTCGTAACACGATGGCAAATCTCTGATCTCGTCGAGCTGTAAAGTCATCGGCGTTGATCGTACGAGGAGGATTTTTAACGGACGCGTCGAACGTTGATGCGGGAATTATAATCTGGATAAAAGGCGAGCTCTCGTTACACGTGCGATGAGAGTGCCAGTCCAGGTTCGAAACGTACGCAACAGGACTATATCGAGAGGACCTTCGTCGGCACGCGTCATCGTCAACCCAACGATGAGACTCCCGTGTGTACCCCGCCGTTCGTCAATTTCTTCAAACTACACGAAGCGTGTCTCATCGTCGAGCCAAACTCAACGCTAACAAAAATGACGCACGCGAAATATATTTTAAGACGTGATCTCCGTGATCTCACGCGACTTTTCATTTATGATTTTTCGTTTTTTTTTGTATATCGCGTGGCCGAAAGACGGCCGAGATATTGAAAATTGGTGTAAAACAAAAAAATTGGAAAAAGCATGATTTTCGAAAGATTAAATTATATTTTTCAAGATTTCCGATTAAAATCGCTCGATTCGAAAGTGAAATAAATATATATCGATCCGGCATTGCGATTCATAATTTATTGATGAACTTTGAATTGCTTTTTTGTATCTCGGATGAACGAGTTTTACTTTTTTTATAATATTGATTTTGTATAAAAATTTTTTAATCCAATTATTTCTTGCGCTTTTCCGTAACGAGTGATAATGGAATTGTGAAAATGTGCGTTTTTTATTGTTTTAATCGCGGTACGGTGGAGTGAGCCACGTTTTAACTGTACACGCAATATTGCCCGAACGATTTTGATTTTAATGATCGTGGATTATAAAATCATCGACGAGGCGATGATTTGCACGCTCGGTGCGAGCGTTACCGATACACCGGATGATTCATGACGATCGGAATTCCGACTTCACAATTGTGTGTATATCGGAGAGAATCACGACGACGATCGGGAATGCGACGTTCGTCTTTCTCGTCGCGTTATTTACACAATAGTTGCTCTAGCTCTTCAATTTTGTACACGATCGCGACTAGAATACTCAATTATCGATAATACGCCCCGTTTATGGACGCGATCGTTAATCGAGCGCAACGGTCGGCTTCCTCGATAAAAGGGAAATCGAGGTTTTTCTCGTCATTGCGGACTTTAAAAAAAAATGATTGGCTCGAAAAATTTCATCGTTCGAAAATTTGTAAAAGTTTGACCGAGACGATATTTTTTCTCAGAGACTGTGACGAGGGTGAGAATAAATTTTGAAAAATGTCATGGAATGGTCCTCGAGGTGTCGGCGAGGTCGAGACGATAAAATCAACAGGTTAGAGCGCATCGAAGGTAGACCGTACGGTTTGTTCACTGGCTGGCTAAGCTGATGGAAAATAGGTTCGCAAAGGCACTGTAGAACGCACGTATATACATATATATATATATATATATATATATATATATATATATATAGATATATGTATATGGTCAAGAGATATGAGTCATGAGCGTGGCGCAGACACCTGGATATGACCCTGGATGATTCGCGCCGTGTGACGCGGAGTCGTTCCGCTTCTACCTGTGCACTAGGACTGTTTACATTTTTACTGCTCTCCCCCACCCTTACAAGCAGGTTGGCACACAGGCATTTTTGTGCACAGGGGACTCCCACTTGCGAATCGGACACCTGACGAGTTTTCTACTCGCGCCAACTCTGTCGCCCGTAATCATATCGAGATACGATCTTGATTACTCGTACATTTATGTACCTAGAAATATAGATATGTATCTGTATAAACGTAGCGAGGAAGCAACGAGATAATCGCGGGCAAGACCAAGTTTTTCATTCTTAGAAATAATTCCTAAGGGGTAGGGTATGCTAATAAAAGTGATAAATAGCCGATAAATTCGGGGAAATAAACAACGGGATAGTGGTTTCGGGGGAGCGAACTTTTTTTTTCAACAAAATGATTTTAAAAGCTCTTTCTTTCATCGGAAATTTCCTGCAAATCTGAGGAATAGAACTATGAGATTCGTGATCAGCTCGAAATTTGCGATTTTATAAGTGCCTAACAAAATTCGGTTAAAAGGAAATAATATTTGACAAAATTTTGGAGGGAGCAGCAAAAAAGTGGCCTCAAAAAGCAAAAAAAAGGTTTTTTTTGTCAAAAATGATTTTAAAAGGACACATTTTCATCAGAAATTTCCCGTACAATTCAAAAATCATAGTTATCCCTTCCCTAATTCGAAATTAATAGGCAAAAACCCGAAAAAACTGCCTGAAAATCACGTTTTTGGACTTTTAATCTATAAATTCTCAAGCATGAGAAAAACAACCATCATATTCGTAATCAGCGGACAAATTTCAATAAAAGTGTGACCTTAAGAAATCTCGAGAAGAGCTCTATCCGAAATACATTTCTCGATTCTAATTTTGGACTTGGAGCAAAGTGCGATTTGCAGAGGCGTCACCGAACAGTGGCGTGAAAGTCCGAAGATGATCGTTTTTTTCCTTATTAGTCACTAATTTCGTTTGCCTTATCGCGTCTTATATCATTGACACAAATATTTATTTGTTCTTTCAAAATTGTAACGACAATATTTATCGTCAAGATAATAACGAAAAATGGGATACGTTAGATAAGTTTCGATCTATATATAATTAGAAACACGTTCGATTCGAGTCAAATCGATAGTTCGTTCCAATTTTAAATTGATTATTCGTAACGACTCTATATCTTTTTTTCGACTTTATGCAAAAACTGTGTATCGAATTCTCTGTCGAACAAAATATTATATGCAACCAAAAAAAAGTGTTCCGTTGTTTTTTTTCTATATTCATTATTCCCATCTCGATCAATATCTCTCGATCGTAGTCTACGCATTTTTTGCTAACTACATAAGAGCTACTATTAAGTAAAAAAATACATTTAGATAATTTCCGCCATTGCAGCTCATAAAGATTTCGATCACGTTTGTAATTCCGCTTGTGTAGAAGAGAACGATTACACGATGGGTATTCGCTTGTTGTTTGTCCGGTTAAGGCCGATTTATCGTGTTCTATATACGTATATACGTATGTGTATATGGAGATTTTGACTGAACGCAAAGTTGACACGTCACAGTGACGTATAAACGTACGCAATATTGCCAGTAGCATTCAACATTGTCCATCTACATATACACGTATATACATCTATCTATCTATCTATATATATATATACGTACATATTTATAGGATGTAGTAGAGAAGATTCTCGCATGAATGAATCACTTAATGAGAAAAGCGCGCGTCTCGCATACGCGATGTTTCCTCGACGTGGTCATTCTCTCTCCGTCCGGAATTCCATCTCTCGAAACGCGTGGAATTTATATGGGCCATGTAGTAAAGTGTTCGTGTCTTTTTTGGGACGATGGTGGAGAATACAAAAAGTTCAAAAAAAAATCGAATAAAACGTGCGTTGATGTCGCACGAACGAAAAATATGAAAAGAGATATAAAAAAAAGAAAAAAAGAAAATCTTCTCGAACGAACCAACGCTCGAAGTCCTCGTTAACGATCGTTCGACGCGTTATCATTTTTCGTTTTTTTACCCCATTCGCTCGTTTTGCTTATTTTGTCGAAAAAAAATTCGACAAAAGAGGGGGCGAGTTCAAAGAAGGCGCAGGCTCGTTTTCATTACGATGAAAACGAGAAGAATATGAAAATAAAGACGCGAGATATGGAGCAACGGTTTATATAAAGAATCCTGACGAGACGCGATGCCCGACTTTTTAAAACCAAGCAGGTTGAACAATTTTTTTTTTCTTTTCGAGTTTCTCTCTTTCTCTTCTCTTGACCGAAACGACGAGGTTCTCGGAAGTCGTTAAGAATAGGAACATACGCGTTTTAGATAATTTTAATACGCACATGCACACACACACATACACACAGACACAGACATATTTTTCGAAGGCCTCAAAAACCATAACTTTTTTTAACGATCTAATATCAGCCTTCGATGATCGCCGTAGGTAAAAGTGACTCACCGGACCTGCCGGAACTGCGCAATACGCGCGGCATTGTAAATAACAGACCGTAAAATAAAATTAAAAAAAAAAACAAATTCGACCGACGTAAACAATTATTTTTTTCCCGTAAAGATTTCGTTTTTTTTCGTTTAAAAAAATTATCTTAATTAGCGCGTTTTGCGTCGATTGCAACGAGACGTTGGCAAAAACAAAATGAGTCATGAAAAAAATTCACGTATAATCGTCGACAAATAGCGATACCGTAAAGTACAATCGGTCGCGTCACTGTCGTTGACACTATAAATAATATATGATAATGATAATAATAATTGTCACGGAGTATCTCAAAGTCGACGTGAATCGATGGATCTGACCCTGGGTGGCCCCGTTCATCGAATCATGTCGAGTTTATCATCGACGCGGTCGCGGCCGTTTGCACGTAGACACGACGGAGCACACGAACGAGGGACAAATAGAAATAATACCCGGAGACGAGCCAGTGGCGACAATGGTCGTCGCGTTCTCGTTCCCAAGCTAGCCCTTTCGTCATGCGAGACTAACGACTCGCCGTTACACGTAAAGAAAAACCGAACGAAAAAGCCTCGTTTCGACTCGACTTTACTCGACTTTGGCACGAGAAAATAAAAATCACGTCATGAGAATTTTGTAAGAACCCGGCAATGATTAACAATGAATTTTAGGGACGAAGGGGACATTTTTCCAACGGGGGATTAAAAAGGGGATGGAAGGAAAAAAATGATCCGAGGGTCGTCACGGGCATAGTCGAGGGCTTTGTATCGAGAAACGATGAAGGAAAGAGAAAATTGTCGAGAAAAATGGGGTGGCGAACGAGCCCGAAGTCTGAAAAAGGCGTCGAGGGTGATGACGAACACGGATCATGAGTCAGAACGAACAACGAGCTTTCCAGGCTCCCTGATACGATACGATATATATCAGCTTGTCTGCGCGTTGCGTATTAGTTGAAACGATCGATCGATTCAAAGTAAAGAAAACTGGAGCTACTGATAAAAATGTGTGAGAGACGTCGCCCGATAAGAAATCTTTGACGACAGCCTGGGGATAAAAAGAAGAAAAAAAACCTATTCCGTATTGAGGCAGCTGGAAAGATAGAATTTTTTTTACTCCGTCGCGTTATCTTCGACGACCGTGTGTTTGGCATTGGAAAAATATTTGTTGGGCGAACTAAAATTAAGACATATCTCGTATATGAAAATAAGCTAAATTCTAGCGAGCAAGCGAGAGAGAGAGAAAAATCGAAGGCCCGTCTCAGAAATAATTCGTTCTAACATAAAGACGGTCGTACTATCATCTCGATTAATCGTTCCTTTTATCACACGAGTTCATCTCTCACTCGACGTATCGGATTATCGGAATGGAGTCCGTATTAAAAAAAAAATAGAACGAGACAAAAGGTCGCGATAACGAAATGAAAAAAAAAATGAGACGATATCGCGAGGAGGCTCGAGAAACTGCGTCACTTTCGAGAAAATCTCCGAAACTTTTCCTCGTAAACGACGATACTCGACTCCCGTTATCGACGCGTGCTCGTCCCTGGCAGATGTTACGATTTTATTAAATCGCGATAAAACGGATAATTTTATTTTTCTCTCGTCGCGTCTATCGTCTCGTCCGTGAATAAAACAAAAAGGAGAATCTAGAGACGAACGGAAGATTTTTCGTTCGTTCCAGGGACGGAAGCTCGGTCGAAATTAAAGCAGCGTGTATGGTAAATGGAGGGCGGTTGCGCCCTTCGTTTTTTTTTGGTCCACGTGGTCGCCTGGTATCGTCAAGTGAGACCGCGCCTGCTCCCTCTCTCTCTTTCTATCTCTCTCTATCTCACACACACGCGACACTCTCCCTCCCTCTCTCCATCTTTTACGCAGGCACGCATGGAGAGTCTACGAATAGCCCTCGGAATCACAGCGTGCATTCTCGCTATATACCCTCTGACTCATCCGGTATTATAATAGGAACTCGCATGGGTTCTCTCTTCTCGAATAAGAGAGAAAGAGAGAGGGTGAGAGATGCTGAGAGAGAGACCGAGATACTATAGGAACGAGAGAATCGTCGCGAGCTCACCAAGTCAAACTTCTCAAGGAAATTCCGACATTTTCGAAGGACGTACGTGTACCTTGTCTCACGTTCTTTATATACGTCGAACACCACGATATATATGTATAGTGCGAAAATATATCACGATATAGGTATGAGCCGGACTAGCGAGAAGCTCGTGAACATGATTCACTTTCGCGTTAATTAAACCCTCCTTCGTCGCCCACCACCTACTCCTCCTTCTCCTCTCTACCGAGGTCAACATTTGATTTGCGCGTTTATTCACACCGAAACGAGGTATTGGTCACGATTTACTCTATATAGTTATCTCGATTAACATACGTACAATAGGATGACGGCATGAAAATTGAATTAACGCGGTCGATGTCTTCATCGTCAAGGGAAAGTTTTCAAATCTCTCGAAAATTAAAACAAGCTAGAAACGAAACTTCGTCAATTTCTTTTTGTTTTGTGTTTGTTTCCTTTTTTGTTTCTTCAACCATCGATAAAACGTCAGTTCGGTTCTAACGATACGTGACAAACGGAGCTATTATAATTTTAACGACGCATCGTTTAATTACTTTTCGTTTAGATTTATCGCAGGTAATTATTATACTCGTAAAATTGTTCACGTCCCACGTGTGTTCTTCGACTTTCTGCAAAAACGTGCGCGAGAGAGTGAGTTCTCTGTTTTGACTTTCGAGAGATCGCGTGGGATAACTCGAATCGCAAGTGTCTCGTATACTCGACGCACACATACAGATATACAATTATATAAAATTGCTATTGTTACATGCCGCGATAAAAATATTCTATCTACGAATCGAATCGAAAGGACTCGGTGTGCGCATTTGACATTTCTCTCTCATTTCTATCCGATACTTGTTATTCGAGGGAGATGGGGAGAAAGAGAGAGAGAGAGAGAGAAAGAGACCTAGAGGTACATAGACACGACGAGATTTACCACAGTCTCGGCATAGAGGATGAAGCAAGAGAGCAGCAGCAGCAGCAGCAGCAGCGAGAGAAAACTTACGAGAACGAAGCCCACAGCGGTCTCCCATGCCGACAGATTAATAAATTGCGAGACCCAGCGAGCATTCAGCGTGTCCTATACGACTAATATCTCCGTATATATATATATATATATATGTCTACACATAGATGGCTTCTGAGCAGCCTTTTGCTCATTCTCGTAGCGTGTCTCAGTCGCGACTTTACAGAAAGAAGGAGAGAGACAAAAAGAGAGAGAGAGAGATAGAGAGAGACCCGGTGGCAACGAACAACTAAGGACGCCGGCAAGGCCGGGTGACTGTGCCGAGAAGAATGCGTATATCGTACGGATGGAAGGAGGAAAGAGAGAAAGAGTGAGAGAGAGCAAGAGAGATTGAGAAAAGAAATAATTGTAACATTGCACAGATATATATAGCTAATGTATACAAAAAAAATAAACAGCGTGTAATAATTTACCAACGTTGCCCGTGTATCTCGAATCTTTAGGGGCCAAATGTACGGTATATAGATCACTCTGATAATAATATGCACCATGTAAGGCAAATCAAGAGTATATAGATATACACATTTGCAATGTGGTCTGTCGTGGCATTTAACGTTAGAGCTGTTAGGGAGAAACGAGAGAAAGGAGACTGAACGAGAGAGGCAGAGGGAGAGAGAGAGAGAGAGAAATTCTCGTCTCCGGTACACGCGATAGGAGCGATCCGTGATAAGGATTTTGCTCAGCCAGCCGTGAGTTTGAGAATTCATGTATTCACTTCGTCGCGAACATTGATATGTTTTATTATCGTGCACGCTCGACGGTCTCTCATGGGGTAGAGGACTTGTCTAGGATCGTATCTTCGAAAAATCTCTTGTCCCTCACCCCTCGATTTTCTGTTGTGATAAATTTACAATGATTTTGCCATCTTAAAGGGACACAGGGAAAAAATTGCTACGCTAAGGTGCGAACGACGTGTACGAAAGAACGTGCGAATGTTAGATAAGAACTTGAGACTAGTGAAAATCGACTCATGCATTATTATCATAGTCGTGATAAGGGAAATATGATCATTTTTTAATACTGCGGTGACCTTAAACCATATTCTTTTTTTTCTTCGCGTTTATCTTTCGGATGAAAAATGATAACGATGATATTTATTGTTTTCGTTAAAGTGGCGAATAGGGCGAGAGAACGATTCGCCTCGTTGACCGCACATTTACCAGCGTGTAATAAGAGAGAGAGAGAGAGAGAGAGACGGAGAGAATAATCCGGTCGCTGGACCAACGTCCGACGCTCTCGGCGTCAATGGGACGCGAGAATTTTATGACACTATATCTCTCCCGAAATGACCTCATACCGGGTCCATCTGCGACGCCTCGATCGTTATACACCTTTACGTCTCATTGAACACGAGGGAGGGCGAAGTGGGAGGGGGAGGGGGGAGAACAGGCTGGGAACTTTCCTGTTTTCAGTGATCAAACGGCAAAAGTGGACGAACTAGATGCAACTGTCGAGTGTCACAGTAGAGGATGACCTCATGTTGCATACATGTATATATATACGCTCTTGGACCTGATGAGACATCGGAGTTGCTAGCGTCTTTACCTTCGCGCCTTTTACCCAATTTTTATTGATTTTTTTATATTGAGAACGAAAGAAGTCGATATTATCCTGTTTAATAGAAATACACAGATTTTTCTGAATTTTGCAAGTTTTGCGACTCGCGTCGACTCTCTGCTGCTCATAAAATTTAAATCGATTCAAAATTATCAAAATTATCATTTTTTTAAGATTTTTCGGGAATTGGAAAATAAGTCGACAAGAAGTGGCTCTTATAAAAATAGTAGGTGGCTGGTTTATCGCGTTTCCCGGTCGTCGCGTTATCCACGCGCGTTTACCTCGATTTTTTGTTTTTCACGTTAGGTATAAAAGAGAGCAACGCGACGTGGTAAATCGAAGGAGGATTCGACGTTTGCCTCTCGCTTCGAGCACCGGTTTGCGTTCTCCTCATTCAAGAATTACGAGGAGAAAAAAAGAAGGAGAAAGAAAAAGAGAGGAGCGAACGTTGGTCATCATCGACGATCGGTGTGACTATCGGTCGTTCTTTCGCGTCGGGATTTTTAACGAGGAACCGCATTCCTTGGGAGCAAAAGACACCCGCCCGGTCATTAGAAAACTCGACGTTTCTCAACTTGGAACTAAAGCGATGGAGACAGCCATTAAACTTCTCGTCCAATCGACGATTTGCCATTTAGCTTTTTATTGGCCACGAAAATCTTAAAAAATCGCAATTTAATATAAAGAAATAAATGATGATGAACGAAAAAAACGCACATCTTAACGAGATAAAAGGGTAGAGTCAATTTTTGTTTCTCTCCAAAAGCCCCCAAAAACTTCCTCCCCGTCTTCTTTCTCACCCTCCATCCTACCGAATTAACTATGTTCCGTGTGTTCTTTTATCCGATCGCCCTTACCACCACTTTTCTCACTCTTCTATTTCTCCCGATGCGACAACGATGATGAATCATCGCGTGTGCCTCACCAAGGGGCCAATGATGATGGAAGATGAAACTTCGACCCTTCGATGCGCAACTTGCACGCGACTCGAAGCTCTCGGGTACGATCTCATCGCGTGCTGATGATCTCACTCTCTCTCACCCCGTTTCGATTACGATTATTATTTCAGATTCATCATCGTTCTCGCTTTATTACGATTTCATTTCAATTTCTCATATTCGTTCGCTCGATCATCGATTGAATAATTTTTTATTGTTTTAATAAAAAATCTTCTTCATTATCGTTTTATTTCTTGATTTGTTTTTTATTCAATTTTATCCTTTCGTTTCTTATCAAAGGCGAAACTCGACTAGTTTTTTTATCAAGCCACTAATTGACATTTATAATCTTACGTACACGACGATTTATAATCATTCGTTCGATATACGATGTTACTTTATTCGCTCGCGAGGCTCTCGTCGTCCGTCGAGCCAGGAACACTTCCGTTCTGCTCCAATTCGTTCGCTTTCGCCCGAGACACCATCGACCGACGACGACGCCGGTGATCTCTCGCGTATGCGAAACAACGACGAGATTTATACGAGAAGAAAGTTGAGGCAACGTTTACTCGAACGCACACACCCACGTTCACAAAAAAATATGTATATAAATATATGTAAACGTAGAAACGAAGTTACGCAGGTTGACTTTACGACGATTCGACGCGAACAATTACAACAACAAAAAAGATTAGTCATCGTCCATGACAATAGAAAACCCATAAAAATTGTATCGCTTCGCGTATTTTTTTTTTACGACGTCATTTTTTTACCTCCTTCGACGAGCCTTTGACTCATCGAGTTATTTTCTTTTTCATTGCAAATCCACCTGCACTCTCGTAGAGTACATTTTTTTCCATTCGAATGATTCACTCTACATTTACGTTCGAGACACGATAAATTCGCAAAGACAAAAACGAACTAATTCGAGTAAAAAAAGATTGGAGAGTAAGAAATCTATTCGATCGAGATAAATTCTACGGATTGAAACAAAAATCGAGGTTGCCCGAGCGAGATTCTTGAATTTTCGTTAAACGGCATATTCTCACGTTCGAGTAGCGTTGCGACATTGTCGAGGCCGAGTCACGACTCTGTTACATCGATCTCTATCTCTATATTTCTCTCTCTCTCTCTCAATCTCTCGATAGCGATATGATTTCATTCTATGAACACAAAGAAGGGAGAGCACCGTCGGGCTTCGTCATCGTAGTTCTACGATAAAGTATCGACACGTTGGCAAATACGAACGAGTTCATTGACGCTGTCTCGAAAAAAAAAAAAAAAAAAAAAAGAAACGAAAAGAGCGACAAAAAGGTAACATTCGCTCGAGAGAAGACACGAAGCGACTAGATACGCGCGAGAAAACTAGAACGGATGAGAACGAGAAGAGAGAAAAGAAAGATAGAAAATAGAGCACTTCGGTGATCGGGTCGTAAAGCACGTCGTTAGTGCAAAACACGGTGTGACCGTAGTAGGAAAGACGTGTGCGCAAGTTGAATAACTCGACGCTTCTCGTAACGTCGGAATGTTGGAAATGATTCTCTACCGGTTGGGGGCAATAGACTATTCCTAGTCTCTATCCCCCCACCCCCTTTCCCACTCTCTATAATATATATATGTATATATATATATATATATATATATATATAGGTTTGACCAGAAAGTGATCACCTTTTCTATGACACGAACCCATGCAGCCATCTATCGTAAAAAAATGCAATTACTTTGTAACTAATCTAATTACACTCACGAACTAAACATTTCGATATCGATCGAGGAACAAGTGGATTCTTGGTGATAGATCACGGTCCATAAAAAAAAACAAAAAATTTTTAAACGTCGTGTGTCAGAGACGACGTTCGGCCGTTCTCGTTTTGTCGTTTAACTGCGCCGCTCGCTCGAATGCACAACACCATCCGAGGTTTATAACACAAAACGTTATAACCGAGGCACCCGAGACACGGCGGGCGAACACCGGGTGACTCAGAGAGAAAGTAAGCGGCAAGGTATTCCGCGGCTGCTGCGCGATGCTTTAGACGAGCCAGTGCGCCCCGATCTAGGAGTGCACCGGCTTTACGATTTTATGTAGGTATAAGGCAATATAAATATAAGTAACCCGATGGTGTTTGCTCCACCTATGGGAATAATCTTTCGTGGCGTGTTGTTATGGCGTACGCGATGCGAATCCTGTTGCGAGCGTTAAACGCGATATAGTCGCGCGTAATATGGATAATAATATCGTTGTTCTATACCCTCGCGTACATAAATCGTACTTTAGCGTACGATTTATTTATTAACGTATATGTATGCATCGTACATTCTAGAGATCATGCAGAGTCGCACGAGAGACCATTCACCGACAGCGTCGTCCTTGCGACTGGGAGTCGCGCGACCCCGACGTCGATGTCTCTTTAACGATACTGTAAAACGGGTTTACATTGACATTATGGGTAACTTTGGCAGTTTTTGGGGATATTTTAATAGAGGGCCAAAATACGGCCAAAATGTGTTCGCAGCGGTGAAACGGTCAAAAAAGATATCTCAAAAACTCTAGGAAAAAAAACGCAAAAAATTTTAATAGAATAATTGAAAAGAAAGAGCTACTAAAATTTGTGCTTTTCCGAGATTACCAGTAAGAAAATATAAATTGCGATTCCACTCGAAATCCTTTGTCATCTTGGACCACCCGAGTTTTTTTTTTATACAATTACGCATCGTACGCTCCGTTAGGTACTTGCGTCTCGGTTCGATCTAACTAAGCCCCTAAACCGCATCTCCACGCTTACGTATCCCGTGTATACGCAACGACGCCTGGATGCATCATCGGTCTCTCGACATATGCGGGATGCTGGGCGCGCGTATGACACATAGCCAGGGTGGCGAGAAGGGTGTTCTCGATGTCCATTGAGAGAGCCTAAGTCGAGGGTGAGCGAGGGAGAAAGAGAGCAGGGAGCCCGATAGACGAGAGCTAGTTCGAATCCACTCTTGAGCTTCTGGTGTTATATACCGACAACGAAAAATCGGTTCCGCTTACGGGGACCCCCGTGACACGTCAGAGCATCCTTCGATCTCGTTCTCGCTTCCATTGTCGAAGGGTAATACAAAAAAGAGACTCTTTTGCCTCGCACGCAATTCGTATTTACCGTTGCTATTACTTGCAGCCTGCTCTTTACTATATTTATGTATATATGTGCGCTACGTCTGCGTGAAACATATAGTTATAGTTATAAGCCGACGTGGTCGAGCCTAGATCATTCGTCGAGTACACGTCATACGCATTCGGCTCGCCGGAATGAATAAGCCCTTGAACGAGGGTGGTGGGTACGGGGGAGGTGAAAGCGCGCGAGCGGGACCTTTCGTCCCCATCCCTCGCGCACGTGCCCCTCTATATATCTGACCTCATGCGACCTACGTATGACTGTGAACCTCGATCGAAGAAAACTCGGGCAATGCGAATCACCCCAATCACTAAATTAACCACGAAATCATATTTTACCAGAGAATTTGTTAATTTCATACCTATAAATTGTTAACGAAGAAAAAATCATCATTGGCCGAAGATATTAAATAGTGTTTGAAATTTTTCTTAAAAAATTTCAGAAAAATTGTTTTTTTAGTGTCTAATCTGATAATTTAAGCCTTGATGAGAGAGGGTAGGAGAGAGATCCCGGTCATTGATATCCTTTAAACCAATCTCGACTATATATATCTGTATACGGGCAAACCCGTATTCACAAGGGGTGAGTCGAGCGCGCGATGACTCACGTCATAATCGTCATCGACAGCTGATCCAGATGCGTTAGGTTCGCTTCCCGCAGTGTTGTACTCGACCATATCGCTACTGCTATATATATACACACACACACAAGGTACCTATATATGCGGTGAATACGACGCAACACGTATTACGTGTTACGCGCGTGCCCTTTGTATAAGGCGCATACCACGTGGAAGGGGTTGGGGGGGGGGGGGGGGGGGAGAAGACACCAAGGGGGAGTTTCGAACGTTCACAAAAGGAAATTTCCGGGGAGCATCGTCGTACTATGATGTCCCCCAAACTACCCTCCCACCCCCTACTCCCCACATAGGCCGCGAATCCGCGATGACTAATTCGCGAAATCCATGTTGCAAGGGGGTGAGTTTCGTTACATATATACACACGCAACGAAGTTCTAAGGCACCGCGATTTTTTCGTTCATTCTATTCAAGAGTTTCAATCGAGGGTACGCAGTTATAGTGTAGGCAGAGTTCATCCATTATTTTCCATCCCCCTCCACCCCTTCTTTATGGTATCTCGACAACCCTCGATTTTATAATACACCAGAGCGTAATGTTGCAAAGCTCGTTATTGAATCTTTCTACTCTTGACGAGGGTAACATAGCCCAGTTCCTCGAGGATTTATAGACTCGAATGAAGAATAGAAAAAATTTAATATGCGGAGTGTTAAAATGTCGTATTAACTTTGTACGATCTTAAGGACCAAGGTCGAGTAGATTTCATTTTTTTTCTTTTTTTTTTTTTTTTGCTTACGTCGAGATCGTTTCGACGAATTGATTTTACGAATGAAAAAGCGAGCGAATAATAATACGAGAATAGCGAGAAATCGTGTGAATGACGACGAAAGTGAGCAACGCGCGGAAAAACGAAATAGAATTACGCATCCTTTTTTTTTATAGTCGCGTATATCGCGGTCTTCTCTGATGTTTCGCTCGGTCCTGAATGAAAGGTCTCGCTCTCCGCGGTCGCGATAAACGCGCGTTTCTATACTCATACGGTGTGCCGCGCAGTAGCCACCGCGCGCCGTTCAACTCATTGGACGTAATGCAATTTGCATGAATTAAACCGTGACGAGTGTTATATTATAGTCGTAGCCTGGGTCCACCAAGCGGCGCGACAGTGAGAGCGAGAGACACGGACAAATGCAGCTGCATGCGAGACTATAAGCAATGTCCTCTCACACACACACACACACACACACACACACTCTCTCTCTCTTTCTCTCTTTTGTGATGCGTACTCTCCGTTATGACATTCATGTTTTCTCATTCATTCGTAACAATTCGCATTGATAAAATTCTTTCTTTATTTTTGTCAACATATGATTGAAAAAATTATTAATAAAAATAAGAATCGATTGATATTAAATAAGTATTGATAATAAATATTAATAATTGAATAATATGAAATAAAGATTAAATAAAAAATCATCGTTTTTCGTATTTTGCGTATGATTATTTGTTTATTATTATTGGTTTATTAAGAATTATGTTTGTTGGAATTTTGCGTGTGTCTGTCGCACACTGCGGTTTCTAATGTATTCGTTCTAATAATGAATTAATCATTATTCCATGAACAAATTCGTTATGGAAGTGCTTAGAGGGGAAAACGAGGGGAAAACGAGAGAGATCGAGTTTTTGCATAAATCGTCGTTAAATCGCAAATCGCGGCGGATCCGCACGTTTCCAGTTCACGCGCGGATAAATCCATCTCGCAATTTTGTCGGTGATTGATCGAGACGGCACGTGTTTCTAGAGAGAACGCGCTTGGGACAATGGGTGGAAGGAAACAGAGGGAGAACCGCGAACGAGCTCTTTCAGCACCGGACGCAATATTCGCCAGGAAGTTCGCGACGCTTTTGCGTATTATCGCTACGACAAACACGTAGAGTCATCCCTGCTTGACTATATTCACAATTTATATACATATATATATAGTCTATATTTATATATTTCCCCTTACTTTATTTCTAGCCTAATAATCGTTAATTTCGGTAATTTGTGATTTTGTTTCAACCTTGGACCTTGGAAGTTCCAATTATTTCGCATTATCAAAAATTTCATTAGTGGGATTGACTAAAAAAATGAAAGATTTTTGTAATTAAATGAAAAAAAATAACAAATTTATTTGATTTTTTATTTTATTTTTTTGTTAATGAATAATGGCGAATGGTGGAGGTCTGTCGATTAAAATAGTTCGTCTTCTGTTCGCGACACAATGCCTAGTTTATGCAAAGAGAATATAAAGGAGGGGGACACTATGATAGCGAGAGGAAGAAGCCACTGTGACTGGTGGCCGCAATAATTCGCGTCTAACGTACCGGAAGGACGCTGATAAGACACCCTAGCGGTCTTCTACATATATATACGCGATACACCGTGGGCTAGAACGGAAGAACGGGGGAGCGAAAATGTCCTCGACTTTCCGCTGATGTGTCGCGCCGATGACACGAGATCGGGTCTCGTACATTATATATATATATAACATACATTATATATATATATATGTATATTATATACGTATACGTTAAACGGTTCCTTCAGCACCACGTGTCACCAACAGACCGTTCATGCGAAATGTTCAGATATATGATAGGAGACAATAGAACGATAGATATAGATAGAGAAAGAAAAAGAGAGACAGTGGTAGAGAAGCTTCATCAATCAGTTAATACGAACACAAGATCGACCTTTCTCGCCAAGAAAGTAAGTCGTTATCTCTCGATCGAACGATAACGATAATAACAAATAAACAATAATTCATCCAAGATCAATACAATTAATACTCAATAATATTTTCACTCATAATTATTCACGATTATAAACAAAAAAATATTAATAATTAATTACCGCGATAAAAATAATAATCGAAAGGTCAAAATGGTACGTAGAAACTGGCAAAAAATTGGAAAAAGAAAAAAGAATCTCGGGTCGTCTCGTAGACTCGATAATCTGCATATATCGCAATCGCGATGAATTTTATTTGCTTAAACGTTTTTTTTTTCCTCGCCAAGTGGTAACTATACGAACGAGCAAAAGTCGATCGCGTTACAACAGAAAGTGTCTTGCACGAGCGGGACGAGTGCGAGCGTTGCGCGGAAAAAGCCTAGCCCATAAGTACGTACAACTGCTCTACTGTGCTGTGTGCAATTGAGCGCGCGTGCATTGCGTTCGTCTGCTGTGTACGAACGTCGAGTGCACGAAGACCTCTCTTTCTCTCTCTCTCTCTCTCACTCACTCCCTCTCTTTACCGCTGCTCGATCGAGGATAGAAGTTTGTACACTACCGGGCTCGTGCTATGAGTCAGCAGTGCGGTGTCGTGGAGTCGCACTTTGCCGCACGAAACTCAGCTATAACACTGACTACATATATATATATATATATATACGTCGTAAAATTATTGCGTATATCGAGTTGTTGAAAAAGAGAAAGAAAAAAAAAGAAAGATCGATCGATTTTGATTAAAACACGAAATAAAAGAATGACAAATTATGAAAAAATTATCGTAAAATTCTTTTGATAAAAAAATATGTTCTCAACAAAATAATTACAAATTTGTTATAAAATCTTGCTTCTGTCGAATATTACGGCTTTCGACAGTCGATAGAAACCTAAATATATATCGAACTATAAACGTTCCGGGGGGTTCGCCTTGTTCCCGTATATTTACCCCTTCTCCCCCTCCCACTGTATCTCTAACGTCTAAATATACGCGTCATAAGTCAAAATTGTAAAGAAATTGCATAACTCGTCAACGACGAGCCATACTGGACGGAGATTAAAACGTAGACCGGTAAACGAGGATAACAGGAGAACGAAGACGAATAATATATGCGTAGAATGAAACGAGAAGAAGGGCAGGGTAGGGGGGGGGGGGTTGAAATATCTTACGAGACAAGACTTTCAAGAATTGCATCTGCTCTAACTCACTCTCTTTCATTTCTGTGATTTTATATATAGCCAGGCGTAGAGTTTTCCGTATATATGCACTGTAATAATAGTAATGTATAGACGATTCCGTGGCTCCCTGGCTTTGCTCGGATATTTAGGCGTGAGTCAGTCTCTCTCGGGGTGGCCAGACTTGGCTGTCCCTTATACCTTTCGGACGGTCGCGACGCCTCGAACGCCAAGAGCTACCTCTACACGCTCGCGTCGTACATACTCGCGCATGCGCACCCCTCTCTCTCTCTCTCTCTCTCTCTCTCTCTATCTCTCTCTATATATATATATATATATATATATATATTATATGTATATATATAAAATTTCAACTCGCTTATCCGCCAGGTGACGTTGAGCAATTATTGCGCTGCTTCGAGACTTAGACGAGTGGCACGAGTGATCTATATACATATATGTGTATAAATGTATATGCACACACACACACACACACATATAAACACACGGGCAAGTGTAATAAAACTGGGACTCGATTAAGTGGCACCAAGACCCGCGATATATGCAAGAGGCGCTCGAGAATAAAATAAGTATGATCGAATCGCTTACGAGACGCGTTAATTATTTAACTGTCTTGCGCACTCGAATTCCTCGATTTAATTATAATGTCGTGAATGATTAGTAAGTAATTTTTTTTTAAATACTTCTGTCGCGACGTCTCTCCTCCCACGCAAATTTGTCGAGAATCGCACGTGTTATAAATTCGTAGCGTCAAAAAAAAGTAATTAAATTAGTATAAAAAAAAAAACATAAAAATTGTTCGCGCCACGTTTTTCCTTTAATTTATAAACGACCATCGAGACTTGAATTTCTTGCATAACCGCCCACGATGCTTCGCGTTACCGTACACACCGTACTTTACCGCCGTACACGTCCTTTGTACAGGCTGAAGACTATATAGTGCATTTATAAAACGTCCGCATGTACAAGGAATTCCGTGTCGACTGCGACAACCCCCAGCCCATCTGGATTTCATTCTCGATTTTTTCCACGATAGTACCAACCCTAATTAACACTCTGAATTATTTTCAAATTTTTCCCATAAATACTTCATTCAAAAAAAATTTTTTTAACAAAAAATAATTTTGCTTGGCAAATTCTTTACATAACGAAAATTTGAGACGAACCTTCTAGTCACGGCAATGACGATCGAAATAACGACAACGCAAATTTGTAAGAGTCAGGGTCAATCGTCGTCGGGTAGGTGGCGCCCATGAAACGCCCCATATGCGTATACGTACGTATAATACTCGATTGATATCGCGCTCCGCGTTTTCTTATCTGTGACACGATATCGCGCCCGCTCGCTCGCTCGTCTTCGTCTTTGCCTGACATTTTACATATATGCCATGAGCAAAAATATAGATATACGACGTTACGCGTACGCGCGACGGGTGGCGCTTAGTTCATCGGTAGGTTTAGCACTGTTTTTCAATCGCCTTCTCTCTCCCTCTCTCTCTCTTTCTCTCTTTCGTAATCTTTCCTCCGGCATCT
The DNA here is from genome assembly GCA_964017225.1 of Netelia inedita. Lineage (NCBI taxonomy): Eukaryota > Metazoa > Arthropoda > Insecta > Hymenoptera > Ichneumonidae > Netelia > Netelia inedita. The sequence continues at coordinate 5,416,006 of OZ024921.1, forward strand.
CGTTACTCGCACGTGTACGAAAAAAAAAATTAAAAACACGAACAGCTCGTACGCTCGTGTGTCGATTAGTTCGCGTACCGGGCTGTCGATAAAATCCCTCTGTCCCGAGATGACGACAATCGTAAAACAAAACTCTCGTTAAAAATCGCGCACATTTTGTCGTACTCGCGCAGAGAGACGGTAGGCGCACACATCACGTTTCAACGAGATTTTCCTCACTTATAAAATTCCAAAAATCTTCGCCTCGTCGCGATAAAGCACAGACTCGACCTTCTTTATTTCTTCCCGTTTCGTGACAAAAATTGAAAATAACGGCGACGGACTGTCGCGACGCGAGACAGTATTTTACAGATTGGCGAGAATTCGATTAGTCGCACGGGAAAACAAACGTTTCCATGACGCAAAAAGTAGAACAACGATAAAAAACGAGATTTTTCAGTTTTTGATATATTTCATTTTTTTCTTGCTCATCTCCGGCTCGATGATTTTTGAATAAATTGGCAAATTTTGCCGTAAGGTTGGCGAAAATTATACTTCAGGAAACAAAATGTAAATGATTGCGGGGGCAAGGAGTTTATAAAAAGAAAGGGAAACCTAAAATTCAAGCGAGGTGACTCATCCGGCGTATAACTCAAACTGCCTCTTTTCTGTTCGTGTCACGACTTTTAGTTTCTCTCTGTCTCTCTCTCTCGGTCTCTATCTTACCGGGTTATTCGAGAGTGCTATGGAAAAGTTTCGGGACGTTTTGCGAACAGGTGCCCCGAACCGGGGCTGTGTCGAGTGAGGGAAGCGAGGCCCACGGGAGCGCGAAGACCTCGCACTCTCTCGAGATGGACTTTATTGGAAAGCATTGCGACGGGATGAGAGGTCTCGGGGTGAGCGAAAAGAGGGCCGTGTGCTTCTCTCTACGGGAGGAAGAGGAAGAGAGTACAAGAGAGAGAGAGAGAGAGAGAGAAATTTTGGCAAAAACTCAAAAATCCATTCCGGTATTGCGCGTGCGCTTTTGTAACCAAACGAAGAGGGAAGAACGAATAATGAAACGATGATAAATAATCTTCGAATCAAGAATAACAAAAAGACAAAACAATGCGAAAGAAATAATTAAATTTAGACGATAAATTGTTCTGCAAAAAATATCCTAACGACAATCGTGCCAAAAAAATTACACTTTTTTCCCAACCCTATCGACCATTTTTTATCAACGATTCGTAACCCCCGAAAAGAAAATACGTTATATTTTTCATTAAATTAAAAATAATAACGGATAAAAGTTTCGTATTAAAGATGAACGATGCCTAAATCGTCGCCTTGGCGAATATCGTGGGTAATTATTAAAAGCGGCGATAACTCGGTATCGCGTACGCTTTTTTTGGTACGTACACGCACGTACACACGGTCGTTGTACCCGGAGCGATTACTTCAGGGTCAGCGTTAAAGTATAGCAACGAACAAGCGAGCGATATACATATACGCACGATATGAAGACCGGTGCAATAATCCAGTCTGATATGCGTCGCCTGTTGTGCTCGGCTCTGTAATGCAGTTTATGCACTTGTAAAAATTCGCAACTCTTCGCTCCGTCTCTCGGTTCTCCGTTTGTACTATCCGCACGTACGCGATAGCCCCTCCCCGCCCGTCCTTCATCTTATATCTACCGGTCCAGGTGACGTGTCTTTTTCACGGATAAAGCTCTGGAGATCGCGTTCCAAGCCTCACGCACACACCCACACACGTATTAATTATTGTAAACGATGATGATATAAATACCAATTATTATTATTATTATTATTATTATTATTATTATTATTGTTATTTCAGTTATTGTTGTTGTTATCATTAATATTAAAATAATGAATAAAATATGAATAATGGAGCGTAGCTAAGATCGTTATAGAGTAACGAAATAATAGATAGATATAGTTCGTTAGAGCGTATTATACGGTTTATTCTTCATTTGGTACGTGTGTAGAGGAATCGGCGTTGGGCGGAGGAAGAAGAAGTCTTAGGGGACACACAGCGAGAGTAGCGTGCTCGCGTGCTCACAACGGAGAGCAAGCCAGTCGCGTTGTGCGCAAATTCAGGCGGGCTATTCGCGTCGTCATCTCATCGTGACTCATTCCTATGAATAGATATCCCTCTTCTTCTACCTTCGCCGTTCTCGCGAGCCTCGCGAATATCGTCGCGGCTTTTGCCTCGCGATTTGCTCCACTCGCTACTATTCGTCTTATTCTTCCTCGTCTTCCTCCTCCAATTCTTGTTTTCGTTCGTCTCTTTCTCGCGAAGAATTACACGAGGAATCTCGGTTACGCTCGGTTTCCTTATCCGCAATCTTTTATCTCACAGTCATCGCTACTTTTTCGTATGAAAATCGTTAGAAACAATTTTTTTTTCCTTTTTTTTTTAATATTGAATTCAAACTTTTGAATTTTGTGATTTTCGTTCGATCAACGATGGACGAACGATGTGTTAATTTTGATTAATTTTTTGGGTTAATGTTGAAAATCAATTTCGACGACGTGTGACAAGAAAAATCGAGACTCGATAATATCGCGTCTTCTCGGACGAACCGCGAAATCACGCTCGTTATTACGACGTAAACCGGGTGTCTTTTTTGTCTTTGGCGCTTCGTACGTTTTACTATCCGCGCGAAGACACGCACACCCCCGTCGTATACGTCTCTGTATTTGGAGCTCACGCGCGCCAAATAGAAAACGAGACAAAAACGTCGAGACTCTGACACTTCCGTAAGCAAAGTTTCCTCTTCCTCATTGCTTTTCTCATTCCTCCTACTTCGCGTCCCTCTCTCTCACACACACATCGCCCTTTTGCGCGAATCTCATTTCGAGCTAAGCCAGATGGCTTTTCGCGCTGATTTATTTTGTCGAGCTACGTCCAAGGCTCTGGCTAACACTCGACGAAAATTTCTCTCCTTTTTACCGATCTTTTCTCAAAACAACGGTTTTTCTTCAAATATCAATATCGATAGGATAAAAAAAATAGAATCATTAAAATTTTCTTAATTAATCGAGAGATTTGATAAAATTAGAATGAAAGAAGATCAATTCTTAACGATTTTTGCACCAAGGCCTGTAAGGGAAATGCATCCTCGATCGTATCTGTCTCTCATATCGACGTTTACTCGTGTATTACCGAACAATCGCGTCGAAATACGCGAATTCATAGCTTGCCCCAATGATTACAATAATAACAATAATAAAGTACGAATAGCGCGTGCTCGGGCTCACTCATTTGATTACCAAAGCAAGCACTACTCCGTTCTCGCGCGAGCACTAACTAGCATTCCGATCTTTTTATCGCGATTTCTCCATCGCTAATCGTATTATCCCCATTGAAACCTGAATTACGACGTTTCTTCTCTCTTTCTCTTCCTCTATATATATATTTCTATCTCTATTCCTCTTTATACTGCGCTCGACTTCGTGCGTCGATTCTGCGTATGCGGATGCTATATAGGTCCGTTCGCGCATTAAATAATATGGCGAGGGAATCTCAAACGGCAATTTGCAATTTTATCGCTCGTTTACTTATATATACGTATATACCTCGGGGTGTTAAAGGAACGAGAAAATTCATCATTAAATTAATAATAATAATAATAACGATTTATTATTATTCGATATGTCGATGAATTATTGATTAATTTATCTTGTCGATAACCCGTTAAACTAGATAAACATACTTATTCTCTTTTACTAATAAAATATGAAGCATGTTTTTTTTTTAAATTAATGAAGAAAATAAGCGATTATAAACGATAATTAAATTTCTTAAATAGAAATTTATGGATTTTTTTTAAACAAAAATATTAAAATAAAATAATGTTCTTAATGACTCGAAGAACGCTTCGTATACGTATGCGTAAGTAAGAGTTGCCTGGAGTCGGACAACTGGTTACTAATACAAAGCCAACGAGAGCGTCTACCATACGTCAATTATGAGACGGACTAAGCGATCACAAGTGTCGCACACTTTCGTAGTTTGCAGTCAAGCGGTGTATGACCCAGTAGGCGGCGTATTCCTTTTCTCTCTTACGGCGTATGAGTCGTAATAAGAGCTCTATATATATATATATATATATATATATATATGTGTGTGTGTGTGTGTGTGTTTGTGTGTGTGTGTAAGTGTGTGTGTTTGATTCTACATACTGTGCACACTTAATGAAACGCACAGGCTCTGGCTATGAAAAGAAGAAGAAGAGGAGGAGGAGGAGGACACGTGGAGATACGTAGTATAAATTTCTCCCACGTACTTCCCGGATTTTCCATTCAGTTTGTCGTCCCTGAATTGACGACACGTGGACTTGAAATCAGTCTTATACGAAATCGTTTCCGATTTATTCTTCTTTGGTGAATGAAAAATAACAAAAAAATCCAAATTTATGTATATTTTCTAAATTTTACCGAACGATCCTTGATTCTTGAGGCAAAAAACAACAATAACTCTTTTAAAAAAATGTAAAACGATCGGATAATTTCAGATTTACGTGAATATAGGTCTTGAGTTTACGGGGGAAAAAACAATAACGCATTCTCGCTTCTTTGTCAGTCGCAAAATGCATTTTTCTACGCGTCGGCGTGGAACGATTGGATCGTGCGTTTTACGAAAATTTATCGAAGTCATCCGCCACCCGACGATGACCTCGTCGTTTTGGTCGCAAGGATTTGCAATTTTTGGCACAAAGAAACATGTTTTTTCGTTACCTTTTCTTTTTTTTTGTTCGAACACGTACGTGACGCGCCGGGGGCGGTAGGCAGGAATAAACGTAAGGAAAAATCAACGGATGGAGCGAGGAGTGACGACGATGAAAACTGAAGAAAGAGGCGAAAAAGAAAGAGGACGATGGGCGTATATTATCGCCATAATAATGGTCGTTTCAAAAGAAGCGAGATATTCGCCCACGTGAGAAAGTGTCAACAGCACTCGCACCGGGAGATCTGGAATAATTCGTTTAAAAAAAAATGTTTTTTGTTTTTTTTTGTTTTCTTTCATTTGGTCTCTTTCAGTCGCAAAATCAATTTTATCACCGATATATTTAAGTCTTTTTTATTAGCAAGGTTCGCAAAAAGTCGCACGTTGAAGAGCTGTGAAATATTTGCGATGCGTGTTTTGCGAAAGCCTTCGAAATTTGGCAATAGAAATAACTGCCCCCGCACTCGACGTTTTAAACTTCGCACTCGTCTCTTTTATAGGCCGTGTGTGAGAGAGAGAGAAAATTCGCTCTCGAGTATATAAGACGCGGTCATCGTGAGATTAATATCAAATATATAACGTGTTTCGAGACAAAAATATCCCAGAAGAATAAACACTTTCAATCCCCCTCTATTTTCCTCAATGACTTCTCCGCCTCGATTACTAATTCTTCTTTTTTTCACGAATTTGCAAAAAGAAAAATTGACCCTCCCATAATAGGCCGAGGCATTCGAAAATCGCTACGAAACTCGATAAAATTCAACAAAGTAATTCAATTTAATTTAATCATTTAAATCGAGATAAAAAAATCAAAATTGTAAATTTTATTCACGAAAGTTTAAATGATTTATGAGATTTCTTTCATTTTGCTTAGCGTGAAACTTAATTAACGTATAAAAATAGCGTTAATATTTTCATAGAGAGGAGTGAAAGTTCAAGGTCATTGACTTAGTAATATTATCGATAATATAGCATAAGAAATATTATCGTCGTAGAAAATTTGCAAATATGATAAACCAGCTAATAAAATCATCGCGTGTATCCCAGTCGTACATTAATTATAAGTATATCATAATAATCGAATCGATATGCAAAATAAAGTAATGAAAAATAATAATTAAAATACAAAAATCGGGTAAAGAAGAGAAAAAAAACGTAAAAAAAACGACACTCACCGATCAGAAGAGCGGGCTCTCGTTGATCCTCGACGAGAGCGGTTAGAACAAGAAAGAGTGGATGTTGAACCGGCAGATGTTCGAGATCGGCGGTGCAATCGTCGTAAAGTACAACCTCGCTGTAATTGCCCCGTTTGAGGATGTCCTTACCCTCTCTCGCCGTGACTAGATCGGCCAGGGTAGCTTTCCCGAGTTGCAAGCGTCGTCGATTAAAACGATCGGAACAATTAACATTGATAGCACCGCGCACGTGATTAACGTTATAAACGATGAAAGGACGACAATCGAGGATAACAAGACCGGGCTGATTTTCCAAGCGTCTCGCGAGTTCGTCGGACTCGATGGTACGCGATCGTTGAAGTACCAATTGCCTCTGTAGAGTGGTATTGCCCTCGGAGCAAGGACTCGTTGGTAAGCTCGCGGTCTCCAGTTTGCAACGTTTGGGTGGAGCACAGGAGGTTTGAGTGCCTTGAAATAGTACAACGGCTGCGGCACTCGCGCTACTTTGACGAACGTACTGTTGCTGATTGTGATAACGATGATGATGATGATTGTGATTATGATTGTGATGCTGAGGATGATGGTGATGATGATGATGGTGGTGGTGATGATGAAGATGATTTTGATGTAGATGATGAAAATTGTGTTGATTTAGATTGCGATTGCGCAAATCGATATTTTCCGTAGAGTCGATCGCGATCACGTCGTCGATAATGGTCCCGTGATTAGCGTTGTTCGGACAAATACCGTTGCAATTAATATTCGCGAGACAGTCGACGTTGCAGATGATATTGGCATCGACGACGTCGATGCTGTTGGTACTACCGCTAGCTGTGCTCGCGTTCGCGCTGCTACCACAATAATCGAGGCTGCTACCACGGCTCTCGGAGCTGTTTGTGCTTATACCACTGCTGCTCGTAGTCGATATCGTTGACAGTGTCGGCGAGGTGGGTGTAGTAGGAGTACCGCAACCACCGCTCGCGTTCGTAACTCCTACCGTGCTGAGAAAACGATGATGACGATCGGAGGAACAAGCTGGACCCGGCTCGCTCAAGCTACGATTCAACGCGAGCTTGAGATTGTCGCGAGGACGTACGCCCGTAACCGCAGACGGCTCGCAACAAACGAGGGTCGACATCGCCACAGCCCCTGACACCGCTGAGTGCTTGCTGATACTGGTCCGCGTACCGCCGCTACCACTCGTGGCGACGATGCTGCTGGTGCTGCTGCTGCTGTTGCTGTTACTGCCGTTGCCGCTCGTCGAGCTAGAGCTGACGTCAGGCACGGTTATATCGAGACGGGACGAAGCCACCGGTACCCGCGAAGAAACTGCGAAGTAACGAAATGTTTTTTTTCTTTGTGATTTTTCATTTATTTCTTTACTGTTTTTTTTTGTCAAGGTTCGATCGGGCTTGCATTTTTAACGTGCTCGAAGGCTCGCTGATGATTCGGGATTTACAGGGAGGGATGGAATAATTTGGCTGTTTTTGACGAATTTGCTGCTTTTTGGCTCGTTCCAACACTTTTCCGACAAAGATTGAAAAACGAGAATTTCCTGTTGTATTATAATTTTGATCCGACGTTTTTTCGCATTGATTAATCGATAATTGGCAATTGTAAAGTTTTTCGATTAGATACGAAACAACGTCGAGGGAAGTATTTTTCCTCGTTCCACAATCTTCATCATCGATCGACGCGAAACGGGGTCCGTCGATATATAAATCGATATAATTATATATCGAAAGCGGACAAGAATGTATATCTCCCGGTCCGTTATTGTTTATCGTACGATTTCATCGCTATCGAGAGTCACTGACGCGATAAGAATGGCGTATTACCCTCAATCGCAATCAGGCAACAACGAGTATTTTTGTTTCCTGTTAGAAAACACTTCCACGTCTATTTTCGAGGATCGCGTAATATCGCGATTTAACGAAAAGAAGAAAAATATAACTTAAAACGTATCGTAAAATGATTTTTAGATTTTTTTATCGTGCAATTTTTTTGCCTTCGGTCTTCGAATTCAAAAAAAGGAGACCCAAAACAGGTATACGAAAAGAAAAAAAGAAAAAAAAAGAAAAAATAACGCGACGGACCAAATCTATCGAGGAGATTCGAGACCGAGGACCACTTCTTTCCGATCTTCCTCATCCTCGTTCTCCTCCCCTCCCCCGCTCCCCTCTTCGTCCCTCACGCTCCCCTCTAGCTCTCGACGATGGAATCTGGACTAGCGGGATCCACGGCGTCTTGACCTCCTCGGGAAGAAGAGAGCGACTTCTACCTACTTTCCTGTCAAGTCAATGTCGCGAAGCCCGAACGAGGCGATACGGTCAAAATGTTTAGCTCTCGTCTCGCAGATTTACACCGGTGTCTGGGAGAAATCGTAAAAATCGTATCCGATGAAAATAAAAATTACGTCGATATTTCCAAACGAGAGACAATATTTAAAAATGAAAAAAATCGATAAATCGATCTTGTCTTAATCGACGACGAGAATATGTGTCAATAATTTATAGTCCGAAAATTTTAAAAAAAATATATTTGTCTATTCTTTTTTTAAAACGAGATGATTTTTAATTAAGATAATAATTGCTCGATCGTCTCGTCAATTTTGCGAAGATTTTCGTGCTCGTCGGTCGGTAACGTGACAACGTATTATCAACGGTATTAACATCGTTTACGCGCGCGCGCGCTCGCGCGAGAGAGGAGACTCGTAAGTAGACGAAAAGACACAGACGTACGGGTATAAAGCACGAGAAGCGTGAAGATGGTGTATACGTCTCAGGATTCTGTGAGTCAGCCACTAATATTAGAAGGTGAGGCTCGAGGCGGGCCAGGTCTTCTCTTCTCGTTCTCTCATCTTTGCGTGTGGCGATGCGAGAGAAAACGAGGGAGGGAAGGAGGGGGAAATGGAAAAGAGATTCAGCATGAGATGTTTCTCTCTCTCTCTCTCTCTCTCTCTCTCTCTCTCTCGTTCTCTCGCTGAAACCACAACGTCGTTCACCGGAGGCGAGCAACGCGAGTCAGCAGAGAATCCTTTTGCTGCCTCGCTGCTGCTCCGTTGCTTACGTGTGCATCGGGGTTCGTTGTTTCGAGAGTGAGTAAACGCCGAGGAATTCGACGGGGCAGCGGCGCGAGCGAGAGAATAAGAGATCGCGAGAGAGGGAGGGAGGGAGAGAGAGAGAGAGAGCTCGCCGTAGCGCGCTGCACAAGCAACAACCCAGCCGGGCAACTACAACGAGTGACGCTGCGCGGACTGGGCTCTCTTTCAGTCCTTCGAAACAGGTGTAGCGCCAGCACCTGCTGCTGCAGCCACACGAACGCAACACGAACGAACCTCTTATAATATCTTCGCGAGAGACGCGACTTTTCCCCCAACTCTCGCCCCGAGATCGTTTGGAAATTATGCTTTGTTTTCGAATTTTGAAGTTTGTGTGTTTTTTTTTTAATTTTTTTTTTGCTCTACAGCAACGATATTCAAAATTCTCGACGATAATCTCGTAATATTGATTTACACCTATTTGTTTTTTGTGATTCGAGAAAGATTCTGTGACATCTTGGGAGATTAGATTGCGTGAGTTAGTATTGTCCGTTGTCCTCTTTGGGAGGAGGAGGATCTTTAATTATAGATGATTGTCGATATCTCGAGGGCACGAGCGAGTTCTTTCATCGCTTCTCGTGACGAACGATATGCGCGATAGAACGACAATTTTCCTCGATCGTTGATTTTATAATTATGATTAATAATCCAATTTTTTCTGTTTTTTTTTCGTCTCGTGAAGGAAATATCGATTGATCGATATTCGTGGGACGATTTCGAATTTTCGTCGTGTGTAAAAATAGCACGATTCTTGATTCTCTCGATAAGGGAGAGAAACTTTCCTATCGAGCGCGTTAACGCGCCGACGTGCGTTTCAAAGTGAAGGAAATTTCGTTTTATTACGAAAGTCGTCGTGTCTCGAATTCGATTTTTCTTTCTCGTCCGCAGAACGGAAACGTTTTGCTTGCACAGATGCGAGTTCGTCGAACTAGAATGTCGAAACGACCTCTCGGAGATATTAATCGAGACGATCGATATCACGATTTTGCTGAAAGTCGAGGATCGTGCGAATTTGGAAGGGGAAAAGAAATCTTGGAAAAGGACGATGAGATTTAACAAGAAAAAAATGAGAGAAACAAAAGATTTACATTTTTTGTTTGTTCTTTTCTCCAAAATTCAAACGTACCTTTTACGAACGCGTTGCGATTGTTGCAGAAGTAACCGGTTCGCGGCGAACGATCGACGCGGATCGTCGACGACGAAAAATCGTACGTTTCACGCGATTTATCGATCGTGACAAAAATCAACGATGACACGTCACGGGCGACGATAAAACAAAAATAATCACACCAGCACTCGAGTCGTAAAGTCGTCGTAAAAAAAGAAGAAAGAAGCAAAGAATTATCCACGTGGGCAGGCGGTCGTTACAGGACGAAATCTTAAGAATCCCGTCTCCTTCAAACCACTAACGTTATCGCGCGAACGCTTTCGTCGTACGTTCCATGTTCCACCGCACATTTTTCCAAAAATCAATGAATCTCGTGTCCCGCGAGTTATCAAGTAAAATAAACGACGATAAGATAACAGAAGAAAAGGATAAAATGCTTTAAGGACCAATTAATAAGAAGAGAAAAACAAGAGTAAAAGAAGGATAGAAGGGAACCAAGGAGAGGTGAGAAAGAGACAGAGAGACAGAGAGACAAAGATAAGAGATAAGAGGCGATCTTCAGGTTAGAACCGCCGGTGCGAAAGGCCGGAGCGACCCACGCCTTGCGCGTTTCGTTCCCAGCATCATGGTTCACCTCTCGCGTTCTACCGCGCGTTCAGCCCTTAAACCTTATCAGCGTATTACCAAAAACAGTCTCTCCTCCCGAAGTCCAAACGCGATCGAACAAAAAAAAAACAATTGTCCTCGAACCAACGACAAAAAAAAGTGTAAATCCGAAGAATTTTTATTGTCGCGAGTTTGAAAAAAAAAGCGCGGGTAAAGATCGTCGTTACCGCGCACCACTGTGTCACTTGGGCCGGTGGAGGGTTTTTCTCGTATAGTTATACGGAAGACGCGTCGACTTTCCGTGTGTCCCTCGCGCGGAAGCCGGCCCCGGAAATACGGATATATACGCGTTCGCTACGGTGCGAGAGCGTTATCGATAACGTTATATATATATATATATATATATATGTATGTATGTGTGTATATAGGGAGAAGATAGAGAGAGGGGGTGGGGAGGGATACGAGGCTTCCGTTGTTTACAACGCAGTGACCGGCGACCGGCCTCGTCGGCTGCTGATCAGTGACTGCCAGCCGTACGTTGTATCGCTCGCGGCCTCGAGTATACTATGGCCCTCCCTCGCACCTCTTCCTCTCGCTCGCTCACACTCGCGCGAGCGCGCGCGCGCGCGCGCGTAAGAGGACTAGCGACAGTGCGTCGTACTCGAACGTTCGTATAGTCATTTATACGTATGTATAACGATATATATGTATGTATATGTATGTATATATATGTATATAAGTATATAGACGTGCTACGAGAAACATGGGTATACGCACGTCTAAGAGGAGAGCGAGGGAGCTAGAGAGAGAGAGAGAGAGTGTGAGAGGAGGCTAAAGAGTTTTGTGAGAGGAAAAAGCCAAGAGGTAGGAGCTGCGTACGATAGATAGGGGGGTAATCACGATCGGTCTAAGCACGTGATATTCATGCGAGAGATGATTTTTTCGTTCGATCCCTTCGAAGCATGAAATAACGGCTGTGCAAATTTTCTACGCGATTGTTATCATGGATTGATGAGATTATCGTGATTTTTTTAATATTAATATTATTCTTGTGTTTTATGAACTACTGATACGTCGTTACATCTCCAGTTTCCCCCGTTAATTTCTATATACACCGATTGTAACACATCGTTGAAAAAAAAAAACAATTTTAATTAAATTTCAACAGTTTATTCAAATATATTTTATTTATTTATTCTAAATAAAAGATTTGAGAAATAATAATTGAAATAAAAGCTTGATCGGCCAACGACTGTCGTCCCGATCCGATCGATCGTCGGGCGTACTCGCTCGATAGGTAGATCGGAGCGCGCGTAAGCACCGAGAGCGAGAGAGAGAGAGAGAGAGAGACAGACAGACAGACAGACAGACAGAGACAGAGACGAGGAGAATAAGCTCCTCGCCATTCCCCTCTTTATGTGCAGAAGGGCGAAGAGGAGATAGAACGTCGTAGTGTTCGAGCACAAATACACACATACATACAACCCCCAGAGACACATACAAGAAATATATATAGTCGAGTGTTCCGTAATTTGGACCACACTGCGCTTATCACCGAGTCTCTCGGGTCACATATATTTACCATGTACTCTTCTGCTTATATATCTGTATGTACATATAGATATAAACATATATGTATATTTCTGTATGTAACGCAACTATAAGCATTGCAGGCATAGCGCGCAGTCTGCGGCTTCCTCACACAATCGTACTTGATACGATGCACGTACGTACGTATATCTACATATATACATGTCTATATATACATATATATGTATATATAACGTAGCAGACGGGACTCGAGTGAACGATGAGTCACCTCTCGCGAGGCGCGGTGTATTACCGCGGCTCACTCCCGCGCGTCTCTGTCTCACTCTCACCCTCTATCGCTCATTCACTCTCTCTCTCTCTCTCTCTCTCTCTCTCTCTCTCTCTCTCTCTCTCTCTCTCTCCTTCTCACTAGTGCTATCGTACAACGAGGCAATGGAAAAAGAGACCCTCCTCCTCGACGATCCGTTTGCTTTTGCCGTGCAGTAAAAAGAGAGGGAGATCGAAGCCGAGCTCCGCCAGGGCTTCTTTCGAAGGATCGGACCCGCGATGACGAATGCTCGCGACGCTCCGACGTCTGCGAGACACGAAACGAAACCCCGAATCAACGACCCTACGTCCAAACGTTTTTTTTGAATTAATGATTTTTGTATTTTTTGAAATTTTACATAAGATAAGGAAGAAGAGGAAAAACGATGCGTCGATTTTTCACACGATGGGAGAAATGAAAATGCCAATCGAACGATACAACGAGATCGTAATAAAACGAACGAATCGATTAATCGATAATAATTTTTAAACAAAAATGTTATCGAACGATCGAATCGAGAACGTTTATTATTTACCGACGAACCACACACGTTTGTTCGATTGTCAATGCTCGTCTTTGTATAACTCGACTCACGATACGACCTTATAATCCGCGAATTGGAAAGAAAAGAGAATAAACACCATAGTTTTTTTTTTTTTTTTTTTTTTTTTTTTTTTTTTTTTTTTTTTTTTTTTTTTTTTTTTTTTTTTTTTTTTAATAATATCGCGCGGTTCGCCGATAAATTATATTTATTTATAGCATGACGATATCGAGTCGACGGGGACGCCAGAGGAGCGTGCAAGTTCTCGTTCTCGCGAACGAAGAATCAAACGTCTATTTGTCTATCCGCGGAATGTCGTACGATTCGCGCAAAAATGTCGTTTATAGATACGAGCGTTGTATAACGAAACGAATATTTACGCGTGAATAAATTGCGCTAAAGAAAAACAAACAAAACAGGTTGATTCTCGCGAAGCTTGTGCGCGGCTAAAGCGGTGATCGCGACGCGACCGGGAACGAAAAATCGTTCGTGACGTTTTGATACGGAAATTATTATCAATCGATCAGATTGTAATCACGCGCATTGTACCGCATCATAGGATGTTTTCCAGGTATATTCGTTCGTCGCGAACGAAAAATCGAAATTCTCGTCGAATATTTAACATCGAATATTTCATTACACTTTTTTATCGCGACATCCTTTTTATTTATTTTTTTATCCATTTTCGTATCAAACGCTCATAATAAACACTTTGTTGCCAATTAAAAAAAGGCATGAATTTTTTAAAATGAATTAAAAATTATAATTTGTAAGATAATAATAATTTATCGTATCGTTAAATTATTCTTATCGATATCAATTTTATCGTACAAAGGACGAATATTTTTGTTTGATTTGATTTTTCTTGTGATTTTTGAGTAGAAAAAAAAGATACTCCCGCCTACTGTCTCATATCGATCCTTCTCGAGCGTAGTCACGCTCTTTAAATTCTTTTATCAACATCATAGACGTAAGAGCGCCAGGTAAACGCGTAGACGCGAGTCTACGACCATGTGCACTTGCTCGATTCGAGGACACCGATAAGATTGTCGAACGGCACTGATGACAAGCCTCGCGTTGACTCCAACGCTCTCTACTACAATTCGGATTCACTACCTTCGCGCCTCCACGACTTCGTCATTCGTAGATTTGATTCGGCTCTATTATAAATTTTATCGAATCGAGAGAGGAAATAAATCGAAAAAAATATCAATAGTGACGAATGGCAATGGGGGGAAAAATCATTGGCCGGAAATGCTTTCACGATATTGCGCGACGGTCAGAATTTACTTGGCTAGAGATAATAATAATAATAATAATAATAATAATAATAATAATATATAAGCCTTTCGCACGGTCATCTGGTGCGTGATCTAATAAAATCGTTTTCTATCTTTCTCGCGATGCTCGGTGGTAATACGCGATAGAGAACTCTTCGGGCGAAAGCCCGAAGATAGAGTCTGACATCATACGGAAACTCAGGAGAGAGAGAGAGAGAGAGAATCTCTCGAGGGGCTTCTCCTGGTTCTCTCTCTCTCTCTCTCTCTCTCTCTCTCTCTCTCTCTCTCTCGAGTCTCGTCCCTGTTGCAATAAACATATTTTGCCCCGCGGTAAAAGAGACGCGTGTGTCTCTACGCACGTATTTACGTCTTTTAAGAGGCAGTGTAACAGCCGACGGGCGCTTCGAAAACGGCATCCCTATTTGTACGAGCACTGAGCAAATGATCGGGTTAAAATTTGGCCAGTACATAGATAATTATGGCACACGGTACATGAGAGTCGCGTTTTTTCGAAATTTTGAAAAAAATTTTGCAGATTCGACTTATCATTGGAGAAATGAGACAATTCTTCATAGTGCACCGATTCGATCGAAATTTCCCGACTCTCACGCACTAGAGCATTAACAAACGCACATTTTGAGCTTTGTTTCGTTAAATTTGATGCAAAATTGGCTTCAAAAATAGGGATGCCGTTTCATGAAAGAAAAAAGCGAGATTTTTGTCAGCGCTACGAGAAAATAGTGTGACGAAATTCCGCGCGAAGCGCTGACGCAACATTCTCACGAGGTCGGTAAGTGCTGTGGCCCGCGCGACGGAAGGGGCTGCCGCGAGAGAGCAAGGCATAGCCGCGCCACGTGTACCCGTTGGACTTTGCCCTGCACGGAGACCTAATATAATGCGTCGCGCGTTAGGCGTGAGGTATAGGCGCGAGTCGTGCCTATACCTCGTAGCTACCCCTCCCAGCCCCCTCGCCCACCGGCGCTCTCATGAAATGAGTACAGTGCGAATCGTAGGTAAGGGCCTCGCTACGCACTGTAGAGCGTTCGCTCCATGCTCGCCGAGACCGAAAAACTCGGCGGCAACTCGAAAACGAAATCCCTAAATTCTCCGGCACTAATCATCCGATCGGGTTGAAATTTGGAGGTGAGCTCCAGAATGATGGTGCGGGGTACCTGAGACTCAGTTTTTTTTTAATGTCGAAAGCGCAACCGCTTTTTTTTTATAAAAATGATCCAATTTTCATGGTAGCACGATGTTTCTCGTCGCGTTGATGCTACATGGAAATATGCACATTTTGGACTTTGTTTTATATCATTTGATAAAAAAATGACCGAAATATAGCAATTTAAGTTTTTATGCAACGCGGGTCTAGCGACGGCAAGTTCCGTGGCCCGGGCGGCGGGAGGGGTAGCCATGAGAGTCCAAGGCATAGGCAGTCCTCGTGTACATGATGGTCTCTGCACCGAAACCTAACTCGTCGCGTGTATATATATAGATCAGTCACCTCTAAGAAATCAAATTTTCCATATCGTTAGTTCCTGACGAGATAACGTACGTGTCGCATATTTTTTTTAAATGCAAAATTTTTCGAGATATGAATATTCGAGTATTTTCCGACTTTTTAATCAATAAATTATTACATACCTTCTTTCCTTTAATTTTTTTTTTTAATTAAAGTTGTGACAAAAGTACTATAATTTATTATAAAAATATTTAAAACGTAAATAAAAATTACTTGGCACTATTTACTTAACAAATGATTTTTCAATGATTTTTTTAACTGTTAGGGATACGATGGACAATTTAAAAAAAAACCTGTGTGTGTGTTCTTCACACATGCAAGAAGTGAATACTTCTGGTATCCGGCTTTTCGTCGGAATGAAAAATTAAAAATATAATCATTACAATAATCGTTAAGATGATTAAAAACAATCATTTAAAAATCTTTAAAAAACTGTGTTGCGGAGCCTGATGAGGCTAACTCAGAGACCTGCGGAGCCTATAGAAGGCGCTCGGATAGAATACAGACTCTTTCAGAAACCCTGCGGAGACCTATATAAGAACAGCAAAAATAATTTTCATGAAAATGATTACAATTACAAAGATTTATTAAAATAACAATTTATAACAATTATCTAAATAATAATCTATTATATCCGAAGGCCCCGCAGCGCTTTCGAAAGACTGCGCAGGGTTGTAGAAGGCCTGCGGGAGCTGTTGGAGGCCTTCTAAAGCCCAGCGCAGTCCTTCGAAAGTGCTGCGCAGAGTTGCAGAAGGCCTGCGGAGGCTGTAGGAGGGCCCGCAGCACTTTCGAAAGACTGCGCAGGGCTTTAGAAGGCCTCCTACAGCCTCCGCAGGCCTTCTGCGACTCTGCGCAGCATTTTCGAAGGACTGCGCAGGGCTTTAGAAGGCCTCCTACAGCTTCCGCAGGCCTTCTGCAACTCTGCGCAGCACTTTCGAAGGACTGCGCTGGGCTTTAGAAGGCCTCCTACAGCTTCTGCAGGCCTTCTACAACCCTGCGCAGTCCTTCGAAAGCGCTGCGGGGCCTTCGGATATAATAGATTATTATTTAGATGATTCTTTTAAATTGTTATTTTAATGAATCTTTGTAATTGTAATCATTTTCATGAAAATTATTTTTGCTGTTCTTATATAGGTCCCCGCAGGGTTTCTGAAAGAGTCTGTATTCTGTCCGAGCGCCTTTTATAGGCTCCGCAGGTCTCTGAGTTAGCCTCATCAGGCTCCGCAACACAGTTTTTTAAAGTTTTTTAAATGATTGTTTTTAATCATCTTAACGATTATTGTAATGATTATAATTGTAATTTTTCATTCCGGCGAAAAGCCGGATACCAGAAGTATTCACTTCTTGCATGTGTGAAGAACACACACACAGGTTTTTTTTTAAATTGTCCATCGTATCCCTAACAGTTCAAAAAATCATTGAAAAATCATTTGTTAAATAAATAGTACCAAGTAATTTTTATTTACGTTTTAAATATTTTTATAATAAATTATAGTACTTTTGTCACAACTTTAATTAAAAAAAAAAATTAAAGGAAAGAAGGTATGTAATAACTTATTGATTAAAAAGTTGGAAAATACTCGAATATTCATATCTCGAAAAATTTTGCAATTAAAAAAAATATGCGACACGTACGTTATCTCGTCAGGAACTAACGATATGGAAAATTTGATTTCTTAGAGGTGACTGATCTATATATATACACGCGACGAGTTAGGTTTCGGTGCAGAGGCCATCATGTACACGAGGACTGCCTATGCCTTGGACTCTCGCGGCTACCCCTCCCGCCGCGCGGGCCTCGGAACTTGCCGTCGCTAGACCCGCGTTGCATAAAAACTTAAATTGCTATATTTCGGTCATTTTTTTATCAAATGATATAAAACAAAGTCCAAAATGTGCATATTTCCATGGAGCATCAACGCGACGAGAAACATCGTGCTACCATGAAAATTGTATCATTTTTATAAAAAAAAAAAGCGGTTCCGCTTTCGACATTAAAAAAAAATGAGTCTCAGGTACTCCGCACCATCATTCTGGAGCTCACCTCCAAATTTCAACCCGATCGGATGATTAGTGCCGGAGGATTTAGGGATTTCGTTTTCGAGTTGCCGCCGAGTTTTTCGGTCTCGGCGAGCAAGGAGCGAACGCTCTGCAGTGCGCAGCGAGGGCCTTACCTACGATTCGCACTGTACTTATTTCAATAGAATGACGGCGGTTGAGAGGGCTAAGGCGTTGTAAGCTTGTCCGGTCATCAGCGGAATCGATGGATCGATTCATCCCTACGACAATTTTTTTTTTTTCGTGTTAACAATTTCATATATTTTTGCTACGAAAATGGCACAATAACGTCTCATAAAACTATAATATTTACCGATTACTCTCGAAGTAACACGACCAACAATAAGACCCACATCATTCACGTCGATGATACAATTAAAAATAAATTCAAACAATACTGTCTTCCATTTGAATGCATTAAAAACAATTAAGACGGTGCTATTTATTCCGATTTTGAGAAAATTAAATTCGATTTCTATACGCGTAACGTCGGGTGCGACGAAGTAATACCCGAGGCTGCCACACCGAGTACCCATTCTTCACGCGTACTGAAATTGAACAATTATTTTCTCCATAACGAAACAAAATACATTGATGAAAATTTTTAGTAGCATATTGGAGGGTTCAAAGTTTCTCAAAAAATAAAAAACAAAATTCTTCAGAAACTTTGAACCCTCCAATATGCTATAAACAATTTTCATGGATGTTTTGTTTCGTTATGGAGAAAATAATTTTTCAATTTCTGTACGCGTGAAGAATCGGTACTCGGCGTGGCAGCCACTGGTATTACTTCGTCGCACCCGACGTTACGCGTATAGAAATCGAATTTAATTTTCTCAAAATAGGAATAAATAGCACCGTTCTTAATTGTTTTTAATGCATTCAAATGGAAGACAGTATTGTTTGAATTTATTTTTAATTGTATCATCGACGTGAATGATGTGGGTCTTATTGTTGGTCGTGTTACTTCGAGAGTAATCGGTAAATATTATAGTTTTATGAGACATTATTGTGCCATTTTCGTGGCAAAAATATATGAAATTGTTAACACGAAAAAAAAAATTGACGTAGGGATGAATCGATCCATCGATTCCGCTGATGACCGGACAAGCTTACAACGCCTTAGCCCTCTCAGCCGCCGCCATTCTATTGAAATAAGTACAGTGCGAATCGTAGGTAAGGCCCTCGCTGCGCACTGCAGAGCGTTCGCTCCTTGCTCGCCGAGACCGAAAAACTCGGCGGCAACTCGAAAACGAAATCCCTAAATTCTCCGGCACTAATCATCCGATCGGGTTGAAATTTCGAGGTGAGCTCCAGAATGATGGTGCGGAGTACCTGAGACTCAGTTTTTTTTAATGTCGAAAGCGGAACCGCTTTTTTTTTTATAAAAATGATACAATTTTCATGGTAGCACGATGTTTCTCGTCGCGTTGATGCTCCATGGAAATATGCACATTTTGGACTTTGTTTTATATCATTTGATAAAAAAATGACCGAAATATAGCAATTTAAGTTTTTATGCAACGCGGGTCTAGCGACGGCAAGTTCGATGGCCCGTGCGGCGGGAGGGGTAGCCACGAGAGTCCAAGGCATAGGCAGTCCTCGTGTACATGATGGCCTCTGCACGGAATCCTAACTCGTCGCGCGTATATATATAGATCAATCACCTCTAAGAAATCAAATTTTCCATATCGTTAGTTCCTGACGAGATAACGTACGTGTCGCATATTTTTTTTAATTGCAAAATTTTTCGAGATATAAATATTCGAGTATTTTCCGACTTTTTAATCAATAAGTTATTACATACCTTCTTTCCTTTAATTTTTTTTTAAATTAAAGTTGTGACAAAAGTACTATATTTTATGATAAAAATATTTAAAACGTAAATAAAAATTACTTGGTACTATTTATTTAACAAATAATTTTTCAATGATTTTTTTAACTGTTAGGGATACAATGGACAATTTAAAAAAAAACCTGTGTGTGTGTTCTTCACACATGCAAGAAGTGAATACTTCTGGTATCCGGCTTTTCGTCGGAATGAAAAATTAAAAATATAATCATTACAATAATCGTTAAGATGATTAAAAATAATCATTTAAAAATCTTTAAAAAACTGTGTTGCGGAGCCTGATGAGGCTAACTCAGAGACCTGCGGAGCCTATAGAAGGCGCTCGGACAGAATACAGACTCTTTCAGAAACCCTGCGGAGACCTATATAAGAACAGCAAAAATAATTTTCATGAAAATGATTACAATTACAAAGATTTATTAAAATAACAATTTATAACAATTATCTAAATAATAATCTATTATATCCGAAGGCCCCGCAGCGCTTTCGAAAGACTGCGCAGGGTTGCAGAAGGCCTGCGGGAGCTGTAGGAGGCCTTCTAAAGCCCAGCGCAGTCCTTCGAAAGTGCTGCGCAGAGTTGCAGAAGGCCTGCGGAAGCTGTAGGAGGCCTTCTAAAGCCCTGCACAGTCCTTCGAAAGTGCTGCGCAGAGTCGCAGAAGGCCTGCGGAAGCTGTAGGAGGCCTTCTAAAGCCCTGCGCAGTCCTTTGAAAGTGCTGAGCAGAGTTGCAGAAGGCCTGCGGAGGCTGTAGGAGGGCCCGCAGCACTTTCGAAAGACTGCGCAGGGCTTTAGAAGGCCTCCTACAGCTTCCGCAGGCCTTCTGCGACTCTGCGCAGCACTTTCGAAGGACTGCGCAGGGCTTTAGAAGGCCTCCTACAGCTTCCGCAGGCCTTCTGCAATTCTGCGCAGCACTTTCGAAGGACTGCGCTGGGCTTTAGAAGGCCTCCTACAGCTCCCGCAGGCCTTCTACAACCTTGCACAGTCCTTCGAAAGCGCTGCGGGGCCTTCGGATATAATAGATTATTATTTAGATGATTGTTTTAAATTGTTATTTTAATGAATCTTTGTAATTGTAATTATTTGCATGAAAATTATTTTTGCTGTTCTTATATAGGTCTCCGCAGGGTTTCTGAAAAGTCTGTATTCTGTCCGAGCGCCTTCAATAAGCTCCGCAAGTCTCTGAGTTAGCCTCATCAGGCTCCGCAACACAGTTTTTTAAAGATTTTAAAATGATTGTTTTTAATCATCTTAACGATTATTGTAATGATTATATTTTTAATTTTTCATTCCGGCGAAAAGCCGGATACCAGAAGTATTCACTTCTTGCATGTGTGAAGAACACACACACAGGTTTTTTTTTAAATTGTCCATCGTATCCCTAACAGTTAAAAAAATCATTGAAAAATCATTTGTTAAATAAATAGTACCAAGTAATTTTTATTTACGTTTTAAATATTTTTATCATAAAATATAGTACTTTTGTCACAACTTTAATTAAAAAAAAAATTAAAGGAAAGAAGGTATGTAATAACTTATTGATTAAAAAGTCGGAAAATACTCGAATGTTCATATCTCGAAAAATTTTGCAATTAAAAAAAATATGCGACACGTACGTTATCTCGTCAGGAACTAACGATATGGAAAATTTGATTTCTTAGAGGTGACTGATCTATATATATACGCGCGACGAGTTAGGTTTCCGTGCAGAGGCCATCGTGTACACGAGGACTGCCTATGTCTTCGACTCTCGTGGCTACCCCTCCCGCCGCGCGGGCCATCGAACTTGCCGTCGCTAGACCCGCGTTGCATAAAAACTTAAATTGCTATATTTCGGTCATTTTTTTATCAAATGATATGAAACAAAGTCCAAAATTTGCATATTTCCATGGAGCATCAACGCGACGAGAAACATCGTGCTACCATGAAAATTGGATCATTTTTATAAAAAAAAAAGCGGTTCCGCTTTCGACATTAAAAAAAACCGAGTCTCATGTACTCCGCACCATCATTCTGAAGCTCACCTCCAAATTTCAACCCGATCGGATGATTAGGGCCGGAGGATTTAGGGATTTCGTTTTCGAGTTGCCGCCGAGTTTTTCGGTCTCGGCGAGCAAGGAGCGAACGCCCTACAATGCGCAGCGAGGGCTTTACCTACATTTCACACTGTTATCAATTAAAATGAACGGTGGCGGCTGAGCGGGCTAACGCGTCCTAAGTCGTCGAGTCATCGGCGGAATTGATGGTTCGATTCATCACTACGCCAATTTTTTTTTCGTTTTAGCCATTTCATAAATTTTTGCTACGAAAATGGCACAATATTGAATGACGAAATTATAATATTTTTTTATCATTTTACCACCTATGGTTTTTGTTCACATGGGCAATATTATTATTTAATTTAATTATGTACGAAAAGATTTTTTTTGGCGTAATATTGCGTTTTTACACTGGTATGTTTGTTAACATTTTTTCATTAGCGTAATATTATAGTTGAATTTTATTATGTCCTATAAGATCTTTTTTATTTGCATAATATTATAATTTTTTAATGATATATTCATGGGTTTGCTCTTGACGATTTTCTACTACTCCGTGAAACGTACCCACGGCGTGATGCAACACGCCGAGAACAAGGGACTTCGAAAATGTAAACATTGGGCGCTCACGATGCCATTGTATTGCGCTCCAAGGCGATGCTCGCGGGGCGCTATATATATATAGTCTGCCAACGTGCTCGAGGGTCGCTTCATTTCAGTCGAGGTTAGTCGCTCAACGCTGCTGGCACGTGCGGGCCTATACGCATGTCAGATCGCGACGGCAATTTTCTTTTACGCGAATTCGTTAATTCGTTTATCATATTTGTGCACATAGTGAAAATGTTGGATATCAGTGATAGTACAGTGAGGATATCAGTGATAGTACAGTGAGGATATCAGTGATAGTACAGTGAGGATATCAGTGATAGTGCAGTGAGGATATCAGTGATAGTGCAGTGAGGATATCAGAGATTATTCAGAAAATATCAGTGAGTGTGCCTATATGTGAAAAAGGTGAAAAAGTAAAACACTTAAAAAAACTACATGTGGCATCCGGCTATACGAAACCCGAGTCTGCAGTTTATTTTTTATTTTTTCCAATTTGCATTCATCGCCATTCTGCTTTCATCTACCGTTTTGATCTCAACTATACCTTACAACAAAATTAAGAGATAATTTTTTTGTACCTAATAAAATACAAAGTTTTGACCGGCATTTGTCGTACGGAGATTTAAAAGAATGCCCGTACGAGAAAGAAAACCAAAGATGTACATGTTACATAGTATTCGTTTATTAGGTATACAAAAATTATCCCTTATTTTTGTGAAAACTATAATTGAGGAGACAAAAACGACGAGCAGAATGGCGGCGAATGAGAATTATTTCGTGAGAATAAAAAGTAAATTCAGTGAACGCGTGTGAAAATAAAATAATGGAACGAAAAAATAAAAGAAATCGAGCGAGTGGTGCCGTCTTCGATTCTTGGAGCCTAGCTCGCGAAAAGCGCGGTTGCCGGTGTTCTGGTCGACGGAAGGCAATGGAAAGCATGAGCGAGCAAGAGAAGGACGGCTGGATAACAGAAGCGACGTCGTACCGTGCGTTTTCGCGCTCGGGGTACAAGCGATCCCGTTTCAATGCAGTTTGGAAACTGAGGTAAGTAATAATTTTTTCGAGCGAGTCAATTTCAGATTTATATCTAGTAATAATTTAATTTAAACTTGTAAATTTGGAAAAATTTCTTTTAATTAACCATTTTTAAACGCCGGTAACTTTTAAAAAAATTAATTAATGGGGACCATTTTTTCTTCAAATTTTTCGTTTTTAAACGCGTTTTATCAGAGAAAAATAAATTCATGTCATACTCTATGAATTTTTTTTTTTTAGTGAAAAATCGCAAAATCGTTTAAAGACCAATTTTCGATTTTTATGTTTCTATTTTTATTTAACTTTGATTTACTCTGAGTTTAATACCGCAACATTCATAATCAGCAGATGTTTTTTTTTATTAAAAAAAAAAACGTTTTCACTGGCGGTCTTTTCTTTTCCTTTCATACCCCCCCCCCCCCCCCCATCCTTTCGAGACGTCGGTACTCGGGATTTTCTCGATTGCTAGCGATGGGGGACAACGCGCTTGAATTCTTTACCGAATCGGTCTTGCTGCAAAATGTAACTAATATTTTATTTGCATGAGTAGAATAAGGTTAGTTTTTCAATTTACTATAATAGTTCATAAACTCCCTGCTAAAGAGCATGGTCACAGCGACCGCGTCCGCTATAATGGACAGGGAGAATTTTAGTAGATAAGAACTGTTAGTTGATAAATATGGTGATTTTAGTTTGTGTTAGATATGTTACGTTTAGTTCGTAAGAATTATTAATTAACACGCATGTTAATTAATAATTGCCTCGCTGAATAGCGAAGTCACAGCGACGCCTGTCGCTGTTCTCCTCCGTCCGCTAAAACGAACGGAGAGAGTATCAGTTTACAAGAACTGATTATCATATTATAATATGATCGCGAGAAATACATTTTCCTGTAATACATATTTCTTCACAGATGACTGGAGGTATTACCCAGACGCATATATATATATATATATATATATATATATATATATATATATAGCCGGAGCATTGTGCTCGACTCACGGCACGGCTTGTGTTTACTCTTCGCTTCTCTCTACAGAGAGCGGCGGAGGGGGAATACGAGTAGCCGCATATCGTGCGCGCGTCACGAGGCCCGGATCATCCGCGGGACCCGAGGGATATGGCAACTTGCCATAAACTAATTTTTACAAACATTTTATTTTCAGAAAATATTTGTATAATTATTATAAGATTAATTATACGATATATTAGTTAATAAACTCGCTCTGTCAAAGAGCGAGGTGCCAGCGACGCCTGTCGCTGTGAGTCTGTCCGCACAATGGACAGAGATAATTTTAATTAATAAAAATAACGAATTAACAAATATGTTAATTAATCAACTCGCTCTGCTAAAGAGCGAGATACCAGCGACGTCTGTCGCTGTCCTCCTCCGTCCGCTAAAACGGACGGAGAGAGTATCAGTTTATAAGAACTGATTATCATGTAATATGATTGCATGATATATATGTTTGCATAATATACTATATTTCTTTTCAGAACACTGGGTGTATATTACCCAGAAGCACATATATATATATATATATATGCATAGCCGAAGCTTTGCGATCGGCTCTTGGGACTGCT
Organism: Netelia inedita; assembly: GCA_964017225.1. Classification (NCBI taxonomy): domain Eukaryota; kingdom Metazoa; phylum Arthropoda; class Insecta; order Hymenoptera; family Ichneumonidae; genus Netelia; species Netelia inedita. Next base: position 5,441,084 of record OZ024921.1, read on the forward strand.
TGTGTTCACTCGCTGCCTCTCTTTGCGAGGAGCGGTGGAGGGGGAACACGAGGTTATGTCCAGCGTGCGCGTGGCACGAGGCCCGGGTCGTCCCTACGACCCGAAATATATGGCATCTTGCCATATACTAATTCTTGATAATTTTTATTTTCAGAATTACAATAAGTTTAATTAATAAGTACGTTAATTTATAAACACCGCGCTGATAAAAAGCGAGTGTCAGCGATGTCTGTCGCTGTTCTCCTCCGTCCGCTAACACGGGCGGAGAGAGTATCAGTTCATAAGAACTGTTAGTCATATGCATAATATGATTGCAAGAATTTAATTCTTGAATAATAAATTTCTTTTTTCAGATGAAATTTTTTTATTTTACCTATAAGACTTATTAATTAACAGAGATGTTAATTAATAAGTACCTTGCTAATGGCAAGGGTACAGCAACACTTGTCGCTATTCTCCTCCGTCCGCTACAATGGACGGGGAGAATTATAGTTTATAAGAATTATTAATTAACAGAAATGTTAATTAATAACTACCTTGCTAAAGAGCGAGGTCACAGCGACGTACGTCGCTGTTCTCCTCCGTCCGCTAAAACGAACGGGGAGAATATCAGTTTACAAGAACTGATTGTCATATTATAATATGATTGCATGATATATATGTTTGCATAATATACTATATTTCTTTTCAGAACACTGGGTGTATATTACCCAGAAGCACATATATATATATATATATATATATATATATATATATATATATATATATATATATATATATGCATAGCCGAAGCTTTGCGATCGGCTCTTGGGACTGCTTGTGTTCACTCGCTGCCTCTCTTTGCGAGGAGCGGTGGAGGGGGAACACGAGGTTATGTCCAGCGTGCGCGTGGCACGAGGCCCGGGTCGTCCCTACGACCCGAAATATATGGCATCTTGCCATATATTAATTTTTAATAATGTTTTATTTTCAGTGTTATAATAAGTTTAGTTAATAAGTACGTTAATTTATAAACACCGCTCTGCTAAAGAGCGAGTGTTAGCGATGTCTGTCGCTGTGCTCCTCCGTCCGCTAATACGGGCGGAGAGAGTATCAGTTCATAAGAACTGTTAGTCATATACATAATATGATTGCAAGAATTTAATTCTTGAATAACAAATATTTTTATTCAGGTGAACATTTTTTATTTAACCTAAAAGAATTATTAATTAACAAACATGTTAATTGATACATACCTTGCTAAAGAGCAAGGGTACAGCGACGTCCGTCGCTGTCCTCCCCCGTCCGCCAAAACGGGCGGAGAGAGTATCAGTTCAGAATAACTGATTATCATGTAATAATGATTGCAAGAAGTACATTCTTGTACAATAAATTTTTCATTACAGATCACTGGGCTTGAATATATATATATATATATATATATATATATGCCCGGCTGGAGCTTTGAGATCGGGTCTTGGCACTACCTGTGTCAAGACTTTGTCTCTCTGCGGGGAGCGGTGGAGGGGGAACACGAGGTTCCGTCCAGCGTGCGCGCGGCACGTAGCCCGGGTCGTCCTCACGACCCGAAATATATGGCATCTTGCCATATATTAATTTTTAATAATGTTTTATTTTCAGTGTTATAATAAGTTTAGTTAATAAGTACGTTAATTTATAAACACCGCTCTGCTAAAGAGCGAGTGTTAGCGATGTCTGTCGCTGTGCTCCTCCGTCCGCTAATACGGGCGGAGAGAGTATCAGTTCATAAGAACTGTTAGTCATATACATAATATGATTGCAAGAATTTAATTCTTGAATAATAAATATTTCTTTTCAGATGAAATTTTTTCATTTTACCTATAAGAATTATTAATTAACAGACGTGTTAATTAATACGTACCTTGCTAAAGAGCGAGGGTACAGCGACATCCGTCGCTGTCCTCCGTCCGCTAAAACGGACGTAGAGAGTATCAACATAATATAATATGATGGCAAGAAATACATTTTTGAATAATATATATTTCTTTACAGCTGACTGGGTGTATATTACCCCGACGCATATATATATATATATATATATATATATATATATATATATATAGCCGGAGCATTGTGCTCGGCTCTCGGCACGCCTTGTGTTTACTCTTTGCTTCTCTCTACAGAGAGCGGCGGAGGGGGAATACGAGTAGCCGCATATCGTGCGCGCGTCACGAGGCCCGGATCATCCGCGGGACCCGAGGGATATGGCAACTTGCCATAAACTAATTTTTACAAACATTTTATTTTCAGAAAATATTTGTATAATTATTATAAGATTAATTATAAGATATATTAGTTAATAAACTCGCTCTGTCAAAGAGCGAGGTGCCAGCGACGCCTGTCGCTGTGAGTCTGTCCGCACAATGGACAGAGATATTTTTAATTGCTAAAAATAACGAATTAACAAATATGTTAATTAATCAACTCGCTCTGCTAAAGAGCGAGATACCAGCGACGTCTGTCGCTGTCCTCCTCCGTCCGCTAAAACGGACGGAGAGAGTATCAGTTTATAAGAACTGATTATCATATAATATGATGGCATGAAATTTATTTATGCATAATATACTATATTTCTTTTCAGATAACTGGGTGTATATTACCCAGAAGCATATATATATGCATAGCCGAAGCTTTGCGATCGGCTGTTGGGACTGCTTGTGTTCACTCGCTGCCTCTCTCTGCGGGGAGCGGCGAAGGGGGAACACGAGATTCCGTCCAGCGTGCACGCGGCACGAGGCCCGGGTCGTCCTCACGACCCGAAATATATGGCATCTTGCCATATATTAATTTTTAATAATGTTTTATTTTCAGTGTTATAATAAGTTTAGTTAATAAGTACGTTAATTTATAAACACCGCTCTGCTAAAGAGCGAGTGTTAGCGATGTCTGTCGCTGTGCTCCTCCGTCCGCTAATACGGGCGGAGAGAGTATCAGTTCATAAGAACTGTTAGTCATATACATAATATGATTGCAAGAATTTAATTCTTGAATAACAAATATTTTTTTTCAGGTGAACATTTTTTATTTAACCTAAAAGAATTATTAATTAACAAACATGTTAATTGATACATACCTTGCTAAAGAGCAAGGGTACAGCGACGTCCGTCGCTGTCCTCCCCCGTCCGCCAAAACGGGCGGAGAGAGTATCAGTTCAGAATAACTGATTATCATGTAATAATGATTGCAAGAAGTACATTCTTGTACAATAAATTTTTCATTACAGATCACTGGGCTTGAATATATATATATATATATGCCCGGCTGGAGCTTTGAGATCGGGTCTTGGCACTACCTGTGTCAAGACTTTGTCTCTCTGCGGTGAGGGGCGGAGGGGGAACACGAGGTTCGGTCGAGCGTGCGCGCGGTACGAGGCCCGGGTCGTCCGCACGACCCGAAATATATGGCATCTTGCCATATATTTATTTTTAATAATGTTTTATTTTCAGAATTACAATAAGTTTAATTAATAAGTTCGTTAATTTATAAACACCGCTCTGATAAAGAGCGAGTGTTAGCGATGTCTGTCGCTGTCCTCCTCCGTCCGCTACAATGGACGGGGAGAATTATAGTTTATAAGAATTATTAATTAACAGAAATGTTAATTCATAACTACCTTGCTAAAGAGCGAGGTCACAGTGACGTATGTCGCTGTTTTCCTCCGTCCGCTAAAACGAACGGAGAGAGTATCAGTTTACAAGAACTGATTGTCATATTATAATATGATTGCGAGAAATACATTTTTCTATAATACATATTTCTTCACAGATGACTCGGTGTATATTACCCAGACGCATATATGTATATATATAGCCGGAGCATTGTGCTCGGCTCTCGGCACCGCTTGTGTTTACTCTTTGCTTCTCTCTACAGAGAGCGGCAGAGGGCGAATACGAGTAGCCGCATATCGTGCGCGCGTCACGAGGCCCGGATCATCCACGGGACTCGAGGGATATGGCAACTTGCCATAAATTAATTTTTACAAACATTTTATTTTCAGCACATATTTGTATAATTATTATAAGTGTAATTATAAGACACATTAGTTAATAAACTCGCTCTGTAAAAGAGCGAGATGCCACGACGTTTGTCGTGTATTATCTCCGTTCGCGAAAATGAACGGAGATAATTTTAATTGTTAATAAATATTAATTAACAAATATGTTAATTAATAAACTCGCTCTGCCAAAGAGCGAGATACCACGACGTTTGTCGTATATTATTTCCGTTCGCGAATATGAACGGAGATAATTTTAATTGTTAACAAATGTTAATTAACAAATATGTTAATTAATAAAGTCGCTCTGCCAAAGAGCGAGATGCCACGACGTTTGTCGTATATTATCTCCGTTCGCGAAAATGAACGGAGATAATTTTAATTGTTAATAAATGTTAATTAACAAATGTATTAATTTATTAACTCGCTCTGCCAAAGAGCGAGATGCCACGACGTTTGTCGTATATTATCTCCGTTCGCGAAAATGAACGGAGATAATTTTAATTGTTAACAAATGTTAATTAACAAATATGTTAATTAATAAACTCGCTCTGCCAAAGAGCGAGATGCCACGACGTTTGTCGTATATTATCTCCGTTCGCGAAAATGAACGGAGATAATTTTAATTGTTAATAAATGTTAATTAACAAATGTATTAATTTATTAACTCGCTCTGCCAAAGAGCGAGATGCCACGACGTTTGTCGTATATTATCTCCGTTCGCGAAAATGAACGGAGATAATTTTAATTGTTAACAAATGTTAATTAACAAATATGTTAATTAATAAACTCGCTCTGCCAAAGAGCGAGATGCCACGACGTTTGTCGTATATTATCTCCGTTCGCGAAAATGAACGGAGATAATTTTAATTGTTAATAAATGTTAATTAACAAATGTATTAATTTATTAACTCGCTCTGCCAAAGAGCGAGATGCCACGACGTTTGTCGTATATTATCTCCGTTCGCGAAAATGAACGGAGATAATTTTAATTGTTAACAAATGTTAATTAACAAATATGTTAATTAATAAACTCGCTCTGCCAAAGAGCGAGATGCCACGACGTTTGTCGTATATTATCTCCGTTCGCGAAAATGAACGGAGATAATTTTAATTGTTAATAAATGTTAATTAACAAATGTATTAATTTATTAACTCGCTCTGCCAAAGAGCGAGATGCCACGACGTTTGTCGTATATTATCTCCGTTCGCGAAAATGAACGGAGATAATTTTAATTGTTAATAAATGTTAATTAACAAATGTATTAATTTATTAACTCGCTCTGCCAAAGAGCGAGATGCCACGACGCTTGTCGTACATTATCTCCGTTCGCGAAAATGAACGGAGATAATTTTAATTGTTAATAAATATTAATTAACAAATATGTTAATTAATAAACTCGCTCTGCCAAAGAGCGAGATGCCACGACGTTTGTCGTATATTATCTCCGTTCGCAAAAATGAACGGAGATAATTTTAATTGTTAATAAATATTAATTAACAAATATGTTAATTAATAAAGTCGCTCTGCCAAAGAGCGAGATGCCACGACGTTTGTCGTATATTATCTCCGTTCGCGAAAATGAACGGAGATAATTTTAATTGTTAACAAATGTTAATTAAGAAATATGTTAATTAATAAACTCGCTCTGCAAAAGAGCGAGATGCCAACGACGTTTGTCGTATATTATCTCCGTTCGCGAAAATGAACGGAGATAATTTTAATTGTTAACAAATGTTAATTAACAAATATGTTAATTAATAAACTCGCTCTGCAAAAGAGCGAGATGCCAACGACGTTTGTCGTTGCATACTCAGAATTATTATAATTCTGTTGCTCGTATTGTAGCAAAACCAAACTTGAATGTTTGGCATGCTCGGCTGTATAAGTGCTCGCAGTGCACGTACACTCGTGCACGTCACATATACATGGCCGAGCGTTAGTATAAGATTTTCGAGAGGGGTGGGTCACGGCTGGCCCTGCTACGACGCCTCGGCCTTCGGCCCGCGTCGATGTGCCGGCGCTTCGTAGCAGACGCGCGCCGTGACATCTAGCGGTAGTCCGCAGCGGCTCGTAGCGAGCTCTGCACTACCGCGGAGAGAGCGAAGCCGTCGAAATTTTCCTGCGTGTTACACTGCCTCTTAACAGAACGAGTAGATTTTTGTTGCCTAGTCGTGACTTCTCAATTGCCTCATTCTTCCTTATAACTGCAATATTTATTGCCATCGGGTCTTTCGACCGAGGTACCTACGTCATTTTTAATCAACGATGATACGAAATTGCATCATTGGGAAGAAAATACAGATCGACTTTTCTCGACGTTGAAAATAATTCGAAAAATAAACAAAAATAGGAAAAATCTTTTTTACATAATTATCAGCCCTTTAAAATTACTTTTGAATAATTAAAAAAAAAGAGTATTACGTAATTCACATTCGAGACGATGAGGTTATTTATGATAATAGTACGGAAAAATGTATCGAAATAATTTCACATTTTGATCTCCGAAATTTGATTGAAATATTAAATCGTTTCTAATCAAACGAGATATCTTGTCTAACTAGGTACTGTTCAAACAGCATGGATAATTAGAGACGTGACAGTAACGGTGCCGAAAGGCTCGTTAACGATAAATGCGTAACGAAAGAGAAGCGTGTAAATACAAATGGTTTCCGCGACACGAAAACGAATTATACGAGTATGAGAAAGAAAGAATAAGAAAAAGAAGCCCTCTCTCTCTCTCTCTCTCTCTCGTACGTTTCCAAGGACAATTTTGTGCTTATCCGTACGTAAAAATGATCGCGATCGTTAATGACGTCACGAAAAGTGGCTGATAACGAAATATAACGATGGAATAGCTCGTATCACTCCGATTACACATGTGTGCCAGCTGAGAAAAAAGAAAAGATGAGAGGGTCGTAAAAATTAATTCGCGTCTTTCGTCCAAGAATATTCATCGCCTTGGCTATCATTACGTAACACTAATTGTCTTCATTTTATTAGAAAAATTCGTAATATTCGTCGTGAAATCAAAGATCCTAATTTATTTCTATTTTTCTCATTATTCCAATTTACTTACGTATAGGACATAAGTGCATACGCAAATATACTATATATAAATATAGATATAACGATATATAGACGCGAGTGTATAAAAGTATGGGAGGGACACGAGAATGAGGAAAAGGAATGCGTCGAGTGAACGGAGAGCCTCGGATAGAAAGTGGTCTCGATCCTCGAGACAACATCACGTCGTGGCGTCATACGCACACAAATTTCATATCACTACGATACGAGTCTGTATCAGTACACACATACGTACATATGTATCTCGTTTTGACTCACCGCACGATGTTGTCCGTAGGAGGGGGTGGCTTTTATACTTTCCTTGCTTTATGTACGTAAACAGACGTATATATAAAGACAGACGTATGTATATACACATATATATACGAACGAGAAACGTATTTCGCTCATTCGCATGCATTTGGAGCTATTTTACGATGTTTTCCTCGTGACGCGATTTTTTTTCTCCTCTTCTTCTTCTTCTCATCGTTCCCACCCTCGCTTTTACGTCACGTATTTTGCTCCCGTTTTATTACACGCGAATGTACGACGAGGGTCTCGTCGCGACATAGTAGTTTCGTAAATGAAACTTGGTAGATGAATTAGTGAATAAAAAAAATTGATTTTTTTATATTTGAAATATTTTTTTCATTTTTTTTTTTTTGGGTCGTGGATTATTTTTTATATTTATCAGAATTATCGTTACGAGGAATTCGACGTTATTCGAGGGAAGAAGGCTTCGTTATGAATATTGCAAAATATGTTTGTCTCGAAAGCGTAAAGTGCACTTACCTTGAAACTGGTGGAAGTTCAGACGTTTTATTCGCGGTAGCGTCATGCAGGTGCGAGTCAACGATGGCATCGTGTTTTTGTCGTTGTTCTCTTTCTCTCTTCTCGTCGCTGTCGTCGGTGATGTCGGATGGCTCTTTGACGAATCCTCGTTTATATATCGATCCTCGCCAACGAAACTCAGGAATAAGGATTTTTTTGCCGGCACTGAGTCACTGATCTCGTGCGAATTCGCGATACGTTTATTAGTCTTGACTTTTCCGATTATTTCTTCGTTACTATCGTTATCGATCGATTCCGAGATTATTCCGGTTCCCGCTGACGTTGGCGAGGCGACTGCGCTTTTTGCACCTGGCAGACCGACGACTGGAATAAACAAAGAGAAATCGATTTAAAAGAATTTTTTTTTAATATTAAAATTTAATTGAAAACAAGAAAATCAAAAAATTTATAATCGAATTTCAACGGATTTAAGAATTTCGTTTGGAAATAATCGAGGATAAGATTTGAATTGGAATTAAAAATTGAACGTTCCCCGTCGATGAAATCGGTGGGAAATGATTGGAAAAATTAATTACTAATTATCGACGACGATTAAGCGCCGCGGGTTGTCGCTCTCGCGTTACAACGCACTCTAAAGACTCGAGACTCGCGATGTCTCATTGGCTCACTATATGTTGCTCGAAATGCTCGCGCGAGCTCGTCGCTCCAACTACAATCTCACACATTGCGAAACTCAGCACACGCTGCTTCTTTTTTTTCGCAACGCTGGGGCTAAATTCTTCGACTTTTTTTTCTCTCTCACTCTTTTTTTTCATCATTCTCGCCTGTACGTTACCAAATCGCTGGTCGTGAGTCATGTGATTTTCAACGGTGGAAGAATGAAAAATGCCGGAAGTGTAACGAAATAGGCGCTTCCAACGGCACCGGAGAGCAATTAGTGAACTGTGCGGGTACGTTGTTGTTCTCTTTTTTTTCTTCTTTTTTCTTTCTACCGAGGATTATTGTGCATATTACATTTTTTTCGCTGACGAACTCGGCAATTGCAAAATCAGAGACCGTGTCATTGTAACGTCCTATGGTTAACGCGACAATTTTAACGAATATTAAATAAATCAATTTATTAATTTCTTCATTCATCCATTAATATTCGATTATATTGATTAATCGATTAATTTATTCATCCAAATGAATTGTAAAAAAATTGTGTATTTCCATCGTCATTTTTTTTCGTTCGTTGTGCCATTACCTCGTGGTTATACGAACCGTGGGATTCGCGTAGCGCGAAAAGTATCGAATTAAAAGTGCGATGTAACACGTGTCAGCAATTTTCAGCATGAAAAATCCGAGACCGATATAAGTTAACGAGAATTCTTTTTTTTTTCTAGTCACCCAGTCCCGCTAGTGAATGACAGACGCTTAGCGAGCAAAAAAATGTCCAACGGTATAAAAATTACGTCCAGAACGATTTCGTGCTCGAAATAAAATTAAATCTCCTCGCGATATCGATGAGAACGTTTTTCTTCAAAATTGATTATTATCCATTCTGACGAATTAAAAAAAAATAAAAAAATTAATGAAAACAATGAGACAAGAGTCCACCCCGAGAACGAAATAAGAATTACCCCTCGCGACTGAGGGAGAAAGTAAAAATGTAAATTCTTCAAAATTGATTATTATCCATTCTGACGAATCAAAAAAAAATTTAAAAAAAAAATAAAAACAATGAGACAAGAGTCCACCCCGAGAACGAAATAAGAATTACCCCTCGCGACTGAGGGAGAAAGTAAAAATGTAAATTCTTCAAAATTGATTATTATCCATTCTGACGAATTAAAAAAAAATAAAAACAACGAGACAAGAGTCCACCCCGAGAACGAAATAAGAATTACCCCTCGCGACTGAGGTAGAAAGTAAAAATGTAAATTCTTCAAAATTGATTACTATCAATTCTGACGAATTAAAAAAAAAATACAAAAATAAATAAAAACAACGAGACAAGAGTCCACCCCGAGAACGAAATAAAAATTACCCCTCGCATCTGAGGGAGAAAGTAAAAAATGACGGTAATCGACTCACTCGAAAATTGTCTCCCGTTTGTCTGGTGCGACTGTTGATGCTGTTGTTGTTTCTTCTTGGTTGTCGGAGCAACGAGGAGCGGCACAGCCGTGGACCGAGCGTGACGGTTCACCGTTGACTGGGCCGTCGCACGAGCCGCGTGCGATATCTTCGCGCTCATCTTGTTCGAGCTCGGACGAAGCGCACGGCTCTCGTTGTTCGTATACGTCGTAGTCGGTTTTTCTGACTCACGAACTCGGAAGTAAGCACCGGAGGTCAGAGCATCGAGACGATCGGTGCGAGAATGTGTGTCGCGACGTTGAGGCCCCGAGAGGGCTTTGATCGCGGCCGGCTTACCCTCGCGCGGCCTCAGACGTCTCTTTGCCCTCGCTGTCTCTCTATCTTTCTCTCCCGAGTTCGACCCTCGAAACGTCTTTTGCTCTCTTTTCAACCTTTCCTTCGTTTTATTCTCTCTTTCTTTTATTTTAATTTTATTATTTTTCGTCGCGACTTATTTCCCTCTCTCGCACCGACAGCTGCGTTCACCCCGCGTCTGCAACACGGAAGATAACGAACGATTAAGACTATTAATTTTATTTCCATATTCGGTAAATTTGACCTTGAGGGTTGCAAGAGGGACGATGGAAATTATTGGTGAGTGGGAGGTTCATTCTTTTTTAACGACTCTCACTGTACAATAGAAATATATTTATTAATTAATTAATTATGCAAATAATAGAAAATAAAATTAATATTGTAAATTATGACGAAATCAAAATTAATAATTCCGTTGCAGTATGTACAAATTTCTTGCATGTCTGGTATGTACAAATCTACTTTATTACAAAAATTGCGAATTCCAGTACGTGAAAATAATCTTATAATTCTCCGATCGCGTGATTCGAAACAAATATTCACCGACTATTTTTAACCGATGAACACCCCCGCGAATGTTCCAAATATTTCGTGCACAAGGGACCATAAAAGAGAGACGATGAGTCGTAAGAATTTTTGGATACAAGTTGAAAATCAAAATCATCTTGTCGAAGTGAATAATCGGAATAAGGAGATCGGGGGGGGGGGGGGGGGGAAGAGGGAGAGAGAGAGAGAGAGAGAGAGAGAGAGAGGGTGATGCCACGAAAAGTTATCAAATTCAAAGTGTGCGAGAGAGCGATACGTGCGCGATAGTCGAAGAAAATTCCTATCGACCGTTGTACTCGATCGTTGCAAGAGGAATGAGTGTTCGCCACACGTAGTCGACTTTGGATATCGAAATTCCCAAGAAACTCGTGACTAATTGTGTTTACACGAGCAATGGCGAGAACAGAGACTCGTACGAAATTAAACAGTGCGCGCTATATCGAGTTGCACTATTCATTCCTGGTTGCACACAATGTCCGCGGCTAACAATAGTCACGATTTGAAAATAAAAAGTAATTATTCGTTTAGAATTAAAACAAAAAATTTATCATTAAATTTAGACTAGAAGATCGTTGATTTTATTGAAATATAATATGTCCTTATCTGTCGCAAAATCTGTAAAATTATCGAATAAGTAAAAAAAAAATTATTCGTCGATTTGTAATTAATTTCATTATGAATGATTTTTTTTTATTAAAAAATTGTTAATTTTTCATTCGTTAGTTGGAAGAAATTATTTGATTTCTCTGTGCAGATTCAGCCTTGATGAGGACCAAAGAGACCGCGCCGACAAAGTGGGCGGTCCTAACGAGACGAAGAGAGAAAGAGAGAGAAACTTCATGCATTATCCTGCATACTATACAAGCACTGATATTTCTCAAGAGTGATGGATGAATAGGCACATCCGACGAGGCGAAGTCAGTCGGATTAGTGAGCTAGCGCATTGACTCCCGCTTGACTCATGCGAGTCTTGTGTGTTCGATGCTTATTGCACGAGGAGAGACCGGGACAAGACAGACCGAACCTTGAAGAGGGAACAGGAACTTCGAGAGTGCGTCGAACGACGACTATACGTATTCTCCCGTGGCGTTTTCCAAGGCAAGCCGGATAAATTCTCGCTCTCTGTGAACGTTGCCGTTGTCTCGCGCGTTATTCTTTGTCCTCTGTGCTAGCGCGAGTGGTTAAAGCCAAAGAGTTCTCCGATTCTCAATGACGCGTGTGCTTTTTCATTCTTAAACATCATTTTACTTTCCGTTTCGTTTATTCAAATTCCTCGCCGTTAATTCGTCAAGCTTTCTCTTTCGTGACATTTTTTTTTTTCTTAACCTCGTTCAAGATATTAATTAATTCGATCCGTAAATACAAGTAAGTCGCTACTTCCTGCAAAAAATAATTTATCGTTACTCGCGAAATCGTGAATTTGAGATATTTTGCATTCGCGCGTCCTGAGAGGGAGCGAAGAGGCGGGCACGAGGGTAGAAAATTCATAGTTCTGGCATGACGAGCCGATAAAGTGCATACAATATCGTCTACGAGTATCCCAGGTTGAGTAAGTAGCGCAAAGCGAATCTCGGTTAGGCGATAAGTTGGGATGTTAAATTTCACGGTTCGCGTGATCGCCAGTTGGCACTGCTCCAACTGATTGAAATATTGCTAAGTGACATACGGCAATGACTAGTGACATGTATATATAAACTACCAGACTACACGTGAGACGAATTCTTGCGAGTAATTTTACGTGATGACTCGACGAAAATCGACACATCAAATATTCATCAAAGTAGAAAATTTCTTTAAAAAAAATGTCGCGTTATAAATAATTAAACCGCTCGAAGTGAAAATTATTGCCTTCTTATCGATATATAGATGTATATATATACGTATCGTAGACCGGGTGTAGCGCCGTGTATGTAAATAGAATTGCGAGGCTCAAGGAGAAAAGGCAAGGCTGCGACAAGGACTCCGCAACAACGAGCCGAGCTCTCTATACTCTCTTGCCTTGCCTCTTCGCGCCGTACCACGTACACGACACTACTACTTTTCATCGTACTCTCACTATAGTCCCAAGCCTCTCCGAACGCCCGTACTATATCGTTATGTATGCGTTCCTGCTTGCATCGTATAGTACATTGCCGCAATATTATCCACTCTCTATGCTATACGTATTCTCGGCTTGGTCTTACAGCTATATTCCCTCGAGCCGTACCGCACAGCCGTCACTACTACTTATACGTTACGGTGATACAGTCGAGGATATCTCGAGTCAAACCGTCCAATAAATTAACGAGATCTCTCGACCGGTCGAACGGTCATGATGCGTAAGAATTCCAAAAGTACAAATTGAAATTAAAAACAATATATATATAATATGAAAATAAAAAAAATGAAATTTAAAAGAAATGAAGAATTTTGAATATTTTTTGGAATGATTAAAATTGTACGATTAACAGTTTTGATATTGTAAGGATAGTAAAATTATAACAATGGTAAAATTGTAAAATTGTGATGTGGCAGAAATTAGTAATTATGAAATTTGTTTTGACTGCTTGACTTCAAAACTCGCGTCCTGTAGTACGTGTCTAACGAGAATATACGCCTTTGCGACGTACACGCGGCCACGTACACGTGTATGCACCTCGTCAATTTATATGCATACTGCAACGACGTCGGTATACGTATGCTTCTTGACTGCTGCCATATTACAAACTCCTACACCCGCGAGACACACCTCCTATGTTATAAACCCGAACCACTCCTCTTCGCCGTCTGATCGGTACGGTACCTTTACTACTGGCGAACCCCTCTCGGTCCTAATGCTTCTTTGCGTTGTCTGCAGCTTCACGACCGCCGCCACTACCACTACCTCTGTAACTAAAGTGTACGAAAACGCCGACCCTCCTGTTTTCGCAACGTATACGACCGCCTGACTATTCGTGACTGTTACTACTTACTACACTACGTTTTCTTGAAAATTGCGTACTACGATTATCATTCTCACGCCCTTGAAAATATATTTGCAATATTTATATATATTTTAATAAATCAACGTGAAAAATATTTTTTCATATAACGAGCTTATCCATTTATTGAATTTTTTATTCGGATGACTTCTTCGACCCTTTGGAGGAATAATATTTTTAACGATTTTTTCTTAAACCCGCGTTATTATTTTCTGACTACAACTGCATTTTTTCGCATCGCTGCAGAGCTACGCTATCGAGGTAAGAGACTTCGCTTACATGCACCCTCGTCGGTTTTGTTCCGTGTCGAGGGTAAATACTACGACGGCACAATCCAGGCTATCGATCCTACCTGCAGTTTTAAATAGTTCTCCTTCTCGATATTTCATGCTGACGTTTACAGGTGCTTGCAACCGCAGGTGCTTTACAATTCCGCTCACCTCAGATATAAATTCTAACGATTTTATTTCTGACAATGTTTGAGAAATCGACGAAAATAATGGCATAAAGTTTTGCTCTTCGTCTTAACGAAGCTCCGATGTTTTGAACCCAATGTAAATAACGATACGATAAATTACGATTAGCCAAATCTCGTCATAAATCAATGTCGACCCTTCGACTCCAGAGAATTTCGTATCGTTAAAACTTTAGAGAGAGGGTGGCCCTCTGTGTGTGTCAACGACAAAGAACTGGAGGGTCAGATTTTACTATTAAGGGTTAAACTTGAGTGCATACCGGTGTCCTACACCTGGGTACTAAAATACACTCTCGTTTATACTTTCTATATAGATGTACGTACGAAGCTTATATAAAGGGGTGAATTTTTCGGGTCGGGGATTCCGGGATGGTCGGTCCCCTCCTGCTTCGTGGACGAAATAGCTTCGAGATCATTTTCACCATGTGGATCATGGTCATAAAGTTCGAGCCAAATGAGAAGACCTAATACTGGATAATACGCTAATAAAATAATTAATAGTCCATTCGGCCATGAATTGGCTAATTGAAAAACTAATTATTATTAATTTATTAATAAAATATTAATAGCGTTTCTCTAACGTAGACAGCCTTCCAGACAATGAAACTTTCACAAAATCGATACCCACCAAGCTATAAACCGCGATAGGACAAAAGTGTCTCAGTAACCATTCACCTACCGTGTCTTTACTTCTGACAGTGGATAAAATTGAAGAAGACTTTAAATACGCCCGACCTCGATTTGAACCAGCTTTTATCCGCAGCCTTAGCAAAACGATCGATATACGACAGCATTATTTATTACACGTTTAAGTCGAACGAGTTTATATAATAATCTGAAAATAAAAAAGAAAACTAGAATCTTGCAAAATCGTTATTTTTCGATTAAAAATAAATTACCATACGATTGTAATATTTTTTCAACCTCTTCCCTACCCAAGCCCTACGATCGTTTTCTCCGAAAGCTGAAATATCGGTTAGGGTGAAAATTCAAATTTCACGAAGGTCGTTGCGATAACTTCCGCTTTTATATGGGCGAGGGGTTCAAAAATTGCTCGTATACTTTTGTCGCGCTTGTTGCGCGGCGAGGGTAGGGGAGAATTTTGCGGGAGAGGGATACGAAGACCGTACGGTAATTAGGGTGGCATACGGAGCGTGTTACCGACATAATCAAATCACATGGTCCCTCGCAGTCACGAGTAACAACATCACCGGGTCTAGTACCCACTGTGCGTACGAAACCGTGGACCACGCGCTCCCGCTTTGACAAACTGCGAGAAAAACCGAGGGGGAGAATTCTTGCTCTCGCGCATAAACATCCCCTTCTGTTCGATCGCCCGTATACGTCTTTCTCCGTTGTGTGTGCCGAAGGGCAGCAGTACAAGGACTGTACTCTCGAGGCTCTCTTCTCCCTTACACGAACTACTTCGTGTACAGAAAATTGCACGCGGTCACCGCACACTCTCGTATGTTTACATTTTATTATCATCAACTACCTATCTCGTTCTAGACTCCCGGAAGCATCGACGTTATTACTTTATAATACTATTAATTAGAAAAAAACACAATTAACATTAATTAAAAAATTTCATTTAAATAATCTAAAATTATTAATTGGATAATTAAAATAATTGAAATAAGATAAATTACAAAATTGTCTGTATTGTTCTGACAAGATTTGTTACGCGATATTGTCCATTCGAATTCGTTCACTGTCATCCAGGAACGACAAAAAAAAGTTTGTGAACGAGTTGACGAGAAAATTAATATATATTCGCGTGTCCATTTTATTGTGCCTGGGATACAACATTCTATCTATATACTTGAAATATTAGTCGACAGCACGCGAGGTCTTGCAGTTGCGATGATTCTTTACCGAGGTACTGCACGGCAATATACTTTTTCAAGCGATGTACCCGTAGCCTTCGATTTTGCGTGTTAGAAGTTACAATATCATCGTCTCAAGGTAAAACTACGAAAGTATTTTTTTCAATTCTAAAAACTCTCTGATTCCTGATTCGCATCCCGCTCCTGTCGCTCTTCTCTACTGCGCTCGTCTGACCAAAACTGGCCTTTACTACTGTTTCGCCGCCGACGTAGTCCGCGCGTACACGTGACACTCACGCTTTCGCACACGAGCGCACGTACGCCTTACCAATTCGCATTTACACCTAACCCGCATTATTACAATATTTTAGTCATATTTCGTTATTTTTTGTTCTTCGATAAATTGATTATTAATGATTAAATGAAAAAAAAACGAACAAAAAAAAACAATAAAATCTGAAACAAACGTCAAACGAAAATCCACCAGTTTTTTACTTAAAAACACCAAATACGCAACAACACTCAGCACGTTGATTTCTCGATAAAACAAAGCCAACAATTTTACTAAAAAACAAACATTTACCCTCAAAATGGCGAAAAAAATTCGACTCTCTCGAGATAACCGCGCTTTTAACTCGATCCTCTCTTGCTACAATTCCCGACCGTCGTGACTCTACTTTCGAATCGACTTGTTGGCCCGTGTCGAACCTTCGGAGTCGATAGTTCCGCGGGCACTGATACGCGGCCACGATTTTATCCCGCTTCCAGCGGGCTTCCCCACGAGAGTGAGGTTTTACGACATAGGCGAGAGCGAGGGAAGGGGGAGGGGTCGTCTCGAAGAACCGTCGCAGTAAATCTAGAGAAAACCACCCGCTGCCGCGAGCTTGCACAAAGTCCCGCACGACGTACGTGTCCAAGGCAACGAAGAGCGCCGGAAGAAGAAGCAGCGACGCTTCTCTTTCGTGCATTTGATGATCGCCCAATCCTACCCCTCCCCCCCCGGCATCCTCCCCACCAACCCAAACGTTTACCCCCCACCCTTAATTTTCTAGATAGTTATGTATACGTGAATGCGCGCGCGCGGGGGTTTTCTCTATCGCGTGTGTGCGCCCGCGCACATCACATTTTGCGTCATTTTCTACTCGTCGTACTCCTACCATCCTTCCGTTTTTATACGTATACACACGTATAAAGCATAACACGTACTACGTATAGATAAAATCGATCTCACTCTCACCTGTCCTCGCAAAAGCCACCACAGGGTCTCTCAACGTTATTTCGTATTTCCAAATATTCGTTGAGAAATTTTTACCCAGAGATATATCGATCTAAATTCTACGGATGAGTCATTCGATCTCGATTACATTTGTTATAAATAAAAATTTAATCATTATCGAAGAACGACGTAACTACTTCGATTGCGAGCTTAACGTCGAGTCGATGAGTTGGTTCGCTAAGATTCTAAAATTGATCCGAGTCCGATTTTATTTCTGGATGATAACGTTACGATTCGATTGCACGCGATCACGCTTTTTCAAGACACATGTGCATACGCCGTACGGTACGACGGACCACGGCCACTTGGGTCTTGAATCAACGTGATCGGATACTTATGTATATAAATGAGATGTTTATATGTGTATGGATAGCTATATGTATATATGTATATTTGTGGACGTTGAGAATCGAACGATTTTCTATTATCAATGATGACCTCAACGTGCTTACGTATAAATGCATGGCTAGATCGGCTTGTACGCGTTATATATGCAGCATATATAATATATATGTATATATAGAAATAGATTGAAACATTTTTTTTTTACATTGCTTTTGTCACAAACCAAAAATAAGATTTTTGGCAAACTTTGATAGACATGAACGAGAAGAACATTAATTGGGCTAACCGACGGTTCATCAGGGTCGGATCAGGCTTTAATAAAGCGTGCCTGATACGGCCCGCCGGATTTCAGCCGGATCGGACCTGGATAAGATATCCACGAGACAGTCTACTTTCGCACAAGAAGCTGCGTTATGGACACTTGAATTTTCACGATTTCGACGGCGAAGGGGACGAAAAAAGTTGAACTGAAATAAACCGTATACCTTCTATAAGTATACTATTTATATAGATATATATATATGTGCTCAATAATGTACGAGTCATGTATTTTCTGGTCGTGGAGGTATCGATCTCTCTCGTGACACAGTTAGAGGCCCTCGGGGTCAGTGCCTCCCTTTTACTCTCTGTCTCTATCTCTGTCTGTCTCTCTTTCTCTCTCTCTCTCCCTCTCTCTCACTTAATCTATTTCTGGTCCCCTATGCTAGTTTTCTCATGATGCAGAGTATGATCGAACACCAATTTCCTTCTATCATCAAGAATGGATCTCTCCCACGATCGATCGAACTCCGAGATGTACGAGAGAACTGGGCGCGCACGCCATTCGGTTAATCGCCCTTTCGATCGAAAGTTTTTTCGGCCATTCCGAGAATACGCTTCGGGAACCTATTACGTCACGAATACGATAATAGTTGAAAGAACAGGTGCACGGATATTATCGTTATATAACTTCGTGAACGATCAATTATTTTTCGAAATACCTAGAATTAATTATATCGTGTGTTTCGACTCGATCCAATCAGCAGACGTTGTATCTCTCTATCGATCAAAATAATTTTCTCGATAGGATGATTAATTTTGTAAATTTTCTAAATTTTTTGTCTTTTTTCTGAGATTTTTCCGATAATTTTATTGAGGGGTTTTTTATTTTTGGGGTTTTTTTTCCTCGAAGACGGAATTTCGTCTCGGGGGATAAACGTCGACGGCGCAGCTGTGAGAAGCAACTCGAACCGTCGCGGTTGTATCAGAACAGACGCGCGGATCGATACGACGTTGCGCGCTCATTCAGTTTCCAGTCGCGAATCCGTATGGACCTCGCGTGATTCACCATCGGCCATCGACAACGCGACGTCGGGATCGTGACGAAAAAATGTATTTTTTGTTCCGTGATTGCTTAAAAAAACGTACGAATAATCGACGAAATTTATTCCCGTCGCGATAATTTCTAAGGAACGTGTCGAAATTACGTTTCACACTGACTAATGCAGCTCGCGACGAGATGCGCGCGGGTAGTGATCGTGGCGAGTATTATCGCCGTAGAGGTGAGCCGGTTTTCGATGATTACGTGATGAGACAAAATTTAATCCGGATAAAGAAATATTTTTAAAAAAATGCTGTCAAATCAATTAACAACGGTGTTTTCGCGTCGATGAAAAAAAATTCTTTCAGATTTCGCGATACTTTTCGGCGGAAAAAACGGTCGGCTTGATTTTTAAATAAACAAAAAATTTTACGAATCCGTAATTCGGATTCATTATCGTCGAATATTGCGTGGAATATTCGAGTCAATATGGGAACGAGATCAGCGGCCTGTGAGTGTTTTCATAAATCTGGTAAATTCATTTTTGATCCAACGAATAATATTTTGAAATAATAAAAATTTAATTATTTCGTTTAATCGACAGACACTCTGAAGCTCTCGAGTCTTCACGACTACTATCATCGTCTGCTTCACGGTAGTCAACCGACACCCTCGGGATTCGATATGGCCAATACCGTCAAATACTTCTCCCAGACCCTCCTCTGTGAGCCAAATATTTTTTTTCTTTGAAATTCAGATTTTTACTAAATTTCGGTTTTTTTTTGTTTAAATGGACACATTTATGTGTTTTTTTTAATCTTGTTCTAGCTCTGCTGAAGGAAGTTCGAGAATCGCCACTCGAGATGATCAAGCTTCAAAAGTTCGATGGGGAAAGAATGGCGCTGTATCCAAATTTGGATTACAAACAGCTTTATAACGCGTTGACGCAATTGATGGACGTCGTGTCGTTCGTTCACGTCGGTTTGGCAGGTCGGTCGAAATTTGATTTTAATGCGATACGTATTTAATTAATTTATTCAATCATTTTTATGAGAAATTGTATCAAACAATATTTAAAAATCGTTAATTATCTAAATTTCTTGTTCTTACGACTCCACGACCGTCAGCATTCGGACAAGCGTTGCTACAGTGTCTGGCGTGTCTAATGCCATTTCTTGATCACGATCTACTCGACAACATGCCATACTTCACCGCGAGTGCGATATCCGTACTTCCGGTCGAGCTACATCAAGAAATCGTCAATTACCTCTGTTTCTACATCTTGCCATTCACGATCAGTAAATAAAACCCAAAAATGTTTCATTCGTGTTTAAAAACAAATAATCATCGTAATAATTACAAAATTATATTTTTTAGCAAGAAAAACAAACGACGAGAATGAAAATCACGCCAGTCAATCCGTATCGGCGGTCATTATGATGGTCTTTCAATATTCGAGCAACCCTGGTAAATAACGATTTAAATAGTAACGTCGGTGTGTGGTCAGACGCGAAAAAAATTATCGTTTTATTATTTTTTTAATTTCGACAGCCCATCATTGTCAATTGTTGGAGTGTCTAATGGCCCTAAAACCAGGGGTGGTTAAAGATATACTGTGCGTCGTTGCTTATGGCACAGCACCAGCGAGAGCTTCGGCTGCTAAACTATTGTTTTACTACTGGCCTACGTTCAATCAAAATCTCTTCGATCGTCGAGCGGTCCTCGTCAAATTCGCGAGTCAGTAATTTAAAAAAAAATCATATTACCACAACGATAAAATCATTATCGATCGATAATTAATCAAAACTGTAATCAAACGCAACGTTGTAATTGCAGACGATCTAACGCCGTTCGTTTGTCAACGTGACTCGTGTCCGAACGCTGGCAATGCCGAGGCCGGCAAAGTTTGCTACGATCATCGAATATCGATTACGTTCGCTGCCGAATCACCCCCACCCCTTTATCTATGCATCGAATGCGCCAACGAGATTCATCGCGAACATCCGAATCAAATGTTCAACGACATACTTCATCCAATGCAACAAGTATCGATGGTCTGCGAGAACAAGGTAAAACGTAAAATTCAACCCTAAAATTGTCAAAAAATTTCTCATCGAAAACGATGCATTTCTTTTTTTATTTCTGACGATTACAGAATTGTCGAGCGACCGACAAATCGGCGATCAGCGTTTGCTTCTCGACCGAGTGCGCCAGTTACAACGGCAATCATCCGATACGTTATTGTCAACAATGTCACAACATTCGTCACAATAATCGTCGTGGCGGCGATCACGTCAATCACATGGCCCTCCCTCACATATCACAAATGGACGCGCAGACACAGACGTATCTCGTCCAAGCCATAGTCAGGTGAGCCAGTTGCCTGTACCGTGAATATTAAATTTTAAAAAAAGATCATATCCCCAGTAACGTTAGTTAATTTTTTCGTTTCCTTTTTTACTTTTGTTAATTCATGAAAATTTTATTCACCGCGAACATTCAAACGCTGCGAATTCATGCACGGCTCTTTCGCAACTTAGGGCGAGTCATTGCTCTACGAATTATATATTTTTATTTTGCCAATGAAAAAGTTTTAATCGAAATATGAAATATAAA
Organism: Netelia inedita; assembly: GCA_964017225.1. Lineage (NCBI taxonomy): Eukaryota > Metazoa > Arthropoda > Insecta > Hymenoptera > Ichneumonidae > Netelia > Netelia inedita. Next base: position 5,462,732 of record OZ024921.1, read on the forward strand.
TTTTTCTTCTTTTTAAAATACGAGACGCATTGTTATTAGTGAAATTTGATTTTTCTTACGCGATTTACGCGAGATCGTCGAAAAATAATTTCTCGTTATTATTGAAATAGTATTGTGTACACGAGCGCGATACACGTCGTTATCACTGACGAATTGTGTTGATAGCATGCGATGTTGATTATCGAGAGATCTTCATGCCGTTATGTTTAATTAGATGTGTAAAAAGAGAAATAATCGACGAGAGCATCGTTAAATATATATACATGTGGTGTGTGTATATATATATATATACATATAAATCAATATATATAGCTGTTATACCACGGGAATTCGTGTACTAATCGACCGATCGCAGGATCATTTTGTCGCTTTGCGTGTTTGTCAGTGCTGGTCCATCCTGCTTGGTAAGACACGAAGCGTTTAGTCACGTCCGATAGACGAAAACAAGTCAGAGAGAACAAGTAGAGGAAAAAAGTCTATATACATATTTCTTAAGAAAAAATAAATAAATAAAAATCGTTATCGATAATAAAAAATTATTTTTATAAAAATGTGCTATCGGGCGTGAAAACAGGAAAAGCTCCGAAATTGTTGCCTAGCTATTATATCAAAAGGGACGATATTTTGATAATCGAATTAATCGGTTAACGAGCCAGTGATTTTATTTAGAAAAAATTTTGATTGAAAAACAAAATATGAGTTTTATTGCATTTCCATCGTTTCAAGATCTCGTTCCTTCGCTTTCATATAATTATTGCAAAACCACCTTTTTGTCAGTTTTATGAATCACGAAAAAAAATGAAAAAAAAAAACAAAGTGCCGTCTGATATGATTATCATCTACAACTAGTCTAGGAGGCTGTGCGTGCTCGAGAAAAAAACTACCAAAAACACACACACAGACACACAAATACACGAGAGGACTGTGAGTGCACACGAACGAATCAAACGTACGATTTGATCGATCTACGATACAACACGTGCTCGTCGTCGTGGATTTATGAGACTGAAATTATTCTCAGAGTCACACAATGAGTATTACACGTAGATATTTATACGAAATACTCTCGATTTAATTCAAAAACATTTTATCCGAAATAATTTTATTTATCCTTAGATTATAAAAATATAATTGAAAAAACAATGCACGACAAAAGTATTCGTCAAAATGTAGTTGATAGTGATATTTTTTTTGTTTTTTCATGTATCACGCATGCATCTGTGCAATGGATAATGATTCACGAAATAATATAAAATAATTGATCAATCCGATGGATATGACGAAAAACAAAATCTCTCATTTTTATGTCTTTCATATCTGTGCTTACATGAATTAGTTGGGAATACTAGCTGGCACTAAAAATCAAATTGCGAAACTTTCGTACAACACGATCTGAAGTCACGATGGCAATGTTTACTAATTTACAAAAATATTTCCACCTCGTTGTTCGAGACAATCAATTTTTACCCCCGTTACAACTTAACGTTAAAAAATTCAAAAATTTCAATAAAATCATAAAAGTATTTAAAAAAATTTAATTTGTAAATTCTAATTGAACAAGTATTATTTTTAATTATGGGAAAAAGAAGTAAATCTCGAGCATCGAACTTTCGATCGAGCCCGATGTGACTTTAGATCGTTTCTCAATCCATTCACTCGTACTTATGAAAATTGTTTCGTTTGCAGCCTGCTCAAGGAGGCCGAACCGCTAAGTATGGATAGTAACAGAGACATCTCGGAAATAAGTACTAATAAGGCCAGCATAGGATTCCCAGGGGGTGCCGGGAGCGGCGGAACGAGTACGATGGGAGGTGGTGGTGGTGGTGGTGGTGGTGGGGGTGGGGGTGGTGGTGGTGTTGGGGGCGGTGGAAGACAGTGCGATCCAGCCACGTTGGAAGAGAGACAGCTACTTGGCCGTTACGGTGTTTGGCTACTCGTCGGACTTTGTACACCGAATCAGGATACTCCTGTAGAAATACTTGGACGTTTATTATCAATGCTATTTCATTGGTTTCATGTCACTGCCTACTCTTTCGATGGTACTAAAAAAAGCCTTATGCACCTTATATTTTCTGTTGGTAATTTAAAACTTTGCATACACTATTGACGTAGAAGTAGGTAGTAGGTAGATCAAACCGTCCGCGATCGTAGGCACATTCTACTTGTTCTCTCGAATCTCTTTTTATTTTCATTGCTGTCTCTGTCTCTCGAATTAAAAATGAAAAAAAAAGAATAGAAAAAATAAGAAAGACGATATATTGTTGTGTTCGTTGTCTATATGTCTATATCTCTGTCTCTCACTTATTTTTGTTCTCTCGAATTTGTCTCATTGTCTGTCGGTGTATATATTTGTATATTTAAAAAAATTCACTCACTCGTGTGAACTCCATGCACTTTGACACGCACATGTACACGATCTCTATGTGTATCACACGATGTTAAGTATATTTGTCTCATGGGTTAATTCGAATTGTTGGATCGAAGAGAAAAAAAAAACAAAACAAAAAAAAAAAAAAAATTATGTAAATTCGTAATTGTTCGAATCTTTCCATTTTGTTTGTCTCGATAAAAATTTCGTATCGAAGAGTGCGTCTGCGATGCGGCAGTTGAATATATTTAGCATTCGATGCGCACAACGTTCACGGTCTCTCGAAGAAATTCTTTTGAAAAATTCTTCCTAGAGAAAAAATTGATTTGTTCGATCGGCAAAAAAAATACGATGATTTTTTCACGATTTTATCGACGAAATTTTGTAGCAAAATGGTGACGTTCTGCGCATCGATGAATAACAAAAAACAGTAGGCCACTTCTGGCGAACAATTTGTGATCAATCGATCGTTGCAGATATTTCGAAATTTTTCATTTGAAAGAAAAAAAAAATAATAGTAAAAAATACAAAAAAAACGTAAAATTTAAACGATGAGGAACATATTTTCGGAAAACAATATTCGCATTCATTCATCTTTGAGTATTAGTATCGATCGTTGAATTTTGATCGACCGTAGGACTCGACGAATTATCAATTTTTTTGAAAAATTAGATTTATCGAAATATTTTATATCACTGAGATACAAAAATTGATCGAACCTACCGTTTATCAAAAGCTTCGTACGTAGTGTCTTCCAAAGTCAATTAAATGTTCCTCAATGAAATTCCCGTTAAAAAAAAATACCCCGTAGTTTGTAGGAGAATCTTATGTGAGCGCATTAATTAGTACGGAGGACTGATACGTCGTAAATCGTTATAGGGCAAGCGGAAAGTACTCTTGAGAAACTCAAGACCGAGTACGTGTGTGGCTGGCTATCCGACATTATGAAGACCCACTATCAAGTTTTCATATCTTGTCTCTTGCCGCATCCGGCCGATTACGTCAGAGTCGGTGGCCACTGGTAAAAAATTCCTTTCGAATTCACGTTTCGGTCTTCGTGACCGGAGCGATTGCATATTTATTATTTTTACTTTTTTTCCAAAGGGAAACACTGGCCTCGAGAACGTCTCATTTGAAAGACGGTCTGAATCGACTTTTTTGTCTCGTACCTTACGAGGTTATCACACCCGATATATGGGACTACGTAATGCCCCATTGGATGGAAGCGATGGTGAATGATGTTCCCGAGAACGAGTTGCACGAATTAAAAATAATTCTTTGGTAATTATTGAAAAATGAACATTTTTGATTTCTTTTTCTCTATATAATAATTCGATATATTTGATTGGTTAATATACGATGAAATTGAAGATTAATTAATTTCGTTATAAAAAATAATAAAATTGACGATATTTTTGTTTACTTTCGTAGCAAAATTCTCGATCCCGAGATGAGCCCGTTGGGCTTCGACGCAAAAAAGATGTACAATTTCGTCGCTAAACGTTTCGTCAATACGAGCGCAAAAGTACAGGAGCAAGCGTTAAATTGGCTTCAAACGTTGACGATGCTCGCGATAACAATACCGCTCAATCAACTTTTCTCGATGTTCAGCGACGGTGTCGCCGTCATGCGTAGGACCAATGCCGCGGATCTGGACGAGAAAGTTTACAAATCGCGAAAAAATAGCGATGCAGACGAGGGTAGCAATATCTGTCAGTAATGTTTGTTATCAAAATATGCCAAATTTTAGTTTTATGTTTAAAAATGATGGTTTCTTGTTGTCTTTTGTTTTTGTTTTTCGTTTTGTTTTTTTCTCAAAAGGTCCAGTGGTGGAAAATGATTCTGGTCAATCTTCGCCACTGTCGGACGACATGGCGCCAACCCCGAGGCACATGGAATTCACTAGCAATGCGGAATTAAATCTTTCATGCTGTATTCTCATGCTTGACGTTTTACTCAAACAGGTCAGTTCCCATTAAACATTGAATTATAGAAAAAAAATAGCTAATTTTTCGTTTTCAATTCTTCTAACGAATTTGATAATGATAAATTTCACGATCGTTCCAAGATGGAGCTTCAAGACATCGACAGACATACCGGTATAAATACTTCGGTGTGCAGAGAAGCGTGTCATCTCATGAAGTCAATAGTCGCCGCTAACTGGAACGATTGTCACGTGTGTAAAGCGGACAGCGAATGCACTTATTGCGAATCAAGAGTGATATGGCACCAGCTGTGTCTCCAGCTGATAATATACATGGCACCGGAGAATCCGGCTTATCCACCCGACGTAAGTCCTCCACTTTGGTCCCATTGATCAATCGATGAACAAAAAAGAAATTTTAAAAAAAATCGATTATTTTATCGACTTTAAAAAGTTGTCATCGATTATAGCAATTTGTTTCCCTCCACATTTTTATCGGTCAATATTCGATCGATCGATAAATATCGTTTAGATGATCATCGACGAGGCTGGCGACGATCACGGGCGCAAAAGTCCACCGGAAACGACGAAAAAGTCCGAGGCTAAACCGGATGTCGTGATAAATATTCCACCGCCGGATATGCATTCGGTCGGTGGTGTTCTAGTTCACATGCCACATGTACGTATCGATCACCAACATTTTCGTGACATATCTGTTATTCGATAAATACACACACACACGCATATATATATATATTTATCTATATATATATATATTCATATGTATATATATATTATTCTTGTGAATGTAAGACACCACTCAATATCGTGTATCGTTCAACTTTTTTTTTTCTTCTTTTTCTATCCTCGTATCGAGATTGTTATAATCACTGTATATCTCTATATTCTCGTTTGGTGTTTTGTCCCTCCGTGTCTGTAATTCGTCGACGCAAGCGCGCATCACCGTTCAGGGTGTCATCGCAAGACGGTAGGCTAAATCACGATTGTAGGAACGCATATTTTGATCGTTTATATCAGTTCTTCGAACAGATCATGACAGCGACCGTAGAGACAGTCTCGGAGCAACTCGATCTCGCTGCTATTCTACCCGCTGAAAAAGTTATGCCAGCTGTCGCACGAGCTGTCACCCTGTCCGAGAGTGACGTCGGTTAGTCAATTATTTTTTCCTCAAAAATTAAAGCCGATTGAATTTTCGAAATTAACGAATTAAATGAATTTTGTATTCTTAATTAATCGAGATCTTTCTATTATTTTTGATAATTAGAGTTTTTTGTTGTTGTTGATAAATTTGACGATATCGATCGTTTTCTTTAAGAGTCGGAGAGAGACGAAAATAAATATTTAATTTTAACGATGCGCCGGTGAATTTTTAGCAACGGCAACGGTCAGCATCGCCAAACCTCATCTTATCGGTGAAAACGATCAACCCGTTAGTCTCAGTCCCGATAACGAACTCGACGATTTCTGGCATACTACCGTTGGAAAATTTCGTTTCGTCATCGAAGATCTACCGGAGCAGCTTCAATATATTCACAAATTATTGAAGGTATTTTTATATCCCTTGCAAAATTACATTTTCTTTCTCCCACAATTGTCTAATTAATTGTAACCTCGCTTTGTGAATTATTCAGGAAATAATGACGGTCGACAAACCGGATATTCTTTACTACATGCTGCAATGTCTGAATATTTTGTGCCTTCACGGTGACGCGTTTACGTCAGCGGCCAAAGATCATCAGGGATTTTTCATTTGGTGCCAAGAAAATTTGCTGATCAAGAAGTACGTCACAAAATTAATGTCCCTTTTACGAAATTAATCTCATCGTTATTCGTAAATTTTCGTAATTGCCAAAAAAATTTTTTAAGTTTCATTATATCCTTCAAATTTTGAAGTTTTTTTTCATATTCGAAATCGTTTGCAGTTTGTGGGAATTGTTAAACGCGGAACATTCGCACATCGCTCAAGTGACGGTACCGCTTTTGCTTCACTGCGTTACCCTGCCCTGCGGTACCGACACTTTTTGGCGACTCGTTCAAGAAGAATTTCACAATTCCGACTGGCGAGTTCGTTTTATAGCAGGTTCGTGATAATTCGTAATAATTATTTCGTTGATTAATCGAATCAATGAAAAATTAATGTTAATAATTTAAATATCATTTCACAGTCGAGAGAGTGACCTTGATCGCCCGATTTATGGATTCGACACCCCTGCGAAACGTGTTGAGTCTTCAAGCGGCTCTTGCCAATGCGTTTTGTTACATGATCAGCAGTATGGACGACAGCAACGTTTACGTCGCACAGAGAGCCACCCTGAATCTCGGAACCGTCCACGACACCGCAGTGCGAGTGAGTTTTAATTTATGATAATTAATCAATATCTAATGCTGATTCCGCGATACTGGAACGTTCAGCAAAAAAAGATACGATTGTGAAACTCGCACGTAACGAAACGTCACTCGCCTCACATAACCAGGAATAAACGTGCAAGTTAAAATCTTGCCCTGGTTCGGTTTGTGAAAAAGTTTAAAAAAAAGAATTTTTTCGCATAAAACCACTAAGAGTTTATACGGTTTGGCACTGTCCAATCGGACGTGCGCTATTCCGGAAAACTGATTGGATCATTTTTCGAATGATCCCCTCAGTTTTTCGCAATGCCCATGTAAGCAATGGTTCAAAAAACCATTGATTAAGCTGTCGCTCCAGCCAGGCGTTGACCAGCGGGCGAAGCACTTGTTGAGTGCCGTACATCATTAGGTTCTTTACTGCATCTAATAGTGGTCCTTCGATATCTTGAACATCCATATTAGTGTAGTCAGAAACTATAAAAATCAGCAGCTAACAGTGCTTGATAATTCTCGATTTTATTCATTAATTTATAATATCGCAAAGTGCGTTTCGTTTGCGAGAAACCATCACGAACCACTCAGCCATCTGGTGGCTGAGTGCAACAACTTTATTGATATATATCACTGCAGCTCCCGCGTTCAAGGCTTTTTATCTTCTACAGTAAAAACTTCCCTAATGCTCTCAATTTTGCGACTACATCGATCGAAATAGGAGTTGAACGGCGGCCGCATCCGTCGGTCGCAAGCGCACCAATCCGGTGACACCGTCTAGGTAGGAGTGGGGGGTAGCCGGGCCAGGTAGTCCCACAACCACGAGGTGAAGTAGGGGGATATGTGAAAATAAACGAGTAAAAGCTTACGGGGCTACACTGTAGCGTACACTATACGCATTTATGATAACGCATGAGTCATCGAACGCTTCGCGAATGCACTATGGTTCTACTGCGACCGAGATGGACACGCCACGCCATCTAACAGCGTGCGTAATAAACGAAGAGAAAAGCTCACCGTTACCGACGCTCGTGAAGCCAATGGAGAATATTTTAATCGATTTTTGATCAAGTCAAACGATCATTTCGAATAAAATTTGGATCGTACGTTATATTATAAATTTATTATAGATTTAATACATTGATTTATTTTTTATTTTTTTAACAGTCGTTGATATTGTGCCTCGAGACTCAATTCGACTCTGTGATAGTCGACAGACCCATGGTACTTCAATCTCTCTATCAAGTTCACAACAGTCTGAGCGATCGTCGAATTTTGACCTGGGAATTTTTTCTCAATCGATTCGACGCTCTCTTCATCGAGGCGCAAATTAATTTGGAAAAAAGCGGTGATATATCGTATCTTCGCGGTGAGTTTGTGAAAAATAAGGTGTTTTTATTATTTATTATTGCGTGATATTCATACCAAAAATCGTGATCGAACGATTATGTTTGTTCGCAGATCTTCGCAATACCGATATGAACAGCGAAGTGTTTATGAGAAAATTGAATCGTGCCCAGGAGGCACTTTCCCAGTCCGATGGTAGCGGAACGAGCTCGGTGAAGACATTGAGCGCGAGTTTTGGCACTAAGTGGCCTTACAAGCGAACGATGTCTGCACCGGCTTCGATGATACCACGTCAGGACACCAAGCAAGGTATTCCCACTTGATTCTTCATTTTCGTCCTTAACGACGAATAATGAAGCTTCGCTATCGTTGATTAAACCTTCAGCGTTTAATCGTCCCTAAAGATCTCGTCGAATTTTCGTACAGATTGAACAATTGATTTAAATCAGAAATCAATGTTGCTCGATCATCGTCTGAAAACTAATCGAGGATATTGTTTTCTGAAATTTCGACATTAATCGAAAATTTGCAAAAAAAACAGTTTCTCAATCTCTACCTAAAAATTTCGATAAATCCTAACGTTCGAACGCTGATGGATTGTCGCTTAAGATAAATAAATTATTTTCGATCATCTCATCCCGATATACCGAAAAAAATCATCGTAGAAATAACCAGAAAGTCCATATATCGTGTTCGCAATTGATATTTTCATGGAAACGATTGTGATGGAATTGCACGAGTCTTAGAGACTTCCCTACGAAGAAGCTAACGAGAGAGTGTTTTGCGTAATTTTTTTTCTACGATCGTGTCGTGCAGAAAAGGAAAAGATATACAGCCGGCAGTACTCAGCTCCCATTCTCAAACGCAAGAGCTCCAGATTTGGACTGGGTCAGTTGCTTGGGTCCACCCCGCCTAATAACAGTATACAAGGTAGCGTAGTGTTGTGGTTTGCTTTAGCATAGCTGATTGCCGTATGTGTATCGGATAAATGTGCCTAAATATTATATATATATATATATATGTATACATATATATATATACATCTGTATTATGTGTATAGTAATAATCAACACGCGACACTATTGATGCAAATTTTACGAAGGACGGGCAGGAATTAAATGAACTTTGATTTTGGAAAGATCCGGTAAGTTCTGCGAGACAAAAAATGAAAATTTATAAAAATAAAAAAGAAACTGGGTTATTTAAATAGAAAAAAGAAACGAGATTTCGTCGAGTTATCGTCGAACAAGAGAACGAAGTACGATCGAATTATTGAAATTATTTTAGATATCTGCACGTTCGATTTGTGGAGTTTTATCGTCAATCCGATCAATTTTGGAAAAATGTGTGTCATCCGATTCGACGAGAAGGCGTTGAAAAAAGAAAAATGAGAGTTTTTCCCGCATGAAAATATCGCATGGCACGTGCACGTTTCAACATTTTTCGAACCTCTGTGGATTTGACCATCGCAAAAAAGCTCGTATTTATTTTCCAACAGGTCAAATTAAAATGTTACGATATTTTGCACTCGATCGAGATCTTTTTATTCACTAGCTATATTTTGGTTTCGACATTTACGAATTTCTGCAAGAAATATTGTCCCGACAGAAAATATAGTTACGATTTTAATTCGAGGCTTGTGCTAACTTCGTTTTTTTCTCTTTTTTAAAATTCTATCTATTTGTATGGCTCGCTATAGGATGGGAATTAAAATACGGAAAACATGAATTTACAGACGGTCACGTGCATCCCCTCAATATGGTCGACGAGACTGGCAACTTGCCAGGTTTCACTCTAAAAATCGTCGATCTCGAGGAATCCGACAAAGAGACCATGCACCTTCTGGTATTTCTCCTGATGCAATTTCTATCGAGGCCGGATCAGGTAGAAAATTAAAAATAATAGACTATTCTCACTTTTTTTTTCTCAATTGGTCCAATTTTCTTTTCAATTAATTTTAGGCGTATCCAACCGACGAAAAACCACTGTCCAAGACCCAAGGTATTGTTCTGAGACATCTCTACCTTTTGCTGGGCTACAATCAGACGGAACGTACTTTTCATACATTGCCAACACGTCTAAGGTTCTCTATTGAGCTAAAAAAATTCGAATTAATTCGTTATTAAATTTTTCTTAATTTATCACTAAGTTTTCTCTCGATTCTCCTTACGATCAGGGTATCGCCAGTTTTCAACGTGTTTATGGCCAATCTCCCTCAACTTTTGGATCAAAATCATATAATGGGGTGGGTCATGATACCACCCGTTCTGGCTATTCTTCAACATTGTCCTTGTCCACCACAAAAAGCACCACCGTTGGATCACCAGCCACCTACTTACAGCCTTTGGTATTTAGAACCGAACATAAGACACTCGTGGCTCATGTCTCTACTCGTCATTCTTTACAAGGTAATAATTATTTTTTCACTCTAAACAATAAAATTCACCTTTCGCTATAATTTTTTAACATTTTTTTTCTATCAAGATATTTATCGAAGTTATCGAATAAAATTAATGAACGAATATAAATATAAATCTTTTTAATATTAAAATTGCATCAATATCAATTATTATTACGATTTAAATCTCTTCCAACTGTACTAACGTTTAGCGTATACGAATCCTTCAGAAACCTGCCGAAGGACTTTTAGTAATGGACCTGCCCTAGATAACATCATCGTATCATTCATGAATGTGTGTTCAAACGTATTATGGTTACACGCGTATGTTACAGAACACAAATTACTTTCAGTGCCAATATGGGCAGCAACCGTGGGTCACGCAGCTACAGGCGTTGGTAAAAATAGTCCTCAATACCCTCGACTCGCAGCATCATCAATGCAAGAGAATTCCCGCTACTGTGGTAATGGGAGGACCACCCTCGAGATCGCGTGGTATGACGAACGTTTTAAATCATTTAAAAACAAAAAGAAACGTATTTCTCCTTTCACCGATCGATCGAGTATTCAATTATTAATTAATCGATACGTACGATAACTTGATCAATTGATAATACGATAAAAAAATTTGGAAAAATTAATCAAAGATCGTATAAATCGTATCCAAAAATTTGGCGAATTTTGATGAGCAATAAAAATAATTTGTGAATTTTAGATGTTTCGCAGCCTTCGCTCGGTGCAGATCACGATCTTTTGATGAACGCTGCGGGTGAAATGGACAGCGAGAGTCCGCCCATGAGGCCACCTATCGTTTCCGTTCATCAGAGAAGTCCCGGACCCACCGTCGCGACCCACGCCATGGAAACTCACTGGGAGGAAACCGCACCAGTTTGCTTCTACACGAACAAACAGTCAAGGTCCTTTGCACATGCAATGTTAATTCGATTATCTCGTTCATTATTTTTCCATTTTTCATAAATTTAAGATAAGATCCGACGATAACGATAAGAACGTTGAGGGAACTGTGGCTCTACCTCGCAAGCGTTGTTGCGATTTTTGTAAATATTTCCTTTCGAAAGATTATTCTGGCACCCTCGTAATGAAACATTTGTGTCGTGTATGTTCAATTTCTGTTCCTTTTTTTTCAAACATTGTCCACGATTTGTTGACTCTTCTCACTTGCACCGTATCGATGAATGACAAATTTGAGGTCCCGGTAGATCGAAAATTGGTAATAGGGGGCAACGGGGTAATTTGGATCACGCAACGAGTCCAGTCAAACGCGATGCAAAAATCAAAAAAGTAAAAGTACATTTTTTTTCTTCGAGCATATTCGGGCCTCATTGACTCTGTCCCTAGAGGACAATTTAATGGCTGTTGGATAAAGCAGTTCGATGAAGAACGGGTTAAGTCGGGACAGAATTCCATAAATTTTGTAAATTAATCCGAATTACCCCGTTCTCCCCTAAGTAGACATAATTTCTCGTTATAATCCCAGACGCACTCTGTAATGCACTGTAAAACGTAGAATTTGTTTACGTCTCTGTAATCCAAGTATTGGCACCATTCTTTTTTCTTTAAATTTTTTTTTCAAAATTTTGCAAAAAGCCTGAGAACACACAAATCGATTAGATCGAAAAATCGATCCGAGGAGAGATCGACGGAATACACATCGATGTACATTCCAACTTATTGTCAAAATATCTCATTAATATTAATTTGCGTTTATTAATTTTGCTGTAAACAAAATTTACATTATTTCTCTTTTTTTTTTTAAATATCTTTTAAATTAATTCAATGGACCTCGAAGAGCACAAGACGTTATAAATGCGCGCATCTCACCCGATCTTTATATAATTATTCGATTTTTTACTTTGTCGTTGCATATGCGTGCGCTTCGTTTTGTGTAGTTGTGCTTGTTAAAATTTTACGTTATTGTGTAATGCGCATTGGGGGTAAAGCTACTCGATCAATGCGGACGATACGGAGTCCGAGCTGGCCGCAATACCCGAGAGTCCAAAATCCGACAGCACATTGCACGGGAGTAGCGGCGGATCTCTCGGTGAAATCGAGGATAGCGAGCCCGTTGTCAGCAGGAGCGGATCGATTTCGATGCAAGGCAGAACATCGATCGTACCCGCGAGTATTCACGGGAGATACGAGTCCGGTGATCAACGCGAGCCCGAGCGCACTAAACAGGATTCCGTTGCTACCAGACCCACGTGGTTCTTGGGAAGCGAAGAGGATTCTCATCAAGTACGTTTCCTTCTATAGAATCGGGAATCAATTTTTCGCGACATTTTTTTTGGTAAATTATTTTCTTCTTTCGCTCTTTCGTTATTCTCCGGTTTTTGTTCATTTTTCATCGTTTTAATTTTCAATTTTTGTATTTTCTCCTATGTTTTTAATTTTAAAAGGAAATTGTTTATATATTTTTATATTGTTCTCTTTCATTGGGTCAGTTTTGATAATTGAATTAAAAAATATTCATCAGGTCAGCGGCACCGCGTTTCAAAAGAAATGGGGAGTCCACGAGGGGGTTAAAATGATGGTAGCGAGCACGTTACTTTCCTCGCAGCACGACGGACAGACAAAATCATCACCGAAACCTAAAACAATGGCAACGGACGAAAAGCCAATCGGTGATAAGGCGATGGATAAGCTCGTACCTCGATTCGGTACTACTAGCGCCATCTCTGTAACAACGACCGTATTACATTCTCAAAGGTAAATCTATATCTATATATATATGCAAAAATTTACTATTTTCAAATAAAATCGAAATAAATTCGAATAAACTCTTATAAATTCGAATAAAAATGGTTCGATGCAAAGAAAATGATTCTCGATGGAGGGAAAACATTTAATACGAAATTGTAATTCTCTTAGATCGGACTCGATACCAAAAGAAAAACCGAGTCCGATACGAGCCGAAATTTTGGAATCACCGATCCCGAAGCAACAATTGGGTCGTCAGAAGAACGTCGATCAGACGACACCGCTGGTATCGCCGATGTCGCCTTCGCAATTCCCAATTGGAAGCGACGACTCCAGCTCACCGGCGGTTAGCTCGATATCCTCGCAAATGACGAGCACCGATAACGGTCAGCATCCAGTCTGGAATTCTCAACAACCGACCATGACCGCTCCGATGTTCGAAAGATTGCTGCCGATCGGCCGATCGACCGGTCGGTCATCCATAAAATCCCATTTAAACCGGGAAATAAAAAACTATTTAGACCTTTTTTCCTCATTTAGTTTTTACGATTAAATCTTTTAATTTTCTTGACCTTTGGTAGGTCAACGAACGACCCAACGCGTTCTCCGGTGCGAAGACGCCTACGGATCGCCCGAATCGCCGTTATCAAAAATGGACGTTCTCACCGTCAGTAAGTCGAAATTTGAATAATTATTTTAAAAATCTTATTTAATTTTGTATTTGGACTAAAAAAAAAACAATTGGCTTCCAGACTCGTCGTTCGATCAGGACAGCGAGACTTGCGCCTCCAGCGACGTGACGAGTCCGAGAAGCATATCGCAACTCGAATTTCCAATGCCCGAGAGACTTTTACCCGTCGGACCTCACCGAGATACCGTGTCCGGCCTCGTCGAGAGGGTTAGGCAAGCCCTGGGCGTACCGGAAATGGAAGGTAAATCAGTCGTTGAGAAAGAAAGAAAAAAAATGAGTAATGTTCGATAACTAATTTTGATCGTTAATTTTTTAGATTCGGCTCCGCACTCGATGAGCGAGGGTATGGGAGACGATAAGGAAACTTCGAATCCCCAGAAACAGGACAGTATTACATCAGAAATTATGGTAAATATTCTATTTTTTCTGATTTTTTTTTCAATACGAAATTTGATGGTGAATTTTCTTTCCCAATTTTTAATTATCTATTTGTACATTTTGATTCGATGAAAATTTTTGTATTTTTACATTAAACAGTCAGGATCGAATCTCCTGCCGAGCAACGAACACCAATCGAGTAGATCGGCGAGTCCCAGACGACTCATAAAACAAGTCGCCCTCGAGTCTCCACCACCAGCGATCGAGAGCGACGATTTTTGCTTTCGTCTTTTAGAACACGAGAGAAAATCAAAATTCAAGGATCACTCGCGCATGAATCGGGACAGAGCTCGAAGAATAGCCACCGGCTCGGGACATCACGTTATCGGTCACACGAGACGAATGGATTCGTGGCGAGTAACAAATTTCAATAATCATTTTAATTCGTCAAAAACAAAATTGGTTTTTTTAATTTTTGAAGAAAAAAATCTTTCGAATTTGTATATTTTATACGATTATCGATTACTTCAGGTCGGTGCCACAAACGCAACCGAATTTAGATTCCGTGGCTCAACAAGCTTGCCACGCAGATTTTAATCTCAAGCAGAGCTTATTTCGCATTGGGGATGATTGCATTTACGACAGGTTTGAGAATTATTGTCAATTGGTTAATTAAAAAAAAACATTCGAGTAATAATTATCTTCGATGGGATTTCATTTATTTATTCATTTTTCAATGTTTCTTTGAATTTTTAGGTGCTCCGAGTGCGGAACGATAAAGGAAGAATATTCGGACGAAGAATTAGGACTTTGCATTATAACATTAGGAACTTTTATTCATCGCGAACCCGCATTAGCCGCCCCGTTGCTCCCGGAAATTCTCACAATCGTAACAAAGTATGTAACGTTAACTCGTCAAAAAATAATTAAATGACAAAAGTACGTCGAAAAATTAGAAAATAATTTCGACAGAAATTTTGCCAATTAATGGTCCGATTAAATTAATTACAGAGTCGCTCTGAACGCGATGTACCCTTGGCAAAACGAAACGAACATGCATTTGCCAGGAGGAGCTGTGAGCGTGGCTCATCAATTTCTCCGATGCGTTTTACACCAATTAGCCCCTAACGGAATTTTTGTACAAATGTTTCAAACACATATCAACGGTAAAAGTCTTACAAACGAATGATAAAAATCTCAACTTAATACAGCGCGAAAATAAAAATATAAAATTTACTCTAATTTATTTTTTCCTGCAGAAACAACGAGGATGCAATTCTTCAAAAGCGTTGCTCAGGCTTTGCTCGACTTCAACGAACTCAATCCTATCGCTCCTCTGCAATTGTTACTCGAGGTAAAATATTTAAAACGATAATTTAATCAAATCACGATTGAAAATATTTCTAAAAATGTTCTGAATAATTTCTTTTTTTTTTAACATTGCAGACATTAAATGGGAAAAAATCTCTTCCCGTCGAGTCTCTACCGATAATTCTGCACAATATAGCCTGTTACCTAGACTGCTTGCCCCTGGAAGCTGGTGTCGGTCCTGGAGCTACGACCTGGAGTGGTTTATTTACGCAATTCGACAGTTTATTTCGTCGCATAGTTCTTTTGCTATCGTCCCTCGACGACGTAACGCCTCTGTTACGTATAATGGTCTCTATACTAAAAGTTCAGGGGATACAACAGTCGAAGGGCATACTCGATCCTTTCTCAAAAGTATTGAGCTACGCGATACAACATTCGACGATGAAATATTCCTATTTAACCGATCTTTGCTACCTCTGCCATCGTGGATTTCCACGCGATCGTGACAAACACGTGCTGGCAAGAACGATCGTTTTCGAACTAGTTCAAGCTATGAAATTCAAGACAACGATACCCGACAATAATTTTCTCCTCCTTCTTCACTTCGTTCTTCAGGTTTCTATTCATTTTTCCCTCTGTTATCTTTACAAACTGTAATTTAAAAAATTACTTCAATTTCTCTTTTGTTTTTAACAGGACGTGGGTGGAACATTGCCAACGACGATCGCGGTTGAAAATATTCATACCGAGGTCTCGCCAATTTACAATACAAACGCCTCGGAATCTTTGAGAACGCAAATTTCCGACGTGCTCGATTTTCTCGCTGATTTTCATACTTTGAGCAAAATCAAGGTATCGATTATTAAGTTCTTCTCATTGAATAATAATTAATCTATCGTCTATACAAATTTGTCGAATTTATGGAAATTATTTTCTATTTCTGAAAAAAAGTGTCCCGTTCTTTTTTTTCAGAGCTATAACAAGGGTATGCAGGCTGGCCTTAACGAAGATACTCTTGGAGGGATGCTGAAGTGCGGATTTGCACAATATCTCGCTCTGGAGATAACGCGAGGTAATAATAGGGAAAATCGAGCAGTAGCGAGATATCTTCCTTGGCTCTACAGTGCACCTTCGATGTTGCAACAGGGGTAATAATTTCTACATTATACTAATTCCAATTAATAATTCAAGCTCCTACCATGAAATCGTAATTTTTTTCTAATTTTATGATAAATATCTGTTTTTTTTTAATTTTCCATCAGAGCTCGAGAATACGTCGATTGCATAGGTCACATACGTCTACTCTCCTGGCTACTATTAGGCTCGCTTACTCATACCGCAATGTTCGCCGGTATGAGTAATCCTCATGCTCATGGACCGCCGATTCCCACTGCACAACCCATACCGCAAGAAGTTTCGTGCCACGTGGCAGATCATGTCCAAGTTATCATTGGCGGATTTCCTGAACAGTCGAAAACTTCGGTCCTCCACATGTCTTCCCTTTATCACGCTTTTATCCTTTGCCAGGTACGATATATTTTTTGGAAAAAGCTGCTTATCTAATTAACGACACATCAGTTTTTCAGTTAAATCTTAACTTTGACTGACAAATTTGTATTTTATTAATTTATGAAATTTCAGTTGTGGACCGTTTATCTGGAAGAAATATCGAAGACTAATCCATCGAACAGCGAGAGTCACAATGTGACGATGAATATTTTGTTGGAATTTTGGGGCAAAGTGACCCCCTCGATCCTGAAACTAGTCGCTACCTCGAGACCCGTGAGTCATGAAATAATATTTCTATCTAATCGTTTTAAATGTTTTTTTCTAATCTTAGATGTCACGGATTTAAACCCTGTCGCTCTTTTATATGAACAGCTCGCTGAGACGGTCAATCTACATTTTCTTAGTCTTCTCGAAGCTCTGTTGGAATGCAGATCTATTTTACTCAGCAAACTTCTACCCCTCTGGAGCCCTATACTTTTTTCCCATCATATTCAAGTAAGAAGAAATAAAGTGGATATTTTTATTATCGATGCTACACTAACGTAAATGAATTGGATAATGAA
The DNA here is from genome assembly GCA_964017225.1 of Netelia inedita. Lineage (NCBI taxonomy): Eukaryota > Metazoa > Arthropoda > Insecta > Hymenoptera > Ichneumonidae > Netelia > Netelia inedita. The sequence continues at coordinate 5,480,297 of OZ024921.1, forward strand.
TAAAACAAAAAATTCCAGCTTCCAGGACATTTGCAAGTACGTCTTCAAAATTGTCGAAATTTTCCACCAAACAAGATGGCAGATCATTTTATCTCGAAGAGACGAGAATCAAACGCCGTGCTTCTACGTTGGTTGCACCGTTTGCAATTTAAGATGGGACAGATCGAGATGCAATCGTCCACAGCTACGACGCAATTTTATTCGATATAGGACAGTTGCGTTAATGTTATATGTAAATACAGAGAAATAAATTATACTTGTGAGATAAGCTGGCCCTGTACGCTCTGAGAACGTATTGCAATATGTGGAACTATCCTTATTCGACGACGAAGCCCTTTACTTTCTTATGTAATAACTGTATGAGAGTTAGTATACGTATGGTAATACTTATTTACATATTTTCGTCCCATAGTCGGTGTCCGCACGTCGCACATCCTCTCCGTTGCGGCCGTGAAGTTTTCATCTGGTTTCATCACTAAACACACCGTCTTTTTACCGCGAATCTTGGACTTTCAAATGATTATATTCTGTCGCATTGTCCACATTCTTAAGCTTGACTCTCGATTATAGAAAACGCCGCAATCAAACGCGACTAATTTTTCGAGTGCAGTAACGCCATACACAACAAACATCTGCAAAACAAAACAAACGGTATTTCGCAGCGACGAACTGATACTTCGAATGACCCGCACTAATGCCCCCCTCCACGCCGTGGACGTTGATGAAAGTACAATGCTACTACCAACATAATAATGCGTATGTACTATTTTTGTTTCATGATGTCGCCGTCGCACATCTGTTGGTACTACGCGTCACGTCGTAACATTCACAATTATCGAAAAATTGCTTGTTTTCCTACAACACCTCGTCTCCTCTATCGTAATAACACCAATTTTTGCAAACCGAATAAAACGTCTGGACTGAAAAAAAGTCTACTCGTATTTATTTTTGAGCAGGTAACTACGGGCCACAATGACTGACGAGTCAAACGGTGAATCAACGTTCGAGTTCGTGGAGAAAAAAGTGGACGAAATTTCAATATCTGGCGAACCTGGAAAAACTGGTTAGAAAGAAAATGACATATAGTACAAATCCAAAACCAACAACGCATACAGCTCTCATCAGTATACCTGTCATAATCGTAATCTGTAGAGAAAAAATTAATTGCCAAAAACAAAGTGTCATAACCTAAAAACGATCGCTCAATAAACTATTTTCATCAATATCCTCATACTTCATTATTAATAATCTTCATTCTCTTGTTACGTTTATTCCCATATGTTTACCCTTACTGCAAAATGTTTTCATTCCCTCCGATACTTTACGCGTACTTACCGTTGCTCCAAAAATCTTACGCTGGCTTTAATATTTTTCATATTAACGACAGTATTTCGCCTTTCACTTAAAAAATTCATGCATTATGTGGTAAATTAGGGAAATGGAATTAAATCTCGTCGACGAAACTCCTTTGTAGTATCGAATAATCTAAAACACGAATTGGTACAATGTTTGTCTACGTAATTCACAAATTCATCACCTACCACCTTGTTTACAGAATTGTGCAAAATATTGCAACCAATTGTTATTTTACTTCCAGATTCCATCAGCAGTCTCTCATCGTCGGCTTCCCTATTGACGTCGCCTCTGGGTGTTTCGAATTCTACAGGAAATTTGCTCTCGAATATAGCGCCTCCCTCGGCTTTGCCTAGTTTTGTGGCTATACCTTCCGAACTCTTGGTAGCAAAGGAAAAAGCCGTGCAAGAAGCTGAGAGAGTCGATGATACGGTTCGGAAGCAACCTCAAGCTAATCCAGGAATCCAGACAATGCCACAGGCTGAAATTTCCGATGTACCTACCGGAGAGCAAAGTTCCGAGGCCAATTTACCCGAACAAGAGTCAAGTCTCATAGGAGGAAGTTTGTTCTCTTGGGTCAAGGAAACTGTAGCGAATAGTAATGTTTTGAGCAAAGTCGCGGAAAAAGCTAAAAGCAGCGTTAATTCGATGATCACAACTCTAGACCCCCAGATGCGTGAGTTTATTTGTGAGTAGAAATCCTTTTTGCATTCCATAAACTTCCGTTCGGACGGTCAAGTGTACCAACAAATTAATCCTCAATTTTTCCTGCTAACTGAATAATTTCTGTAACTTGTACAAATCAACTTCCTCTCCACTAGAAAAAAAAGCTTCCAAGATTCTAATTTTTTAATCGTCCATTTGAAAATTTCGCGTAGATTAGTATTCTATTTTTATGCAATTTAGAGTTGACGAGTCTAAAAAAACTACATCGGTTTTCATTTGCCACGATGATAAGCCGTAATATCTGAAACCATTAGCACTTCCGAGTGCCGGCTTGAATAATTTTACATAAATTGCAATCTTCACAAAACTTCGAATTTACATTTACCCGTTCCCAAACTTGAACCGATCAAAAATCCGTTAAAACGAATGAGAAACGTTAAATCTTAGCTTATCGCAGTAAACAAAAAAATATGATAGTTTTCGTTCACGAATACGTAAGTGCATTTTGAGATACATGGATTTCAGATTCTGGTGGCGACGTTAGCATCATCGTAGCGTCCAACGAGGAAGTCAAAGTTAGTCCGATCAGAGAAGCTTTTCAGAGTGTTTTCGGCAAAGCCACCGTTACGTAAGAATATTTTTTTCCATAATCCTCGTACAAACTCCATGTTTTTCATCGAATAAAATTAAATTTTCCTCCACAGCGGCGTCGCGGTAGAAAGCACAGCCGTTGCCGAACAACCGGTCGGTTTTGCCGCCGGTATAAAAGGGGCCGAGGAACGCATGAACATTGCGCGACAATTACCGAACGTGCCGAAAGACACGCCGATCGTAGCGATAGAGAATTTTTTGCTCGAGGTCGGTGTCGACAAGTGGTACGATCTCGACGTTATAATTCTCAACGATCCGAAAGACAATACCAATCTACAAACATTCACGCAAATGACACCGGTACCGAGTCAGATTGTCTCTGTAGCCCGAGAATCTACACCGAATGATTATCCCTTAAAATGGTCAGGATTTTCTGTAACTACCGGCAGTTTAATGGGAACGAATCTCGAGGTATCTCACAACGAGTGGCACCACGAATTTACCGGCGTTTCACGAAGGGACATGATTCTACTCGCGGCTCAATCATTAGCCGGCATATACAATATATCACTCGGGCGTTCGACAAGATTATGCTGAAAAAACGAAAAAACAAAAGACAATTTTCAAAGTGAACTTCCGGTGACGAAACTTCTAGAAAATTTTAGACGGATTAATATTTCTTTTCTGCATTTTCATGATAGTCGGGGGGCTTGATTTAAAAATATTCAACCGTAAATTCATCGTAAGTTATAACTAACAGTGTTTTTCGTAACACGATTTAAGACACTCGACGAAACGACCGTATTGATAAAATTATCGAATTAACGAGAAACATTAAAGTCTATGACGTACGAGTTGCGAAACTTTAGTGGATGATTCGTCATAAGGGTCAAAAAAAGACGCGATTTTATGAAAATATCGTTTAAACCACCTCATGATACGTATAATACGATGAATATTGGTGACAGACTGATTTTTTGAGGCGTACGTGTGTTACAATAAATATCAAGCAGTATTCTCGATACTTGTAAGAGAACCGTTTGATCTATATGGAAATATATTATTTTAAGTAATCAGTGATTTTCCTTTTCTTCGATAAAATTAATACTTACCAGCGTTAAAAAAAATGGTATTATTATTAGTAGTCGCATGAAATTCCGAGAGGTGCGTATAAATCGACGAATACGGTTTTTTGTTGTATTGGTTTTTTTTTCTCTTTTTTTTTATATTTCGTTTTCGGATCTCTTTTCGTGCATTCCTCGCGATTACTGAATACATTCTCGTCGAGCCTCATCTTTCTTCCCTTGTCTCGTCCATCAAAATTCAGTCATAATATAGTTTTCGTCTTTTCTTTTTTGGAAACTTAGAAACGAACTAACGTTGAAATGTAAAAAAAATAATTAATGTAAAAAATTACAGGGTTTATATCAGAATTCATTACAGGTGGCTACAGAGCAAGTTAAGTTTTGAGCGAGGATAGGATTGTTAAATTGGGTCACCTTAATCTCTGTTTGTTTTTTTCTCCTTCTCTCTCTCTCTCTCTCTCTCTCTCGTTGTTCCACTTTGCTTCCCGCGCGTAGACTCCAGAATTTCTTCCTCACTTTCGATATGCTAATTAAAAAGAAAAAAACAAAAGCGCACCGAAAGGAAAGCCGACGTATGTGTGTTGTGTGACGCCACCCTCGATCGCCCCAGCGATATTAAATTCAATTACAATATTTAAATAGGTATTTAAATACAGCGTGACGAAACCATATTTGGTTACAATTTGTCAAGATACGAAGCCAAGTCTGGGAGACCCTCTTTGAGACCCTTCCTCTTACGCGTGTCCTGCAAACAGATTAACATTCGCCCGTTAATAACCTCATCATTTTCTTTTTTCTACGTGCCGACGAAATAACCAAAATAAGAAAAAATCGAGACTAATCGACGAGAAACGATATATCGTTATTTTGTACGTTTTTCTATTCGGGCTATCCGGATAACGTCTAGCTAGCCGAAACACAAAAAACTCTTTAATCTTCCACGAATTGAAAAATGACAATGCATCTATTATCCCAGAGTCATCAGTTATGATCGTGGTTCGCGTCGAATGATTTTAATGATTGAGAAATAAAAATTGTCTACGAGGAACGCGAATTTTTTTTTTTTTTTTTTTTTTTTTTTGAAAATAAAGATAAATTATTCTCACCTGTACGACTTCGAACGGTCTGGTACCAGCCTCGAACGGATCACCAGGAAGGACTTGCCAGTGATCGAACACGCACTGTGGGAAAGCCTGTCCACCGGTGTTGGAACGAAGATCGGCAGTGAAACCGAAGGACTCGTTGACGGGAAGATAAGCCTTTACAACGAACATCGGTGTACCGGCGACTTGTTGTTCATCGAAAACGTGACCACGTCTACGATTGAGGACACCGTAAATTCCGCCGACAGCGACTTCGGGACACTGAATCTCACAGAGATAAACAGGCTCCATGAGACGTGGCGCGGCGGTCAGAAGACAGGCGTACAGACAACGTCTCGTCGTTGGTATAATTTGTCCGCCACCTCTGTGAATCGCGTCAGCGTGCAACGTAACGTCGTAAATATTGAAACGCACGCCTCTCAAGTTCTCCTCGGACAGAACACCCTCTTTGGCGGCCCATTGGAATCCAGCGACAACGGAATCCTTGATTTCATTAAGATACTGAACTCCCTTCGTGCAATCGACGAGAATATTCGGACCTGTACCGTCGGGACCGAAGCACCAGATCTTTCTCGCTTCGGTGATGTCGTAATCGTACTTGTCGCAAAGATAACGTGCGCGAGATTTGAAATCGTCGCGGGGATTAACCTCGCCATTATCGATATCCTCGGCAAGACCGTTGGGCATCGGTTGGGCCTTCATGAAGAGACGATTATGCTTGTTGGGCGACTTTGAGAGACACATCTGGTCGGATTCCTCCGACACGGTCTCGCGATACGACACAACGGGATGGGATTTTTTGATCGGCACGCAGGCGTGATCCTCCTCAAGATCCTTGAGGCAGATCTCGAGATGAAGCTCGCCAGCACCAGCGATGATGTGCTCGCCGGACTCCTCGATGATACATTGGACCATAGGATCGGACTTGGCCAAACGTTTCAAACCTTCGAATCAAAATTAACAAAATTAACATCCCGAATGACAAAAATCTACTCTATGTAATATAATTATTAATTTTCAGGAAGAATGTCAACGATAATCATGGTTTTTCATAACCCAGTGCTCCAAAGAGTATTTTCATCATAAAAAAACAAAAAGTTATGGAATACAAAAATCATCATAAAAATCCTTACCTTCTACGAGCTTGGGCAAATCTGCGGGATTTTTGGGCTCAACGGCCACACGGACGACGGGTGATACGGAGAACTTCATGACCTTCATGTTGTGAGCATCCTTGTAAGTCGTGATGGTACCAGTCTTGACCAAAAACTGATCAACACCGACGAGACCACAGATGTTACCTGAAACAATTCAGACGGGATTTTTTTAGTAAAATGAAATATACTCTAATAAATTAGTTTCTTTCTATTATCGTGTCAGATATTTAGTTCGTAATAGTCGATCACAATTATTCAGAACAGGTCTGTGAAGAACAATCATCATTTAGAAGAATATTTATTTCAAGGCAATTAATTTTTTTTTCAATGAATTTACTTTATTTATTTATTAAACCGTTGCAACAAATAAGGGATGAACTTACCGGATGGTACATCCTCGATAGCTTCGACGTAACGTCCCATCATCAAAATTGTACGCTGAATAGCCTTCTCGTACAAATCTTCTTTTTTGCCGGGAGTGAAGTTCGGTCCCATGATACGGGCCTTCATACCGGTACAAACTTTACCGGAGAAAACACGTCCGAAAGCGTAGAAACGACCCTTGTCGGAGGTCGGTACCATCTTGGAAATGTACATCATGAGGGGACCGTTCGGGTCGCAGGTCTGTAAAACAAATTAACAAACATGCTCCGATTACTATCGCGTTACGATCAAGATAGCTCTTATCTTATCGATAAGGTATCAATCAGTTGGCCGTTCTTAATGTCTCTCATTTAATTTCAGAACAGGTCTGTGAGAACAATCATCATTTTATAGAAAATATACGAATATCTTGAGAAAATTGATATTCTTTGTAATATTTAGCTTTTTTTTTTGTTCGTAGTTATTAGTAAATTTGTCGTTATTAATTACCTTGATGCCAACAGCCGCCTCATCGTCATGAGGTCCCTCGTACAACATCTCCATACGATATTTCTGTGCCACTACGGGCGATGGAAGATGGATGGCTATCATCTGAAGCAGAGCTTCTCCAGCTGGCAACCAAGTTCTCATAACAACCTGAACAATTGAGAAAACAACTCGTTAGTCACGTTCGGAATATTATTTTAATCCCGAATAAATTGTAATATACAATTTCAGATCTAGTTCATAGGCTCTCTCACAACGAATCAGAAGAGGTGTCAGAAATATTTTTAGAACGTTCATCATGATAAAAATAGAATATTTTAAAAGCTCGATAATATGTAACACGTTACGGAATAAACATTTTCTCTTACCTTCAAAAGAGCCTTGCCGTCCTTGTCCTTGTCCTCGGCTTTCAGGGTTATTCCCATCTTCTCAAGAAGAGAATCAGCCTCTGCCTTCTTGTAGTTCATGATGCAGTCGAACACCTGAAACGAGGAAATAATCCGTTAAAACATCATTTTTCTCTCAAATTTCCTTCTTTATATTAAACATTAAATTTTCTATAAACATAATAATCATACCTTGTAGATAGGGTCTAAAACGTACATGCAGAACGAACGCTTGTTGTCAGCGTCATTCTGTTTGCTCCACTTCTTGGTAGTGGGGTTGAAGAAAGATTCACCCCAGAGTCTCTTCATTAGCTTGACAACGTCGATCTTGAATTTCTCGGCGTACATTTCTGAGAATTGTTTGAGCGTGAAAGCCCAGCCGTGGAGACCGGAACCGAAACCAACGGAACCCTTGCTCGGATCGACCTGTTAACAAAAAAAAAAAAAAAAAAAAAAAAAAAAAAAAATAAGAAAAGTTCACATTTTTACTTTTGCATAATTTTTTAAAAGATGTATATATGTAAATATTTGTCAAATACTTACGCGAACTTCACCCATGGGACCGTCATCGTCGTTGTATGTCGCAATGATTACGTTGACATTCTCGACAATACGCTGGAAGGTCTGATAGAGATCTTCGCTGTCGAGTTGAAGCTCGAGAAGCGCACGGTCCATTTTGTTCATGAACAACACGGGCTTGATACGCTCGGCGATAGCCTGACGGAGTACAGTCTCGGTCTGTACACAGACACCTGGTAGAGGAAAGAGGGAGGAAATGAATTTTTGTTGGAGAAAAATTTATACGAAAATTAACATATAAAAGAATTATGATTCGTGATAAATGTGGTACTCGTCACGTAGCGATATCACTAACGGACATAAAGATAGAGGTCCAATGATAGCGTTTAGAGACATGTACTCTGAAAATGTTTGATCTGCTTCCATTTTAATTGCACCGTCAACACTGTCTCCGTGTCTCGCTGATCAGTTTCTTGCGAAGCCGATGAGAAAACACTACAGAGTGGCCCGTGTGTGCTGGAAGCGCTGGTTTAATCAGAACTCATACTTCGGACATGACAATTAATTATATCCGGTATGCGACTAATTTTTCTTTTTCTTTTCGTTTTCGTTTTTTTTTTTTTTTTTTTTTTTTAATAGGAGATGATAGTAGGGAACTTTACTTTGTAACGCAAGAAAACTCGCATGAACAAGTCGACATGCGCCGTCGTGTGGGAGGACGTACCAGATACACAGTCAACGACAACGAGGGCTCCGTCCGTAACACGAAGAGCCGCTGTTACTTCGCTCGAGAAGTCAACGTGACCGGGCGAGTCGATGAGATTAATCAAGAAACCCTTCTCTTCCTTATCACGCTGATCCGGATCCGTGATGAAGACGCAATCCTTCTGGTCGAGTTCGAAGTACATAGAGATGGCACTAGAAATAACGAAACATATGTTTGTATATTTTATTGAAAAAAAAAAGAAAAAAACAAGAAAAATCAGTATTTTTTTATATTTATTAATATAACGACTCTAAGGAAGGAAAAAACATTGGCGAAACGTGTAGGAAAGTTAATTCTCTGAGAGTATCGAAGTTATCTACTCACGTCGACTTGATGGTGATGCATCTTTCCTGTTCGTCTTTGCGAGTGTCCGTGAAACGGGTCTCGCCAGCTTTTGCACCGGCAATAATACCGGCCTTTGATACGAGGGAGTCGGTCAATGTTGATTTTCCATGATCTACGTGAGCGATGACGGACATGTTTCTGATGTTCCTCTTCTTGTCCATCATGCCACGGATCTCGTCTACCGTGAAGTTCACCTGAAGAGGAAGAAAAACAAGATTGTTAACGCAGGGAAAAATATTCGCTTCGACCATGTTTTATTGTGCGATCTGGTGCAATGCGCACGTATGTGCATGCGCGAGTATGTGTGTGTTTGTATAAACGTACAAAAAATAGTGAAAAGATCATTGATACTTCAAAATATATATGCACATAACCTTGTATTATTAAATTATTTAGAGTTTATTGAAGCGATCGATAAGTTTTCGAAACAGGTTTAACGTTTTTTTTTTTTTTTTTTTTTTTTATTTAAACTACTCGAATCGAGTGAGTCGGACGTTATCAAGATACAACAGCATTTTTTTCTTTTTCGCGAACTTAGACAATCGTTATGAAATAACATGTGATGTCTGCCATTTTCAAGATCTTAAGTGAATTAGGCATTTCAAAAAACGTGGTGCATAATTTGCTCACGTCTACGACAAAGAAAGCAATAAATCGACAATAAATAAAACTCGATGATGTACATATTATAAAAATTTACAAATTCCGAATGCATACATTTATAGCACCGTCGTGAGTCTTAAAATGCCAGGTAAGCTGTATAATCGAAACATCCATATGCACGAGATATCATCGTGAGCACTAATACTCGGAAAAAAATTCATTGGAATAATGAGTAAACGCCTCGAAGTGAACGAAATAGATATAATTTCTTGAGGATACGTGATAATTTTGTAGGACGCCTTGAGTTCTCGTTTTCCGAACACGCGAGTGATGCTCCGTGACACGTTCTCTGGCACAAATCGTAGCACGAACATATTTCGAAGTTTTTATGGGTTATCGAGTGGAATTTTTCGCTAAATTTTTCGTCCCCAGTCCATTCTGGTTTTACCCGAAGTCGAAAAGATATTTTCGCGAGGTAATATCGTTGTTGAAGCTCGAAATATGATGAGGAAACGAGGTTGCGCAATACGAGGCAATTTCAACGGTTTACAAGTCTTTGTGTACGTAACGTTACTTTCGTTGCAAAAAATAAATTTGCTAGCCAGTTTATGAGAATCGCGAGATTTGCTTTTCATTATTGAAAGATGAAATTATTACTCACCATCTTGGATGTTTTCCGATAATCGTCGGCCTGGTTGAAATAATACGTGCGCCAACAATGGCGGACTCCCTGGGAAAGAACAGGAGTTCTGCTTCAACGATAGTGGATGACGAACGTCGACTGCGAACGATAGAGGGCACTCTCGTTTGGCCACGACGTTAACGTGTACAGTGGCGCTGTTGTGTGCGCGTCACGCACACGTTTTCATCACGCGATGCGCATGCGTATTCTCAACAGCGAGGTAAAGGTGAGCCCTCTCGACGTTAAATCCTGCTTGTTGGACGCTTCGGAGGCGTGTCCAACCTACGAGACACGCCAGCTCGAACGTCACCCCGACATGTGACAGACAATGCATGACTGCCATCTGTCGTAAAACGTAAGAAAATACCTGGGAGAAAGACGGAAACATTCGTGCGCATGCGTTCCGAACGCCACTCGCTTCCGGACGGTGAATATGCGAAACACTTTCAATTATTACGGGAAATCAAACTATTCGACACTTTCATCGCATATAATTTAGTTTTTAAGTTTTCAGAATGATAAAATTCAATTTTGTGCATAAATATAGATCGTTTTTATCCCGTAATTACAATTTGAACATGATTGATAAAATATTAATAATTATCACGTGCACTGTACAGATTCAAACATAGCATTTCGTTGAATTATTTGAAGCGTGTTTTACCGATCGATTCATTATATCTTGTTTTTCCAATCGGTTGTTATCATGTCTTATCTTTTACTATACTTCCGGCCAAACAAATTGGACCATAATGTTTGAATTCACTCGTCATGTAATACTCTAAAAATGGTATCTCAGACACTACTCTTTCAGCATTATCTGGATAGCATTACTTTCAGCCTGGACAGCGTTCAATTATTTCCCTTGCAGCTTCGCTCGTGCACAATTACGCGATCAGGATTGAAAGTCCTTTTGCAATGTTTGCAGGGTACGAGCTGACCAAGATGCGACTTCCAACGCGCCTCGGTTGTAGCAGCCCAATCCACGACAGGACCTTCGCTCGACGATTCTGCCGCTGAAAAAAATAAACCCGTAAAACACATTAAGATCTGAGTTCTCGATTTATCGCATTAACTTTTATAATGAATAACGTGAAATGAGCTTTTTGCCCCTTGTAACCAACGCAAAATGGTATATGATAAACGGGCTCGCCATATACAAGCCGGTGCATTTAAATTCTCGTATCGTGTATGCGTATGCAAATGCCATAGGTGCCAATCGATCCAGCCACTCTATTCTTGACCCTGGCCGGAATCGCTAGGAATATAACACGAACCGCTTATATTTGGCTCAAACGAAGCTTCGCGTTCCATAAATAAAAGTATCAAAGAAATACGTTACAACGAAATGAAAAACAGTCAATGATTTTCGACTCCGTCTTCTAGCGAGAAGATATCGGGACCTTCCACTTGAGCTCACTAATACAATTCTACAAAACTAACACGATAAACCAAAAAGTATGTCAACACCCATCTCTCGCCTATTTTTAACGATTTATATTATATTTATGCGGTGTGAAGGGATGGTTTATTTTTTTCTCTAAATTTGAATATTTATGGTCGAGTAAGAAATAATTCTCTGTTATAAAAAACCGAACACGTGTCCATATCGGTATTTCACAGAGTTGCAAGTAAAAAGGGATAGTATACGGTCTTGCACGGGCTTTATAGCGATCGATAAAAAAAATATAGTGAACCGATGTACCCGATGACATGCGAACTTTCGTGTTTGTGCACTTAATATACATATGCTCGCTCGACGACAAATGTTCAACGTGTTTGCATCGGTATTCTCGTGTGGACGATCCAACAATATTTCCTGAATTTATGTATAGATAAACGTTCGAATGTCGATACTGATATTGATCTACAATTTGACCAAAATTACTTCTAACGATCTTGGCGACTTCTTGACTAATATTACAGATAACTTTCCGTCTGTAGCACAAAAAAAATGTAATTCGTGCTTCGAATCGTAACGAGGGGCAAATTTTGTAATCGTCGATCCGTCGCATGTGCCGCAGAGCTTTTACTGCCCACTTTTGTTATATCCTTTCTTTGATTACAAAGGGAGGCGAGTCCGTGGTCTCTCGTGTCGCTTCAGAGACGAAAGGTAACGCAAAGCTTTCGGGCAAATCGATTGTCGAGAGCGTTGAACCTCGCTGGCCACATTGGTCCCTTTTCGCTTTACGTCGCGGAAACAAGCCGGTGAATATTTTATTCACCGAACACGAGAGCTAGGTATTTCATAACGTTATTACGCTCTTCCATTTTTTCCCCATGGAAAGCTCGCTTCCCGGTCGCGCTTTTAATCGTCGATCGATGAGATAATGGCAGCCTGTCATATGGATACACAAACCGATACGATCGGTTCGGGAATGTCAACGCATGTAACAGTGAAAATTGTCAGGGGAAGTCGGAATTCCCTGCATCGCGTGACAAGCGACCGTTCTGGCGTCATCGACGATTAATCGATCGACAGGTTCGATCGACAGCAGGCAAAAAAAAATACAAGAATTAGTTACGAAAGACCGTCGACATTGTAAATCATATAATGCTCACTCGTATATATTATCTCGGGTTTTTGAGGCTCCTCCCTTTGCAGACTCAATGGCAATTTCGAATTCTCATTATGCCACTTTCGCAGACACTGAGGCTCGTGAATTTCGATGCTCGCAGTGCCAAAATCACGTCCGCATATATAACAAGTTGTCGTTGGCTTCTGTGGTATCGAGTACTGAAATTGTTAAGCGAAAAACAAAAATGTCAATGATACGTTGAAAAAAAATATGAAATTTCTTTGTTTTTCTGCGATTCGTAATGATTATTGAAATGATTAATGCGTGATGAGATTCCAGTTCGATATATGCGTGATTTTATTTCATCGTTATAATTTTAAGATAATTTTAGATGTAAAAAATCATAGAATATTTAGAAAAATGTATGATTTTCGATATATGATAGAATGAGGGTTTTTTTTTATGCGCGAGTTTTGCGTCTTGGTCCACGGCGACTCACCCTCGCCGGGCTGATCGGTGTCGTGCCATCGTTGCAAGAAAGATCCGCCGATCTTTCGCGCTTCGATGGCATTTTTCTCTGTTGACTCAACGGCAGAGACTCGTTCTCGGCTTGCCATTTTTTCATGCACTGTGGCTCGTGGATCTTAATACTCCGAGTACCAAAATTTCTTCCGCAAAGTTGACACATAACCGTGGTAGGACCGCCGGATGTTCGTGGCGGTCCCTCGAATTTTTCTGTTCGCTCATCGGTCGTTGGAGAATTTCTCGACGATCCTATCTTGCGCGTAGCTTTGCAACTTCGTTGGTGAACCTCGAGTCTGTCCGGCAAGAAAGTTCTACCGCATTTCCAGCAGGGAACTAACTGGGCCTGTAATTTTGAAAAATTAAATCTTAAAATTCGATCCTTCGATTAAAACAGAAAGCATCGATATAGACGGACTGGATTGAAACATTTAAAAAATTCGACCAACTACAGAGAGTGCTCTTGTTTCCATAGATATCATAAACGATTTGGCATTGATTCATTTAATCATTTTTTATTTACGCCAGAGCGTTTGTGTCTACTGTAAAGTTCCACCTCGCTATATTACAAAGTTCCTACACTATATTTTATTCCTATCGATTACGCGGGAGTCTTATGTTGGTCCCTCTTTTTTTTCTATACACGTCGTTTCTCACACACTCGTTAATGCGTCGGGCAATTCGTACGAGCAGCACGAGGAACTGTGTCATTGTCTAGACTACAACCAGACATTGCAGCCCTAACAAAAAACGAGTGCCACGATTTTGATATTATCATCGATTCCATTGTCATTTTTATGTTATCAATATATTTGTTGCCTCGGGAAATTTTCAAACATACAAGTGTTTAAAAAATGATAAGAGGTATTAGTTATTTCTTCCGTAGATCATTTTCTTCAATCTCAAGGGTTGTCAAAATTGATGAGAGGGTACTGAAAACGAAGCTGTATCGTGTTTGAATGCTTCGTAATTTGATTCGGGCTAATGCTCTACATATACTGGTCACGATTAAATACGATAACACTACGAGGTTAAAATACATATGCATTCGGGGCATATATGCATAATTATGCAGACGAGAGTCTCAGTTTAACAGCGTGCGGTAGACTTTGTGTGCTAGTTAAGGGAAATGTACACAGTGCTGTGTGCTATATCGATTTTACATTGCGAACCTGACTAGCTTAATGTAAAATTCGTAATTTTTCAAATAACAGGTAAACTTTAAGTAAATATGTAGCAAACTTGAATTAAACTTAATGGATACTTAAGGAAAATTGGTTGGTATAATAAATTTCCCGACAAAGATCGATACGAGTGATTTCATTAATTTTACGTTTCAATTTACCTGACTCTGTTCCCAAGCTGCGTTGTTCCAGTCGTAATGATCAACCGGTACGATCGGTCTTTGTGGTACAGGACGTCTCTGCGATGCGGGCAACGCGTTATTCTCTCTTTCCCATTTCTGTAAAGAAAAGAAGAAAAAGAAAAAAACATTAATGTTTAGAATCAAATTACTCCTTCCTTTATTCTCGTTTTTATGCGAAACACGTTCAGGAACATCACGATGGCAAGACAATAGAGGGGAGTAAAATCGCAATCAAGATATCATCGCGACGAGAGCGAGCGGGCGGGAAATATTGATCAGGTACATGCACACGCGTAGGCGACCGTTATGACCGAGCCAAAGTCGAGGTCAGACACACACATATGAACATCTTCGATGTTCATTATATATTTATCGCGCGGATATAAAATTCGATGAGAAATTTGAAACCGCAAAGTTCGCGATCAACTTCTACAGTTCGATTCTCTCGTACCATGGGCATACGCGTATTCCTTTATATAATCGTTATATTTGAATATATGACTCACGGTCAACAAGCGGGGCATTGTAGTATCGTGCTAAGGCGGGGAAATCTAATATAATAAGGGGAGAATAACATCTGCTTCACGGATCACCGATTTCGAATAATAAGCCCATTTAAACAATGACTCATAAATTTCCATTGAATTCAACGATGCAGTAAGAAAAATTGCATTTACGACAATAATTAAGCAAAATTCCGTAGTAACTACGACTCTTTACACAATTTAATTTGTACAGTATTTGATATCTTTCTTAATTATCGTTTGATATTTATTACCGAGAAAGAAATGTACGAATGTTTATGAAAATAATTCGATCGAAGTTACCTGCATGCATTTTGGCTCGTGAATCGGGAAACTGGCAGTACCAAATTCCCTCGCGCAGATGTAACACGTAACGGATCTGGGTCCTCTTCTGGACGCTGATCCTACGGCGCTCGGATTCTTTCGATTCTTCTCTTCGTCACGAGGCGAAGTAGCTTTCGATTTTTGTCCCTTTGGCGATAAATCATCGTCCTGCGCTTTGTTCTTCTTGCTCTTCTCGCTACGAAAATGCAGAGCTACGGGTTTTTGTATGGTCTTCGGTACGGCAATTTTCGATTTTCCATTAGCCCCCGAATCTTTGTTGTTGTCCTTCTTTATTACGACCGTCGAGCCTTTCGGATGGCTATGAAAACGCTCGGGTTGATCCGGTCTACCGCAAGTCTTGCAGGGCTCGGGCGCGAATTTCGTAGTCGCCCCGGTGAAAACTTCTAATTCCGTGGAAACCGCGTTCTTCGACGATTTGTTCTTTCGCACCGTCGACAGGGACGATACTTTGTCCCCTTTTGAATTGCCGTTGTTCGTAGCATTGTTGTGTCTGTTATTATTGTCGTCGAGTCTTCTGGCATCGAGGACGCGTCGTTTCGTAAAATTATCCGACGAATCGCTGTTGCGATTACTTCGCTGAGGACTTTCCATCTGCTTTTTCGCGTTCGTGATCTCCGAGATTGGAGAAATTTCCGTTTGGACGGGAATCGTTTCGGACAAATGCTCGAAACTACGTCGCTTGTTCGTGCAAATTGCTATTGGCAACGATACCGTACTTTTTTCCCGCTCCTCGTCGTAAAACGACGCGGTTTGCTTTCGCGGTATACCCGAAACGAAGGAGCAAGACTTTTCGCCGACGGGAACGCTCTGACGACGCCTTGAACTACCACTCGTCGTACTACTCGTAGTCGTCGACGTCACCGTCGTACCCCCACCGACGCGACTCTTCACACCTAGCTGAATTCGCGACATAGAATCGCAAAGCAATTCTTTGCTCACCAGTGACATGTCCAGCTTTTTCAACAAACGGGGATCAAGGACGCTCGGTCTCTCGAGATTGGCTGTTTTGGGACGTTCGACAGTCACGCATGAACCAAGATTATTAAGATGATGATGATGATGATGATGATGATGGTGAGGATGATTTTTCAGCTGAGGCGGCCACGTGCCCGTGTCGATTGCGGATTTTGGTTTTCCTCGACGCATCGAATGTTCTTTCGCTGTTAAAGAGATGAAACAAAGAAAAAGGCGATATTGAACGATAAATGAACTGGATGGATGGATAAATAAAAGATTTTTTAATTACCTTGAAGGGCTTCCAGATCATCTTTGATTATAAGAAATGTCTTCTCGGGAAGAAATTCCGCCGCGACTCTCTTCCACTTCATGACAATTTCGTGTACGCGCTTATCGCTAAAACATTCAATAGTTTCGGCAAACGGAATATATTTGCTCCGAGATTTTTACGGCCGTGGGAGAATTTTCTTCAACGCAAGATATCCTTTTTGCGATCTAACATCGTTTTTAAAAATACCCTCGCAACTCCGCCGCTAAGGAGCGTTTGCCACCCCCGCCGCAATGTTTATCAGTTCTTCCGGCATAGCTCAGCATGGACACGCGACTGCGTCAGAGCGCGCTTATCATTCTCCCGGATTTCTTACAAAAACTCAACAACCTACTTTCGCAGCTGCCACGAGTCGGTCTAAAAAAATTATTAAATTCACGTTTCATTGGTTAATTAACTATACTTTATGACAGAAATTTCCCTCTCAATTCGCGCGATAAACGTCAAATTTGACAACGCTTGCTGAGACGAGCATTGAGCTCTTTTTCGCCGTCTTCTTCGATATAAAAATATGCGCCCTTTTTCATAACTTCAAGAGCAAGCACGTAACATGCCGACGTAACTTTTCATATTCCGCTTGCTCGTAAATTATTAAATTAATTACTGAATTAAGGGATATTATCATTTTTAATTCGTAGACAAAAATTAAAGACGCGATAAGAGACCGTTTCAAAGAAAATTAATTATAACACAGCTTTTTTTTGGAAGCGAGTAATTCTTGTGCTCGAGACGTAACACGAAGCGCGATACGTAGCGCACTGAGGCTAGACTTCGTAGTTTACCTTGCCATTGGCTCGGTCTTTCTCGTACTTCTCGGCTCTCCATGTACATACTACGTTTTACTACACCGGACGAGTTTACGTTACGTCTATACTTCGCTTTCACCCTGGTGGTCGATTGTGTGAGAATCAGGTGGCCTGAAAAAATCGATCCAACTACCATATAGCGACGATTATTTAGCTTCCCTAACGTATATATATTGCGATTCACTCCCGGCAAATGCGTCATCGTTCGTCCGACACGCCCCCGACTCGTTGATTTATCCAAACTCGATGGACACAAACGACATATCGTTTTCGTTATTATTAAACGAAAATTAGAAGCGCGTTTCTACCTATCTGTTACGGAAATTGCAACAACGTAGAGAACCGGAACAATCCTCGTTCCTAAATAAGTATTTTACGATACGAGACTCTTATCAAAGCTCGTAATTACTCGTCGTGGCGAGTAAACGATGCGGGCATCGTTTATCTCGACTCTTAGTGAAAACGCTTGGGAAAATTGCGAAAGAATCGCGATTATTGCGCAGGTTGTACGTCCCCCTTGTTCGTTTCGAAAGAATGATCGTAAAAAAAGATGTTGGTAATATTTTATCAGCCACGTATTTGGCATGTTGAGCGTCGGAGTAAATCGTATATATTCGTATCGTGATACATATCCGCGTGTTATGTAGAAAATTATTGAGGCCGATACCTCAACGTCGATAGCGATATCTCTTGAAGTGAAACCACAGCTGAAATATATTGTTGTGAAACTGACACCTGAAGCCACGTTTGTAGGAATATTCCCATTCTCGATTCACGATCTTGAAGGCGATGTCCTCGTAAGGTGGTCCCGCGTGAAAACGAAGATTCGCGAAATCTTTGTTGTCCGCGCAGGGTGTCTGAAAAAAATATCGAAAATAAATATTTGCTATTGTTCAAAAACTTGTAAAATACAAAATAAAATCGTCGTTACAAAATTACTATGACGAAAATTGATACTATTGAAAATATATTTAAGACTACGCGAATTAAACTTACCAAAAAGTATTCCGGTGTAGTACTCTTGTCGATTAGATCCGGATAGAATATGTTGAATTTATAACCCTGGACGATCTTCGGTGGTGGATTGTCCATGTCGTAATGAGTCTGATTATATTTGTTCCACTCAAAACCAGTGTGAACACGATTGAAGTAACGTGGCTTTCGTGGTCGATACTTGTCGGACCAGAGATAAATTTGCGCCTCGAGCGACGATTCGACGCTAAATTGCGCTTCGTCCGAGCTCATGTTCTTTCGCGCTTCTCGGTCCATAGCTTGTTCCTCCGAGGTCATTACGCTCTGAACTTTCCCACCTGTTCGAAGAACTTGAAGTCTCGCGTACTCCAAACGTCGCACATCGTCTTCATCCAGAGTGACGATGGTTCCTGGCTCGAGTTGCGACTGCGTCATGTACTTTGGCGAATAACCGCCGGACTCGTAAGCGCGACAAGATTCGGATATCATTTCGTCCGCCGCATTCGAGCTGTCTTGCTCATCGCTGAAAAATAGAAACGAAAAATTTAGTCAAATTATCTATTTTTCGTGAAGAAGCGACGAGTTTACTTTTTATTCGTTTATTTACTTTGAATCAGAATCTTCCGCCTTTTGTCGCATCGTGCTAGTTCCTGGCTCTTCCGATTTTACTCCCTCGTCTTTGTTACCTTCGGAACCTTCGGCTTCGCTGTCGCTCCTCGCTACACCCTGCTCCGCGATTAGAACTTCGAGTTTTTTACGTAAATTCTCCTGATGTCTGTCGCGCAAGCGAGCTCTCGCCATATGAGCTGTATGACGAAAAAAGAAAAATTATTATTTCTCGTTATAACATGTTTTTTTGTGCTTTGGGAGTAAATGAAGCTTTTACAAAAGAATCCAACGACGAAACGTACCTTTCAATTGCGAGAGTAAACTTTCCCAATAACCGATATCGACTCTCTCCAATTTACCCGAAATTTTCGTTTCTATTTGCGACTGAAGAGCTTCCAACTGAGCCGCGGTCTTCCCTTTGAATATCGCCGTTACGTCTTTGGCGACGGATTCGTGGATCCCCTCGCGGCGACCGACGGCTGGAAAAATCGAAAGAAAAATTGTTAAGAACCATATTTTCGTTCCAAAGTTATTATTTCTATCGATCATTGCCAAAGGCTTCCTTACCAACTTCGTACTCGGACCTCTCTAGTTTTCGCAACTTGTGCAATTCATCCTCGACGATAACGGTAATATCGTTCCAATAATCGAGATTCTTTCCACGTTCCAGTTCCTTGTAAACGTTTATATCCTCGATAAGATCCTCCAAATCCTTGACATTCAAGCCTCTGAGATACGTGTAAGGTTCGTGCATCTCGACGGCATCGACTTCCTCTTCGGCGCTTATGTATTTTGCGAGAAGATCGATGGGTTTCGCTCGTCCGTCCTGTATTCTTATTCTGGATCTCAATCTCGCCTGTTCCAAGTGAAATTGATCCTCCTGCCTGGACCATTGTTCCAATTGGGCAGCTTCTTTTCCTCGCTGTAACATCGTCATCTCTTCTTCTCTTTGCTGCCTCTCTAATTCGCGCTCCTGTCTTCGTTTCTTCACTTTCTCTAATTCTCTTCTATTCTCCTCCTGCTTGTATCTGTTTCTTCTCTCGAGTTCTTCTCTGCTCACTCCGAGCAAACCTTCTTTCTCTAATTTCTTGGACCAAACGAAGGTCGATAGAAGATTACCATCGCCGAATGGATTATCGGTGTTTGTATAATGAAGGTAATCATTGTCCCAACCCATTCTTTCCTTTCTCTTACGCTCTTTGGCCTCCTTCTTCTTTAAACGCCGAAGTCTCTTCTCCTCCGGTGTCTCGGTTGCTTTCATGACTTCCTTCTGACGACGACGTTCTTCCAATTGTTTTTGCCTCTGTTTCTGAAGTTTTTCCAACAACTTTGTGGAATTTGACGAAGAGTTTGACGAGCCCGAGGAAGAAGAATCACCGGAGGAAGACGATGATGATGTTGATGACGACGATGATGATGATGAGGATGAGGACGAGGACGAAGATCTACGGCTCTTACGTTTTCGGTGTTTGGATGATTTCTTGCGTACTGGCGTTGGCGAAACATCTTTTCTTTTCGATTTTTTCTTCGTATCTCTGGACTTTTTCGATTCTTTGTGTTTATTTCGCGAGCGACTCGAAGAATCTCTATCCCGCTCGTTCTTTCTATGCTTCGAATCCTCCTGGTGAACCCGACTATGCCTGTCTTTCGATCGCGAATTATAATCGTCTCGCCGCGAATGTCTCTCCATTGTTAATCAGTAACGTTAATGAAAATTCGATAAAAAATGACAAACGTAAATATACGTCGGGAGTTAACCTAAAAGTCGCACAAACATAATTAACACCGAGGTCGCTGAGGTGATCCGAACTGCCATCTTGGATTTTGCATCACCCAGCTGTTTCCGGCACAAAGATGATCGACCGAGCAACTCAAAGAACAGCCACGAGATGATATTACGTTGAACAGACCGGTTAATCCGACTAATGAATTTATGAACCTTCCATTGCAGTCTATTTCTTTCTCAGCAACAAACAACATCTTGGAATATAATATAAAACGTGAATAAAATTGGAAATGAGCGTTTCTGTGTCTTATAGTCGCTCAACTATTCCGGTAGTTACCCCCACTTCTCGCACGTGACTACATCCGTTAGCTTTGAAATCCGGGACAGCAATATACGTCCCGCGTCCCATACATACACGCCGTCGCACGCGACGATTATTCACTTTTTTTCTCGTTTTTACAAAAGTTTCGAACGTATTCGTTGAATTAAACTCACGGGTTTGTCACAGTGCCTTGGTGAATAAAGATTGTTGTGGATAAAACATCTCACGATGTCGCACATATATTATTCGGATAAGTACTACGATGACAAGTACGAATACAGGTTGGTTTGCCCGATGATCTTTCACTCTTTATCGCTCTCTCCTTCTTTCTCTGCTTCAAGCTGTTGCTTTTGTTTGAATGTACGATACAAATCACAATTTTTACCACAAATTAATCATTTATTCCGACGAATATATCACGATCCGTAATTTTACGGACATCGATCGATCGTGGGTCAAACTTTTCATTCATTGATCTTCCCGAACTTTCTTGTACTTTCGCTTTACTTTGCTACGAAATTTATCAGTCATAGCTTCGGCACGCACGGCCATTTAAATCACCGGTCCAGTATGATTTTTTATTCTCCTTTTTTCCACATCTTTATCTCAATCGGTCTCGTAATGAACAATTTCAACTCCCAGCTATCGTCGAACGAACATTTTTTTAAATACCAAAAGAACATTACTCGCTCCATTGCGTTAAATTGTAAGGGAAAAATATTGACGAAGCTCTATTAATATTTTTACCGTTATTTTTATTTCAGGCATGTCGTTCTGCCTCAAGAGCTCGCTAAATTGGTGCCAAAGACTCATTTGATGTCCGAACAAGAATGGAGAAGTATAGGAGTTCAACAGAGCCAAGGATGGGTACATTACATGACTCATCAGCCTGGTAAGCTCGAGCCATCCTAATTTTTTCATCCAAGAAACTTTTAAATGTCGACCGTCATTGAAAAATTGTATAAATCGTCTAAAACTTTTTTCAGAGCCACACATTCTCCTCTTTAAGAGAAAAATCACTACTCCACCGCCGGAAATGTAACCCTAACCAAGCGCAGAATCGATGCGACGCTTTGAATAAATATCGTCCTAGTTTTCTATCCAAGAGCTCGGTGACCTGATCAGAAATGGAGAATAATCGTCATCGCAACAATAAATCGACAAAAAAGTATTCACATAGGATTAAGATTTCGCTCTTCGTAGCAGTTTTTATTTCCGTCGGAAGAAACTGCTCAGATTTTTCGTAGTATTGATTATTATGGAAAACGTTAAAAAGAAGAAAAGAAAAAAAAAAAAAAGAGACAAAGAACTGAAGACGCCCTAAGAATCCGTGTTAATCGTACATCGAAAAGCGTAAGAAAAAAAAAAAGAAAAAAAAGACGTTACTATCTCACCACTGGGCTCTTAACGAGTTTTTCTGTACATATGTCTATAAAGTGCCTAGTTGTTAAATGCCTTTTCATTTCTCAATGCGTGTCTTGGCACCGCGAAGATGCGCGAAAGAAAAAGAAAACTTATCAATTTAAGCGCATACTCGAATAAACCAGAAAGTCCTCATTTATGTGGTATTATTATTATTATTATTATTATTATTATTGTTGTTAATCTAGTAGATCAGTGCCTTTTTTTTTATCACGAATAACATTACTCGCTTTGTTCAAACGTGCGAGTTAGCCTCGTGCGTTGGTCTCTCTTTTTAAAATAATTATTTTAATTACAACGAAAACCACAAAAATTGTATTTACCCGTAAGAAAATACATTTGTACTTTAAAGAGTCCAAATTCATACCAGGGCACGCCTCTCGTCCGTACGACGGACAAATTTTTTTATAATTCTTCTTAGGGACATCTGTTCTTTAATTGGCAGCGTTTGTATCGGGAGAATGTAATTGAAAAAAGTACTCTCGTAATCGCAGAGTTTGAAACTAAAGGGCAAAGGCTATAAGCGCGTGCCATGATATTCCGATAAAAACATGGAATAAACGCGAAAGTTTCGCGCGACGATAGAACTTTATAACCGGGCCATCTATTTCCATCAGTTTTTTTTTTTTTGCATCAGTGCAAAGTTGCGAATGGCTGAATATTCCCGAGTCTTATTATTAATCCATTAGTCCGGAAAATATTTACACTCTCGTTAAGATTTTTAAAGAACGGTACAACATACTATACTCTTTTTTCTTCTTCTTCTTCTTCTTCTTCTTCTTAAGCTTAGTATTACGTCCCCGAGAATTTCTCGATAATCTCATATTTATAAAAATCATTCCTACGGTGTGTTTATAAAAACCGGCGGATCGTCTCGTTTCCTCGTGATCGTTTTGCTCATTTTCATTTTTTTTATACCATTAATTTTCCCCTATTTCTAAGCTCAGATTTAGAGGATAAAATCCAATTGAAAATTAACAATGTGCCTCAAAACGTCGAACCGTTAAGACGCCACTAGAACTTGTAAAAACAAAAGCATTCGCCTCGTGATACTTCTGATCATCGTCGCGAGTATTGTTAATTTCATTATAGAGAATCAATAAAGATATGATGTTTTGATTCGAAAATTTCCTCCGTTTATTTAATCCCGGACCTTAAGGACCGTTCAGCGGAAATAAATGTATCTTTCATTTCCGTCGTGGTCGATGAAACACGACGTTATACGCTGTAAAGTATCTTTTTCTAACGTATTACGAGAGAGTGACGTCGAGTCACTTATTAATATGAATTAGGGGCTCGTTTTATTCGACGAATTAAAACATAAGCTCTAACTACTAAAAACAAATATATCATTCCTACTTTTTTATCCGAAGGACAAATTGTTTGATCGTTTTTTATACTTTTTCTTATTTTCAAGCACATCGGCCACAACTTCCGGTATAAAAATATTTCAAAGAAGGCGTAGGCTAACGATCGATGATACAAGAATACGCAGAGTGGAATTGCTCGTTACGTGTGTACCAGGATAGTTAGGAAGAACGCTTCGAGCGTCGTAATTCTTTTAATTTCGCATTTTCAATTGGTTAACAACGCTGCGCTCACCTGTACAACAACGGCGTCTTCAAACTGGAATACACCAGATATCTTCGGTTCGTCTTCGCATGAAAACTACTTCATCTATAAACATCGACACGTGAGTTATAAATTTGTCTTGCATTACTGTACGCCACGTACAAAGCCCGCGCATAGCATAACTCTGATAGCAACGTGTACAAAACTATATCTCATTTTTTTTCAGTTCCCGTATTTCCTGGTACGTCGTTGTCCGTCTAAAAATCTCTTAAGATTGTTCGTTCGCACTTGACAATGACGATGGAACGACTACCAAGAATCGATCAGCCAAGTCTCTCGACGTTCTACAATAAGCCGATAGCTCATGAATTATGATCAGACTCTTTACGATTTTTGTGATCATAAGGCTCGTACTACCGATCAGATTGTTTCTCCAATTTCAATGAGAAGGCAATGAGTTTGAACACTGGATTAATTGGGAACTCGTCGCGTATTTCGCCACGGATAACATTTTACGAATTTGTATCAACGAAATGCTCGATTGGGTCTAATAGTGTCCTTGGCGAGTATGTAAAATTATATCTCCATGATATTTCCTGTTTCTCACAACGTTTGACATCCGTCGCAATCTCCCTGTCTCTTTCCCTCTCTCACTCTCTCGAAGCGTCGATGCGTTACGCACGCAAGAATTTAATGTAAAAAAAAGTGTCTCGCGCAACGTTGACCTCCCGGTAATTAAATAAAACTATTATCGCAAGACTTAATGCGTCGAGCAGAGGCGAGAAGATTATGATGTACGAGCGTGGGTGCGATTCAACATTTGTGCGTCAAAATCAACAATACGACAGTAATTTCCCACAGTAATCTTGACGAGTTACGAATAAATTAGAACGTCGGTAATACGTGACGCACTAAAAGGTTTCGTTGTAAATACGCACGTCGACTAGTTATTATATCACCACACTTGTCCGACCCTGTTCTTCAATCTCGCTTACTTTTTTGCAGTTTCCAAAAGCCGGACCCGCGAAGAGCCTGTGAAACACATTTACGTACACGCATACACGTGTAATCGGGGACTCCCAACAAAAAATTTACATCCCACATGGCAATTGTACGAGGCACAGAGAAATATAATACAGCACGAGACTCCAAGAGACTCGTTAAAAGTATTGAATTCTCGCGAGGCACGTCCGAGTCGTAAAAAAAAAACAATGACAAAGGTATGATTTTCGATACATCGTATCTGAAATAAGTTGTTTGTTTCTTTTATCGCGCTATATGACAAAAAGAGCGCGTCTTCGTCCCTAGGAAAAATATACAAATTAACTGAATCATACATTTATTATAATGAAGACACTCAAGCTCATTCGCGAGTCAATCTGCCGGGAATGGCGAATCTTTTATCGATTATAATACCTCGGTGCGAAAATCTCGCATAATAAATCGTGAAAATAATTTTTTACGATACGCACGGTAATTAAATCGTACTAAGAAAGTTTCTTACGATTTGATACAACGCGGAATTTAAAAATAGCGAGTTATGATTATTATCATTATCGTTAGGCGGCAATAATAAAATATGAGATCACTGGACACTCCCGCGGTACTCAAACTGAATATTCGAGTAGCTTTGCGAGTGGCGATGTGAGTCGTTAAGTGAGCGTTAAGATGCGAGCTACCATAACTCGCTGGGTATAGAATATAAAGTAGGAAATATTACAAACTATATATTCTACGGTTCTTCATTTTAGACAACGAAGCTATGATTGTTATTATCCGTAGAGCGCCCAAAGATCCGTGTAAAATAAGACGTAAGGATCTATGCACGGTGTGTTGTGAAAGCAAACTGGCGATTGTATCCACACGATGATGAATAATCCGCTGGAACGTTGATGGATCCTGAAATCATATTAAACTCATGGTCATTCTCCATGCATATAAATGACGAAATGATTTCCGCTCACTAACGCAATCCGATCGTAGGACATCGATGCTTTGTACTCGATGTAATTGCTCCGACTTTAGGTGACGCAATAATAAGAAAAAATCTAACGTGTGTGCACGTGTCCGTGTGTTATAGAAACAAGCCGAAAGTGTGCAAGAGCGGTCGGGCGAGTCGCGCGCCCACCTCGGACTTTTTTGAGGGATCGAGGCAGCGACGCGTGGGTGGATCTACCGAGCATGCGTTAGCCCTTGACGCTTGATCTCGGAACCAGCACTAGGCCGTTACATTCGCAAAATGTGATACCAGGCCGGATGAATTTAATATCTGAAAAATAACGAAACCATGATGCGAGAAAAAAAATGGAGAAATATGTGGCTCATGGAAGTTTTAATAAACGATACAATTGTCAAGGAAATTTAGAAAAAGTCTCGTAATTAAATTAAACTTTCCTTCTAGCGTCTCTCTATTTCTTGATAAACGAAAATACAGAAATGAAGATGACCAAGAATAATTTTACGACGACAACCGAGCGAAAGGACACAAATGTTTTAAGGTACGTAACGACTGGAGTTGTTCCATTTTTATTGAACATGGTTATTTTAATACGATAAAGATAAGAAGACTGTGTAAATGGAAACTGATAAGAACTCATTCGACAGTATTTAATCCTATTTCCTCTGGCCAACTGAATTTCCTTTATGACACGAATTGATGAATTCTAGCAAATAATTCATTACAAAATTTCTACAATGTTAGGCATCGGTTAGATGAGAAAAAAAACATAATTGGTTGTTTGCTAATATTCCCTCAAAAAATTCCTTCTATCAAGAACGGTCCAAAGTTTGCTCGAATCGACCGTCCCTGCTAGAATCGAGTACTGCTTTTTGCGCATGCTCACTCGATCATCAACGAGATCCACAGAATCCCTTGGCACGTAGTATATCGTAAATAACGGTGTACAGTCGTGACATTATAGTCGGGCATGTATATAGTATATATATATATATATATATTTATACGTATCGTATCAACGTGCTCACCGAAAAGCGTCTGGCATAAATGCGTGATAGTACGAAGCCGGCTGCGGTCCCGCGATTCACTCAAGAAGGAGACGGTCCCGTGTTGGGCTCGATCGTATTGTTTTACGCTCCATCCAACCAGTCAGGGAGCAACAGCCTCGCGAGTGGGTAACGCAAAAGACCCGCTGCCAAACGCTGCTGGCTGTTTTCTTTTTTTTTTTTTCGTTTCATTTTTTCTTCACATTTGTTATACGCTGATTCCCTTCGCGCCTCGTACACGTTCTTCCTAGGCACGAAAAAATACAAATTTTAGTGTTTATCATCTCGTTACTACGCGCCCAGTGATTTTTCGATTAAAAGAAGAAATTATATAGTCGTAGCGACTATAATAGCGGTGAGCACCGAGTGTTTCTGTGTATTTTACATTTTAATCGTATCTATCGGTATTCTTATCGAAGCGAGAAGTGCAATTTTTCCTCGAGTCGGGTTCGATGCGGTCTATTAAGTTCGTTTGTTTATTTTTTCCTGTTGCTTCTTTCCCGTCTCTCTTGTAATTGCCGTGAGCGATGATTCGCGACCGTAGTCTTTGTCGAGAGAGTCAATAAATCGCGGTATCGCTCCGCGATCGCGCAGGCCCGAATATTTGATTTATTTGCTCGATTCGTCTTTATGATTTATCGACTCTTCGTTTTATTCGGCGAATCCCGGTGTCCGAGGAAAGTACAGCAACGGGCTGTTCGTTACGCCGCTTAAAGTATTTCGTTGATGGATGAACGTAATTTCTCATTCGTTCGTCAATATTTACAATTCGTCCGATCGATCATTGTACTCTTTATCCAAAATCTGTAATAATGTTATTGAGACACGATGAAATAACGAAGGACCGTTTAGCATTATCGAAACTATAAAATTACGTTATTTCATACATCGACGATCGGATTATCGCGATAGTAACGGATCGATGTCTTACCGTGCAATACGAGAACAACTTTCATTTTTTGTTACCCTGCACCGCGACATAATATCACGGTTGGTAGAAGATTTTACTTCGAGACCCTGGTCGATCGATCTTCTACGTTTATACCAATAAATCGTCCACATTTCGTCCAATCGAGGCCAAAAAATTTTCTACAAAAAACATACAATGTTGATGAACGAATAATTATAATAAAAATAAATAGAGTTTCGATTGCAAATATTTCATAAATGTTTCCAAGCGTATTACGTTTGTCCACGGAGAGTAAATCTTATTTTTCGTTTTCGATTTGCCGCAATAATTAATTCATCAAATTTCACCATCCAAACGTTATGAAATTCTCCATGGCCAAGAGCCTTTTACAGACAGGTCGATATTTATCTCGACACTGCCACTGGTAAACACGGCTTGAATAATACGCGTGTACACGTGCCGCTGTGCCAGTGAGCGTAAAGAATTTCTCGCGCTCGCTCAGATGTACAGTTATAATCGCGTGAAGATAAAATTCGCGGTGCCGTAGTACATTCCGTATGAAGAAAGTACGGTCGAGAACGGAATACGATAACTATACGTAACCGAACGTATATGGCGTTCATCGTCGCGAGGGTCATCCAAAAAAGCATAAATCTGAAATAAAGAAATTTCAATAATTAGATCAAATGAAACCAACATACACCAAGTGTACATAGTTTTAAAACCATTCTCGTGTAACATGCGAAATTGTTATTTTTCTAGATTTTTCCCTCAATCGATCATGTCTGGGGAAATATTTAATTTAGTTATGATACTTTCGATTAAATTTTACGTATGTTGTTTTTTTTTCATTCGGGATATTTAGCATCTGGGCGGAAAGCCAATTGTTATGGATATAAATTTCAAGACGAAGCTTATCGTCGATAAATTGCTCGACAGTTGCGTAAATAAAAATTGAGCGATTCTCCATCGTTTTTGTACAGAAAAGGAACATAATATTTTTAATCCGACATTCGAATAAAAGCCGATAAATTTCTCGGTGATGATTCATTGACGAGACGATAAAAAATGAACGATAAATTGAAGAATCAATTAATTTCACGACACTCTCGAAAATTGCCATTTACAATGTTTTGTAATCTTCGTGTGTGCAGAGAAAAATTGTAAAAAAAAAAGGCGTGCGCTGACTTACGAAAGAAAAAGGCAATAAAAAAAGGAAAAAGCATCATGGCTCGCCCCAAGAGATGGAAGAGTTGCATCTCGGAAAATTTACTGACGATGCTCACGGTTTTCGGTGTCATCGCCGGTGTCGTGCTCGGTTTTACGCTGAAATCAGTGAAAGAAGAAGGATGGACGCCACGTGAAATAATGTACATACAATTCATCGGTGATATTTTTCTGAGGATGCTTAAAGCATTGATTCTACCTCTGATCGTTGCGAGTATCGTTAGCGCAATCGGTTCTCTGGATTTAAGCTTGTCCGGTGAGTAACGACAACGAATTCCTCCACCATTCGGACAATAGGATATGAAAAATTGGAACATGAATTTTGTCCTACGTAAGAAAAAATTGTATTAATGTAAAGATATAAATAGAAAATAATATTTTTCATACATAGGAAAAATTGGAATGAGATCGATATATTACTACGGAACGACAACGATAACCGCGGTCATACTGGGTATTTTTTTGGTTCTCGTTATTCGACCCGGTCATTTGGCCTCGGGTACATTGAGTTTGAATACTCAAGACGAATTGGCACCCACTCGAAACGTCACCACTGCCGATACTCTTCTCGATCTCATCAGGTACCAAATAATCTGGAACACGGGATAATTATTATTTTCGAGAAAAGATATTAACGGAGAGATCCTAATAATAGAAAATAATCCCAAACTTATTATATAGGTCGAAGTAGAGATAACATTTTTTTCCCCCGCATATAATAATTGCCATAGTATGCCTATGTTTTTATACAACACGTGTACTTTTCTTAGTAGCGAAAAAAAAACTGGATAATGCCTTATCGTTTATCACGATAATTGTATTTCTTTTTGCACGAGTCTATCGTGTAGTCTGAACGACCGAATATGGAATCTCGTGATAAGAATATTCGTTAAAATTTGTCCGTTACGTCATCCTTCTTTAATCTCTCGTTTTCTTTATTTCGCAGAAACGTTTTCCCGCCGAATCTGGTTCAGGCTTGTGTCTCCAATGTGAGTTTATATCGTTTGTCGGTAGCTTTAAGAAAACGATCGTTAAATATCCACTATCGTCCCTCTTCGCTGGCCTCGTTTATCAAACGTACGGTATAGCGTAATTGGCAATGTGATATTTTTTACTGTCTGATAACGATCCGGCCAAATCTGCATCTATCGTGTTTTATCGTTCGAAATTCGAGGCTCTTCTATTCCCGATGCTATCCAACTTTAGACAAAAACAAAACGATTATTCGGGACATTTAAAAGATAAAATACTCGAGACACGATATAATGGAACGAAAACAAAAAAATAATGATTAATCTTTTATGCTTTCAGTATCGAACGGTTCTTATAAAACCTGAAAATAAATCGGAAGAATTTGGTAAGTCTGCGAGGAATTAATTTACAATACCCGATTAACGAGTGAAAACTTTTTCATTCGAACAAATTTCGCTATCGGTAATGAAGTAGTCGAAACATTCGTTTCTTCTTACGAGCCGTGATTGCCACCCTCGTTCTCTTAAATATTCTAGAACGTTTTTATCAAGAAAACGAATGGAAGAGTAACCTTCGCATTTCATTATCAATATTTTGCTCGTAACACGAGCATTCGTCTTTTTTTTTACGATGAGATAATTGGGTCATCACGAGTGTGTGCGAAGATCATTTCACGTACAGAACTGAAACATTTGAAGAAAAAAAATGGTACAGCCGAAATCACATTCTCCGAAGCACAATTTCGGAAAATCCTCTGTATATTCATTTCGATGTGTCCACTTTCGCGAGATAACGATAAAATCCAATTTGATATCGTAACGATTAATTATAAAATAATAATACTTTTCATTTGCAGTGAACGATATCAATAATTGGGAAATTGACCATGAATATTCCGGCGGTACAAATACTCTCGGTCTCGTCATATTCGGCATCGTACTTGGTATCACCCTTGGCAAAATGGGACCTCAGGGAAAGCCTCTTTTGGACTTTTTCAACGCTCTCTCGGACGCGATGATGATTATCACGAATTGGGTTATCTGGTGAGGCATCCGCGATCTGTAACGATCATAATTTCTTCAACGATATATATATATATATGTGCTTCCTCAATTAATTACGTTGATTTTAATCACCTTTAGGATCTCTCCGATCGGAGTTATGTTCCTCGTTGCCTCGAAACTCCTCGAGATTAACGATTTCGCTGCTATAGTCGGACAATTGGGCATGTACTTCATGACCGTATTGCTCGGTCTGTTCCTTCATGGATTTGGAACACTCTCGATCATTTATTACATTTGTACGCGGACGCTGCCTTTCAAAGTAATTGGTCAGTTGGGTCAGGTGATGGTCACGGCTTTCGGAACAGCATCGAGGTAAAGAAGATAATAGCCTACACAATTCCGGAGCGACTAAAATCTTAGATAGACGAAAATTCATAAAAGAAACAGCATTCTTATGATTAAATGAATTTTACGAATCTTACCTTTTCGTTTTCATCTTATCGCAGTTCCGCAACACTGCCAATTACGCTTCAATGCTTGGACAACATGGGTAACGATCCTCGTATAACGAGATTCGTCGTACCGATCGGTGCCACGATAAATATGGATGGTACGGCTCTTTACGAAGCTGTGGCTGCTATTTTCATTGCACAAATTCGAGGTGTCGAATTAACTCTCAGCAAAGTCATCGGTGTCAGGTAAAAATATAAAATAGTCATTTTCTCGTCCCGACAAAATATCTCAAAATGAGAATCGAAACGAGATGATGATCATTGTACAATTTTCACTAAAAATTCATTGTTTTTGTCCGTAAAGCGTAACCGCGACAGCGGCTAGTATAGGAGCAGCAGGAATTCCACAAGCTGGGCTTGTAACGATGGTAATGGTATTGGACACTGTTGGCCTACCAGCTAAGGACGTAACATTAATTATAGCCGTCGATTGGCTTTTGTGAGTTGATTTTTCTTATACTTAAAAAATATTTTCAACAGGATTGTTAATCATTTTTCTTTCTCTTTTTGCCAATCAGAGATCGATTCAGGACAACGATAAACGTAATGTGCGATGCTCTCGGTGCTTGCATTATCGAGCACATGAGTAGGGGAGAGCTCGACGAAGTAGCAGGAAGAGATTTGGAGGAAGCGGTCGAACTGGCGCATCTACGAAAAGTCGATGCTTAAAATATCTTTGAAAGAGGACGACTACTTAAGAATTGTCATACGTAAACAGTCGAAAAGACTGTCCGAGAACATTTTTCAGTCGATTAGGATTTTAAAAACATATTGCATAATAAATGACCGATCTGTAAGAATGATCGAAATAATAACGTATTACTGTGTAATACTAATTCACTTAAGCCAAATACGCGAATACTCATTTGTGTATTTTGCACCAACATTAAAATGTCGATTGCATTTTTATAAATCAACGAAGACTCGATTTAAATGCGGCTGATAAAGCGCATGACAACGTTTTGGAAAACATGAATTAATATTCACTGTTTAAATATATATATATATGTGTTTGTATATGTACGATACACAGTTAGGACAAACAAATTTCCGAGTGCCGATTGTACGTTATAAAATTAATTAAAGACGCATCATTAATTTCTAAGTAAGCTCTGTGCCACCGTAACTAGGCAGGTAATGATATACTTGTATCCACCGTGAAGCCAATTTTATAGAAATATAAATATAACAGCGGTTCATATACATATGCGATGCATCGATAACTTTCTTACATCTTTATCTTATATCCGTCTCGATCTTTAGTAAAGTGTATATTTGCATACCTGAATAAAAAATAATTTGGTAAAAAAAAAAGATTAGAAGAACTTGACGCCTTCATTATCGTCGAATATAATGAGCTCGGCCTTGCCGTTTGCTTCCAGGGTCCGTAAGGATCTTACGAGCACCTCGTTGTCTAAACCATGGAATTCTGGAAAGATTTTATCGAGTTAGAAAGTAATTTTGAGAAATGTTTTTTGGAGTTTGTAGAAACTAATGTATCGTTTATATATTCTCGCTCGCCTTGTTCCGTGGTATCTTCTCCCTGGGTCAATTCGAACAGTGTACAGACAGATCCTACGAGTCCTTTTTCCTGAGCCCAGTTATAGATTATATCGCCCCATTCTTGGAACGTGTGCCAGTATACCAACCATCTCTGCTTGGTCTTGTCCAAGGAACAGGCATTGTCGGATTTGGCTAAATCTTCGAGTATCAGTAAAACCATCTCCGGAGATAATTTTCCTAATTGTAAAGTGTTAAGGTGACGTAAAGAATGTATAAGAAGTACGATTCGAAGATTATTTAGATGGGAACTTGTTTTATCGGTAAAGTTTCGACGGTTTGGAACAAAAGGATACTTTTGATGGCAGCGTTATTGAATAACGGACTGGTATGAATTTCACGGATATCCACTGTAGATTCTTTAGTTGCTTTAAAGTAATCAAGCACTAAACTCTTCCACGCTGACAATTGTTTGGCTTTTGTTTCGGCATGAAGTTGGAGCCTGCAAGCGTGCGATCATGAAATTTATGATGCTCTCTTTCTATAATTTTTGTTTTTCCAGAAATCTTTTCGTCATACTATACTAATTCGTTAGAAGCTACGAATCTTATTATTGTACAATAATGGAGAATTGTTATCGGATGGATCACGGTTCACACGAAAAGTACGCGAGTAAATCGCATACAAGGGAGTAATACAACTTACGTGAAAAATGGTGGAAAACTGTATTGCCAAGGCCATTCTATTTCCGTCATTGTTGCAATAGTAATTGGTAAATGACACGATTATGTGCAGTTCTGAATTTTGATTGTTGACAAAACAGTATAAATTAAGGGTTATGTCAATTCGATGTTTCGATAACCGATGTTTACGATAATCGATTATTTGATGTCGACACAAAGTAAAATAAGAGAGGATGAATTGAAAATTTCCTGTATAACACTAAAATTCAGTTTTTTTCAGCTTTTGAGCGATAAATTAAAACAAATCGGGATTCAAAATGTCATATTGGCGGTGTACGAAAATTTTGTATACGTAGAGTCGGCATTGTCATTGCCGCTCTTATCAGCGCGACTTCATTGTTAGACGAGATATATCTGGTAACTCGGTCTCCCACATGCTGGGCTGGCGCTCTCATCTATCGGTTTCCGCCTTCTTCCCGGAAGCTAAGGCAGTAGTTCGAGGGACCCCAGAGTGAGAGCGCCACATTCAGCCTGTAGCAGAGCGAGAAATCGCACTGATACAAGCGGCAACGACAGTGCCGATTCCACAGATAAATGTTTGGTCGTACCATCTAGCGAATTGCCCGCGTATCTTTATTATCATTACGCTGTCTATGAAATAAGCTGTTTAGTTCTCTCTCCAATATTGTTATTTTCGTGGTTTTGTAAATTCTTCCAAGCATGCTCGCATCTAGATAAAAACGGAATTTCCACGGACTTGTCGAGTTGTCATATTACACGCTCAAAGAACAGGGTGCGGTGGGGGGCTCGAGTGAAACGAGAGAGAGTATATGGTTAATAGGCGAGAAACAGCTAAATGTCATGTGTGGCGGTGTTTCGTACAAGCTGTTGTTAATATTTATCCGGTGATCGTTCGTGCCATTGTCTCGATCAACGTTTCAAGTCCATCGTTATTGTCACAGTGTCGTGTATTATCCGTGAAACGAAGTGTTTAATGTTCAAAAGTACAATATCGAGGATGCAATGCCCGCGCGTAGAAGACGATGTAATTCGGAGCTAGATAATGACTTCGTCATAACGACTTCAAACAACGACTACAACAGTGTCAATAGTGTCAATCAACACCAGTATTACAATGGAAGAGGAACTGTCGTAGGAAAAATACATAACAACGAAGCTTCGAGAGAACCTGAAAAAACGTTACCAGTAGTCATGACGTCACGCGATCGTAGCAACGAATTTGCAAATGCGATAAGAACGATGCAGGGCAGAACGGTCGCTCGGGCGGCTGTTCGAAGTCCTCGTCAAGCCCGACACATACAGAGTTACTCCAATTTCATGATGATAGCTCAAAACATTGGAAAAAACATTGCCAGCACCTATGCAAAACTGGAGAAACTAGCTATGTGTAATAAGATTTCCAGATTATTTCCTCTCTTTAAAATATCTCATTGAATGCTAATTGCAACAAAATTACATGGGCGGAAGAAACTTGCTGTTGAGGTTATGCGATGCGCCTCGTATAAATATTTGTCCGCTGACAAATTTTCGATCATTATTTTCAGAGATCGATTGAGTTTTGGCGAAAACACAGATTCTCCATTCTTAATCACTACACTTTTAATTCCGTGAATCAAGCAAATTGAATCTTTGTTCCAAAATCTCAGAATGCTTTAAAAAATTTATTAACTTTTGCATATCATTCGTCGTGTAACGTTCCGCTGATTGATAAACTTTTCAAATATCGCATCGGTTTAAACGGGATATTTTAATTTAATAAACCTTTTGGCAATAACTTTGGTACAATCGTCATCGCTTCTCTCGTACTTTATGTTTCAGTGGCAAAAAAGAAATCTATATTTAACGATAGACAATTAGAGATCGAAGAACTCACAAATATCATAAAAACCGACCTGAGCAGCCTCAACAAGCAAATAGCTAAATTACAGGAATTAGGAAGAAAACAGAGAGAAGGAAATTCCCAAGGTCATCATATAGCTTCTCACTCGTCGTCCGTGGTCGTCGCCCTTCAATCGAAACTTGCTAATATGTCTAATCACTTTAAAAGTGTTTTGGAAGTTCGTTCGGAGGTTAGTAACTTTTCTAACTTTTGTTATTTCACAAATTGACGATTTAATCGATCGATTGTACGTTTATCAAGAATATGAGAGAAGAACAGAGCAGAAGGGAACAGTTTACGCAAGGTTCCGTGTCGAGAATGTTGCCTCCCAGTGTAACTTCGAGTAAGCAGGGTTCGTTATTGCTTCTCGAACAGGACAATAGTACATCCGTTAGCATTGACCTTGAACCTGGAATGGAACAGCAAATGATGATGCAGCGTACGATGCGAGACGATACTGTATGTTGTTTTACCAACTTTTATAAAAAAAAAAAAAAAAATGGAAGAGGAATATAATTAAAGACTTTCCTCGTTTTCATCGATTATAGGATTCTTACGTTCAATCGAGGGCGGAAACTATGCAAAATATTGAATCAACGATCGTTGAACTCGGAGGAATATTTCAGCAACTTGCACATATGGTCAAAGAACAGGAAGAAATGGTCGAGAGGTAAAACAATTTTGCAACAAACGTTATTTGTAGTTGAAGATCGATCGAGCGAAATTTAATCGTCTTAATTTTATTAACGTCTCGAAACTCGTTATATATTTCCTTTCTCACAATTTCAGGATAGATAGTAACATAGAAGATACCGAGCTAAACGTCGAAGCTGCTCATACGGAAATTCTTAAATACTTCCAATCGGTGACAAACAATCGATGGTTAATGATCAAAGTTTTCGGTGTACTGATATTTTTCTTCGTATTTTTCGTTGTTTTTCTGGCGTAAAATCTTCAACGGAAAGAAGAAGAAAAAGAAAGATAAAACTCACCGATATTTGACGACGAATTAATTTTTTTCTGGCAATTTCCATCGTTGATACACATTCATTTTACCTACCACAATATTTCCATATCCGTAGCTCATTATTGAAATGCTGTATAGGAGGCTGAGGACGGTTCGACGATTATATATATACAAAAAATTGTAATATGAGATGTAGCAGGAGACATCCCTGGGGGATATGATCTTATTATAAATATTGTACTATAAACTCCAATGATATTTCACTGCATTCCTCTGTCCCCGGGCGCCAAAGTCGCTACAAGAACGCTTTAAAGAAAAGAAAAAAAAAAAAAC
This sequence comes from Netelia inedita, assembly GCA_964017225.1. NCBI lineage: Eukaryota > Metazoa > Arthropoda > Insecta > Hymenoptera > Ichneumonidae > Netelia > Netelia inedita. The sequence goes on from OZ024921.1 coordinate 5,517,424, forward strand.
GAAACATTGTACGATAAAAAAAGTTTTCAAGTCTTGTATATTCTCGAGATTCTCGTTATTGCGCAGCATCGTTGTAAAGAGCGAAAGAGAATACAATAAATGGAAATATATAATTTTTGAAAGAAATACCTGATCATTGTAAAATTTAAGAAATTTCCCTGGCGAACTTGGTATAAGCGCGTTAGGAATTTTTGAGCGGATCGTGGATCGGTTTTTGTGTTTAATAATTTGTATAATAATAAATTACAATTTATTTAAATTCATTAAAATCATATATAACAATCGCACCTCGGCACTGAGTTACTTACAACCGAAACTCTCGGAATTCTGTCGAGCGAGCTTGTATGAAAAGATTTCATGATAAGCATGTTTTTTTTTCTTTTTTTTTTTTAACCGCTTGTGTTATAAAACAAGACTTACGTCGTTAGGTCCCAACAATTTGCGATAATAAGATATCGTACTTGCGACGCTGTTGATGACTTTCGAAACGTGAAACGAGTTTTGAAACGTGAAAGAGAAGATGAGCAATGGCGCCACTATCTTCGCTGATGTAAATTAATTTTTCACCGTTATATTCTATAATAGGTATTATCTCTGCTTGTCTACTTGTATTACTGTACATTGGAATTGTCGAAACGACTCCTTGCATTCGTTTTGTTTTCATACACAGACATATCAGATTAACGAAAATTCTATCCCACTATAAGTTTTTGTCCAGTGATTCTCCGGACGAGTGTAAGGAACCTGAAAGAGAATGAAATTTCATTAGTGATCCGATTAAAAAGAAAGCGAAATAAACTACAAGCTTCATTCACCGCGATAGTGAAGCGATAACTTAAAAAATATATTCGACGATCCATTCAAAGCAAATCTCGTTGAATCATGAGGCAGAGTGGGCGTAAAAAAAGCACTAGCTACAAGAAAAAATGCGCGGTTTAGAGAAGATAATTCAGTGAGAACCTTAAACGCGGGCAGGCGTTCAACTATTTGGAGTTATTATTATTATTTCCCTCCATAGTGCTCCAAAATTGTCTCACTTTAGAGAAGCGCTTGCGTCCTTGCATGCGTCAAAAAGAAGCAAACAAATCGAGAAAAGTAAACGATTACGAACGTGTATCACAAACTATCGAAAGAAAAAAGTAAAAACATGTAAAAAGATGAAAAAAAAGTCAATCCAAATATCGTGCGTCCAGCTTGTTGGCCCTCTCCATTCCTCTTACTTTGCTCGCTTGCTTGCATGTCCATCGAATCGCACGAACCTTTGTGATTTCGAGCTCTCTGCTGATCTCGATGATGATGATGTTGTTGTTGTTGCTGCTGCTGCTGCTGCTGCTGTTGTTGTTGTTGCTGCTGATGAGGTTGAAAACCGGAGTTACGAAGAGGCGGTAGTGTGTCTTCGCCCCAGGGTGGTGATATTGTGGAATGAGGCGGTGGAGGAGGTGGCGGATGAATACGTTCATTGTGAAAAGGTGGAAAGGCCCGATGCGGTGGATGTCCGTAAGGCGGAAGCATCGGTGGTGATAATGGTGGTGGCGGAGAGCGAGAATTGTCATATCTTCCGGAATTAGGACCGTGAAGAGGAGGTGGCGAAGATAAACGTCCACCGAGTGGTGGAGGTCTCTGGCCGACCTCGTAAGGCGGAATGCCGGAGGATCCGTGAGGTGGAGGTGGCATAAACGGAGGCACCAGTGGACCATAAAGATACGAGGGAGGAGGTGGCAGAGGAACACCTGAAGAACCGGTAAACATTATTGGCGAACTTGATGCCTCAGCTCCTATGAATAATTGTGGTGATGTCGCCGTATCGCCGTTCGCCTCCAAGCCTGTTTTCAAATGAGTCGATATTTCTTTCGTTAAAAAAAATATACGGATTATCATTCATCGTCTTCGGAGCATTAGCTCTCGTTGATGATGGAGGGGGAAATATAACGACGAGTATGCTGCGACGAAAATTTCATTAGTAGAGGGACCATTTCTCATTTTCGAATGATTTACATCGATACTTCATGGAAAAAAGAATTTATGGATTAGAAATAAATTCTATATACGCTGTTTCCATGAAGAATGATGTTTCGGGAGTTTTTGGGGAGATAAATAGTCATTTGGAGAGGTAGAGAATATTAATTCAGGCGGAATAGTTGTAGAATTTATATAGGATGGAAGATGAGAATGAAAAAGGGCATGGAACGACGAGAGTATACATACGGTGAAGCTTCGCGTCAGGATCCGCCTCGTTGAGGTTTTTCTCTATTAGGGTCAATCGATTTCTTAATTGACCTGCTTCCGCCTTGGACTCTTCCAAGCGACGCTCGTTCTGCCGTGCTAGTACCTGTGGACGTTAAGAGCTTAAAGTCATTGAATGTTCGTGGAGAAACGATTGAAAGGCTTTTTTTCTTCTTCACTCACCCAATTCTCATGAGCTTTGGTTTCCAAGCCGGCTATTTGATTCTTGTATTCTCTCTCCTGGTCAACGATCTCACGCTTCAACATTTCTATCTGTTGTCTGAAAGAAAATCATAAATTAATGCGGAATTTCGTAGAATTACAACGAATATTACTCGTTCAAAAAAATACGAGTGATTTACTTATAATTGTGAATTTCATTCTGCATCGTTTGCAACCTTTCGACCGTTGACGAAACTTCGCCCTGTTTTTGCAGCCAGACTGCTTCCTCCCTAGATACGGAAACAATTTGTTCATAACGAGTAAACAACGCTAAAAGGCTCAAAATTATGCAATTGCCGACGAAATTCTCACTTTTGTCGCTGAGCTTCTTTTTCTTTGAAAAAGTTCGACAGAACTTCCACCCTTGTTTCAGCGTCGCGCTTCGCTTTCTCAGCGAACTTGCACTGTTCGCTCAACGACGAGACTTCCTCGTTTATGAGTTTCACGTGCTCTGAATTATAAAAGTAAAGAAGACAATTTTTAATGCTGGCATTGAGAATTATTGTAAAAAGTGGACAATCTTTACCTTCGAGCAATTGATGAGCACCCTCAACTTCGCTCAATCTTATCTTGAGCTCATCGCGTTCCTCCAGAAGTTGGCTAGCTTCGGCCTTGACGCGTGAAACATTGTACAATTTATCGAAATCTAAATTGTTTATGTTCATCTCATTGACGACTTCGATTAAATCTTTGAGCTCCATCTCTTTGCCTTTCAGTTGTTTACGCAAATTTATTCTCTCCGCTGAGATCTACAACACGATGAAGGAAAAAAATGTTTATGACGCTCGATAATAATGATGTGTAATTTTTAAACTCACGTCTTTCACTTGCTTCTCGAAGTGTTCAATCTTCTCCAAGAGAGTGTGCTCCAAGTTGCTCTTAATATTGTTCTGCTGTTTGAGTTCTTCGGTGAGGCGGGTTACTTCAACCTCCAACTGTTCGCACTTTTGCGTCATCGAAGTTAGCTCGGACGTCAGATTGTCATTCTGCAATGAAACGAGGATTAAGTATTCGATTCACTCCCTTAAAAAATAATTTATCTAAAATCTCGAGTGCAATCGAAAAAACAAACCTCAACTTTATCAAAATCATGCTGCTTGAACGAGAACAAAGTGCAAGGACGTGATTGAATAACTCTAATTGTGCTAATTGAACAGTAAGAATTATCGGTTTTACCTCTTGGGCTTTAAGATTGAGAGCATTCGTTAATGCCTCGTTAGCTGCTTGTTGAGCGTTCAGTCTCGTCTGCAAATCCTCGACAGACTGAGCCAAAGGATTGTCCTCGTTGTTAGTCGAGAGAATTTCTCGTAGCATGCGTTCCAGTTCCAAACCCGCCTCCGTCGCGCTTTCTAACTCCTTTTCCAGCATTGCAACTTGATCTTCCAGTTCGGCCTTGGCGGTCTGAAATAAAATATTGAAAAACGTACGCATTTTTGTAACGAGATACAATTAGCCTGTATGAGGGAAAAATCTTCGTTACCTTCGACGCTTCTAGATCGGCTTTCAGTGAGACGACCATTTCGTTGGATCCAAAGGATTCGTCTTCGATGGAGTCCAACTATAAAACGAAATTTAATTATGGTCATTCGTATATATTTTTCTCAGAATTAAGAGAATTAACACTTCGGAATTAAGACTCACTTTAGTTTTCGTAGACTTCAGAGTATCGTCAAGTACTGTGCATTCTTTGCTGCACACTAAAAGCTCTTTTTCCAGTTTATTAATTTTTGCTATATACTGTCCGTCTCTTCGTATATTCTGTAATAAATTTAAAATCACTTGTACATCGAGAATTTATCCATATCGATTGTAATGACGAGTATAATATTTTTTTTTCGTTTATCAACGCACCTCGATATAATAATATCCAAGGGAAAATAGCAATGTCGTGAACGCCGTTATGACGAGGTAAGTCAAAGTTTCCCAATAATTTCGTCCTATTGAGATTACATCTATGATATCCATTTCCTCCTCAACGTGAACATCCTAATGAATCAATTGTAATTATATTTTTCGTCGTAATTTGTTCACGAATGACTAATTATTTTTATTTACCTCTGAAGCGAAATTATGATTTTCGTCAGTGCCTTCCGACTTTTGGCAACTATTGTCGAGTAAACAGACATCGGACGATTCTGTGATAATCGCTGAAACAACGACATTGCGTGAATTATTTGTAATTAATTAGGGTATTTTTGTTGAATTTTAAAACATATAGATTGTCAGTTTTCTTTCAAAAAATTACCCTGTTCTGTATCGAAAGTACTTGGAGGTTCTTCCAAAATTTTCGAGACATCATCGACATTCGGTATTACCGTAGTTGCCTGATTTTCGTTATCGTTTTCATTGGATTCCGTTAATTCGTCAGATTCGGAGAATTTCGATGTATCTACTACCGATTTATCTAAACAGAAAATTGAATAAATATCGATTGCCGACAGATTTCCACATCCTGGTTTACGAACTACTCACATTCGTCAGGCTGAAGACCGCTTCCAACATTCAACAAATTTCTGTTCCCTGGAAACCCATTGAAGCTCGAAGTCTCGTCCATAGCGAAGTTTTCCTTGCCCAGGCCTGATAATTCATCTTGTTTATAGATGCCAGGCTGCACAGGCTCTTCCGTTACAAATTCCCGATCCGTTCGTACATCGGTACTATCGGCAGTGCTTTTAGTTCTATTTTCCTCGTTATCTACATAATTATTATTAATATCGTTATTTACAAAGTTATCCTCATCACTCTCGATTACTTCCGGTTCAATCGAGTCAAGTTTTGGAACTTCCGGAACGTCTGAAACGACCGGAACTTCTGAAACAACCGGAAGCTCCGAAACGTTCGGAATATTCGGAACGACTGAAACTTCCGCAGTAGATTTATCAACGTCGCTCGTACGAGTATTATCGGTAGCAATATTTAAATTAATGTTGGAGTCGTCGATAATCCTTTTTTCCGTTTCAAGATTAGCATCGACAATCTTTTCGTTACTCTCCCATCTCGTTTCAGTTTCAACATCGAAGACTTTTTCGTCATTCGTCGATTTAATTTCCGATGAGTCTGACGATATCACATTATCAACGACTTCCTTTACCAGCAATGGCAGTTTCGACAGACGACTAAAAAGTGGATTCATAACACTTAAATTAGGAGGCACTTCCTCAGTGGCTTTATCATCAACGGATTGTTCGGGCAAAGTTTCGTCTTGGGTGGGAAGAATCTTATCGATCGAATTTATATTTTCAGGCTCTACTGGCGCATTGTTCAAGTCGCTTTGTACGTTCTGTTCTTTTATCTGTTGATTGCTACCCTCCGAACTGATCTGTGTATCCATGGGTAGTGCTCCATCCTCGGTCGTATCTGTTGGGCTCGCTATCACAGGAATTCCTCCATCCTGAATAATCTTATCATCTTCCATAGTTTTATGCTCGTTGATACCTTTTTCTTCAATCTGGACATTTTTTTCCACAAATTCCGGTGATACAACCTGCGTTCTAGTTTCTATAGGACTTTGAATTTGTTCTACGGGAACAATCTGTTCCATAGGATTCTCAGCGTTTTTTATCTCTTCCGCCGTTTGATTTCCAAGGTCAAATTCGCTTGGCCGACCGTCGGACGATTTTTCGATATCTTCCGTAGCATTTATAAGATGCGTTGGGCTATCTAAGTTTTCCGGGGCTACCGACTCGATGTCCATTGTCTTTGATTCTTTCTCTCGACTAGGAAAATCACTGGCCTTAGGCGAGTCTTGGACAACATGTTCCTCCGTGTTATTGCCGATCCGTTCCGTGTATTCAACATCGGGCAAAACTGGCTGGGTAGTCTCGATATACGAGTTATCCATGGAAACTTGTTTGCTCAACGAATCGTCCCTCAAACCAGCAATTTTCATGTATTCCTCGGCGTCATTAATACGATCGTCGATAATAGTATCGACGTCGTGAGTTTTCAATGTAACGCTCGAAGCTATGTTCGGATGAATACTCAATACGGGTTGCTCTCCTATGTCGCTCATCGGTTCCGGCCTCACGGTGGAATAACTCGGCTCGTTCGGCTCTTCGTTCATCGACAATGATATCGTCGTGCCGTCGTGTACCTCGAAAGACGGCGATACTCCGCTCGGCTCGGGAACTGTTTGGAAACTTGTTGTTTCGACGATTCCATCGGTTCTCGAAGGTTCCCGAGCGAGTGGCTCTGGTTCGGTATCGTCGACTTTATGTTTTTGCCGAGTGGGCAAATTTGACACGGTATCATCGATTTTTGGCACGTCGTTTGGTCGTGGGTTCGTATCGTTCGTCGTAATTACGTCTTCGGTAGGCACTTCGTGTATGAGAAGTTTCTTTAACACCCTCTTTTCTCGTATCAAACTCGCTGGTACGTATCCTTTCGTACCACCTATCTGAATATTTAGAATTAAAAAAGATATTTTGTACGATTCAAGGAGAAAATTTCTTCATGTATGATTTATATATTAATCGTATTATTGATATTGCGTATAAATGTACGAGAGGATGAATTTTTAAAAATTTACCTCTACACCCCAGAGGTCGGGTCTTTTCCCCGCTGATTTACTGAACACCGTTACCGGAGTATTACTCTTGAACGATAGAATAGCAGGATCGTTGGAATGGTAAGTAATCGTAGTTATAGCCTCTGCTACGGGTACTGGAAAAATGAAAAAAAAATGGCAAACGTGGTATAATCAGCAGAAGAGAAATTAAAAGGGAACTGTGCTGCGATTGAAAACGCTTTCGGTAAAGACATGCGATGTCAAAGGTAAATGACATAGCGTATTAAAGTATGGCTTCATTTACCAGAACATTTTGGATCGAAACATAACCGTCGATCTGATATTATTGACAAGCTTGGTGTGATTGCACTTATTACAATAGCAGCCGCAATAATCCCGAATTTAATTGCAATGTTTATTCCCGTCATATTTTGTCTATTATAAAGTTCCACATCACTAATATGTAACAACCACAGCCTGCTGGGGTGCGAGCTCTTCCGACCAAAGGTTACGCGACATCGAGACACGTAGTGCATCTATATTTTTCACCTTTGACATGTTTCAAACGAGCTTGAGCTTTGCGCTGATTTCTTGTAGATGGCGCTTTCTCACCGGAAGTGCTCTTTATTATCGACTCTGGCGCGACAAAGTTCAGACTCGTGACGTTCAACGCTAACAGAAGCGCTGGTTAGCGATGTACTCCTTCAAATTTGAAGGCAGCGATCGTAGCCGGCGCCGTCCTCCGCATATTTTCCTTATATTTAACGTCATTTATTAAACACCTCGCCTTTTAAATTTGATAACCCTCTTGATTCTAATTTACTCTTACGATTATTGGAACATATAGGAAAACATGTGCGAGAGCGTCCAGCCGGAGACGTTCCGCTACGTGGAAATCCATGCTACAAATTTTTTTCCCGTCCCGGTGCTGGTACGTGCCGTTGCCGTTACGTGGCGGTCCGAACCGTGTATTCAGAAGCAAACCTTTATGGGGTCATCTTTTGTGCAATTGTTTGTTAATAGCCGCCATTTAAAAAATTGTGATGCTAACGAATAAGCATTAAATTGTGTCGTACCGTATTTAATACATGAATTTTTTCGGACTCATATAACGTCGTATATGCACAAAACGTACAATATACCGTGAGAAAGTATTTAGAATGAAATCGTTATGCACGTGTCTCGTAAGTGATGTGAAACTCGTACGAGCACAAAGGCAATAGCTGCACTTGTTAGTTGTTCAACCCACAGTGTGCTGAAGTGGACAAATGGATTGGAAGCGGCAGCCCTCGTTGAGTACGCCTTCACTTCTACCGTATTTATTTCTGGAACCCAGGAATTCGATCACCCATCGATTCACAACACAGGATCGCCGGCATTCTTAAAATATTCATAAAAATAATCAGCCGCAACATCACACGTCGTACACAGGTAAAATCATATATTTTCGATCTTTTGGAACGTAATATACATATATATATTTATACATACATACATACATACATACATATATATATATATGTATATATATACATATATATTTTGTTCTACATGACTAGATTATTAAAAAAAAGCAATTTTCATTCTTAAGTTTTTTTCGCTCGATATTGATGTTCGGTCGCTCATCACAATTAGTGTATAGAAATAGCTCTAAGTAAATTTTAACCACGGAATTCGTGTGGCTCGATGAATTTACATGTATATATTCATTTGTTTCATACAATATAATATACACGATAAATTCTATCGTAACGTGACAGTGAGTCTTTCAGTCGATTGCTTTGTTGCAAAAGTACCTAAGCAGTTGCATAATGAGAATAAACGCACAGGTAGAACGGATAAATAACAGCAGAGTGGTCGAAAAAAGTATTTTGCTCGTGAAAAAAACATTTATCATGCTGAAACGAATGTATATACGCTATTGGTGTGTGTGTATATATATATATATATATATTCAGGATCTTATTGTATGTAGGACAGTTTTCGAATTAGCAAGAACAAATCAACGTGTAACATTCGCCCGTTGACTCGACAGCGTCGTGCAATTTAAAAAAATTACAATTTTCATAAATATTCATTCGTCTTGAACACGAGAACGTAAATTCCGAATAATTTCAATCTCGCTCGATCGATGCGATACGCGAGTTTTAAAATCTCTTAAGAACGAACGGCGGATGAGATTTCGTTGTTTCTAAAAATACAATAAAATTTCTCTAATAGATATTTGGTCAACACGCTAAATATATAATTTAATAAATGCCATTCTCCTAAGTTCCTACGCTCTTTTGTTGTTGCCCTTCGTTCTCATACGGCTTGTATCACTCTCGAATGTTCGGACACATACGTACAACTATCGATCGTATTGAATTTCTTTTTTTTTTTTTTCATTCTTCTTTTTGTTTTCTTTTGTTTTTAACGCTACAGTAATTTTCGGTACATCGCAGAACAGGTATAAGTTTTTGGGTGTGTGTCGGAGCTTATTATACAGAATTTAATTCGAATGTGCAAGTGGATCGAAAAGCGATATCGAAGATGAAAACAAGGAATCGTACAACGTATGTACACTCACAGTAAATGCATCTGGTACAGTCTAATTATCAATTCGTAAGATCAAAATTGTATTCCAGGCGACGCGCGCACTTGGGCGAACGAATCGACATTCTTTTGTCTTTTCGTTTTTTTTCTTTCTCATCGATTAATCTTCAAAATTCGCAACACGCTAATTATTCGTTGTTGTACGCCCGGTGAAAGTGAGATCTCGGGCAACGAACGTTCGTACACCGATGTAACCAATAATACAAATTTCTTTCCCTCAAAACTATTATCGTAAATTTCGTAATTCAACCGAGTTACACAGTATAGGTACATGTACCAGAAATTCTATACCTGCATCGTTTTTGAAAATTTTCACATCGATTCATTTTAAATCCTTTCGAACACGGAATATTTTCTTCTCGTAACAAGTATATATAGCTTCATTATCGATCTCGCTCGTTATCGCTCCGCGTTCTACTCGAAATTCCCTGATACATGAAATTGTGCATTCGTGGCATGGATTACAATTTGCATCGTTACTTCTGTCGTCGCGAGGACATACCATTTTTGTACAAGAATATATAGTGTTCCGTTATATCGTCATATTATCGTCGATTACTTTGTTGATTTATTATTATTTTCTTTTTTTGTTTGGTACTCGCGAGCACAAGTCGATATCTCATATTTGCTCCGTTGAGTTTACAACGTTTTAAATTTCTAAGCTTGGATTACAACGCTATCATCACGATTCGTTTCTTTTTTTCTTTTTCATTGCGCAACGATATCTTGGCAGATAAATTATTCTTCTCTTTCACGATTATCATTGAGACTCATTAAACACGAAGAAATATGTCGCGAATACGATCGATTTATTCTCTTAAAATATAGGTAATGTTTCAATAATCCAACGAGGATCTCGCGTCGCGTGCGAGCAATTGCAATTTAACGACAAAATTCCATCGAGACTCGAACGATTTTGTCTTTAGCAAAGAAGCTTCTTTTTTTTCCTCGTTCGTTCCTATATTTTCATATACGGAGCAATATTATTCGAGATTAATAATAATAACAATAATAATAATAAATTCCCGTTCGTAATTATCATTTATTGTTTCAACGCGGTTTAAAGTACACATGTCTCGTTATTCCACTTTTGAAAGTAGAGCCTTCGTACATATACATATATATATAAGTACGATCGGGATTTAAACTACGCGCGCTTTTTTTTATTTTATTGCGTGATGACTAGGATTTCTTTTTCGTAATTAGGAATCGATACACATAGATCGTGAGTTTATTGAGAGAAAAAAAGACGACTGGCGGCGTTAACATTAGTTAACTAATTAGTAGCATCGAGTTGATTGAAACTAAAATACTGAGAGTTTCAATTCCTTGGTTTTGTTTGTTTATTTTTTTTTTCGCTTGTTTTTCCGGGGTTTTGAGATTAATCGTAGTCCCGCGAATCATCACGCAATATTTTCATCTACGTGTCGACGACTACAATGGAATTTTTGCTTCTTACATTCGCGTCCATTCTCGAAATATCATCAACGTTAACGTTAATTGAGTTTGTTTCGTTTGTTTATCATTTTCGTTTTGTCTCTTTTCTTTCGTTAATTTAATTTTATCTTTTGTTCACATTTGCGGTGTGGCTAAGACCAGCAATTAAAGGCATCGTTTCTTTTGAATTCATTGTCAAAATGTCTCACATATCACGCTCATTCGAAGGAAACAAAAGTATATGTTAATGTAAAAGAAAAACTAATAAGTAATAACAAGAAACGTTTCGTACGAGTATTTTTCCCGTGGCAAATACGTCGATTCGTATAATTTTACAATAACGATCCAATATAAACTCAATTTAGAAACGATCTTTATAATTTCCTTTCATCCCTTATATTTCCTTTCCTTTCTCAAGTTTACCACGTCGACGTAAAACTTTGATTTGAAACTTTCACTTTTATCGTCCAACGAATTTTCAATCTTACTATTATCACGTTGGAAAAATTCTCGTATAACACTGTATAGATCAACTACAATAGAGTCTGAATAATTATTTATTACATCAACGTAATAACGTGTATATTCTCTCGAGACGAAAACAAGAATGCCAAAGTATTCGAGGTAATTCGAATTACAATTATCGAAGAAAATAGTATCTCATTATTCACGTCCTAAAATATTTCCCACAAATATTAATTTTGTACGCCGAACTTACGGCGTATATATATATATATATACAAAAAATGAACAAATCTTAACGAATCACTTAAAATAATATTATTTTATGAAAAATCTTCAATAGATGGCACGAGAGCATTTTCATTAAAAAAAAAACAAAAAAAAACAAGAATGTGATTCGACTCGTAAACGTGAGAAACGCGAGAAAAATTCGGTTCGTATTAAATTAATAGTACGTCTCACAAGCCAAACTCGAACAAGCTCGAAAAATACTTGGTATCGTAGGTAAACGATTTAGCGAACGATCAAAATTATTATCGATACATCACATACGGGAGCGGGGAGAGCACAGTTCGTTATACAAATGAAGAATATCGACGCGACGCACGTTTAACTGTAGCCGAATTGTACTTTTCGACATTGACATAGCCATTTGATGATTCTCGCGTTTCTCTCGACGATACTAGGCGGATCGCTTACCCTCTGATTCGCCTCGTCGTTTCCCATTCCCGTGCTGCAATTGTTCGTTTGCCACGGTTGTCCACCGTTTGCCTGTTGACCATTACCGGTCCAGGGATAAAGACCGAGGGCCGAGTCGACCGAGCTTACGCTCTCGAAGAACACCGGGGACGATGATTTCGAATCGGGCTCGGTTATGAGCTCGTAATGCTCGGGATCGAGACCCAGACGATCGAAGAAATTCTCAAGCTGCGTCACTGATCTTGCCGGACGCGACGATAATTTTTTGCCACGACCATTCTCGTGACGCCAGTAACGATCGCTTATGTCCGATTTCGAGCGCAATATCGGTCGGCCGCGTCCTTCCTTCCATCCGTCCGAATACCTTCCAGAAAACAAGAACAAAGAGTTATTAATCTTTTCTCATTGCGTACGAACATTCTTCTTCACCTCGGGTTTATAAATTATTCGAAAACTTGTTGGAATATTTCACACCTCGTATTGCACGTTGGACTGTAATCGGTCTGGCTGTTACTACTCTCGGAATCGGGACTCAGGTTTCTCACAACCGAGGCCGAGGTGCCGCTGCCATAACTCCCTTTTCTCGATCGATCTTTCTCCGTGGAATGCTGAGTTGACGCACCGCTGTCTCTTCTTATGTGACTCCAACAATCCTACAAAACAATTTCAACGACACGTTTGTGTCACGTTTATAAACGTCGTAGTCATAAATGAATATTACGTCGTTCCGACCGTACACTTTCTTCAAAGACTGAAAAAGATAAGTCTCACGGGGATCGTCGAAGGAAAATTCCACACTCGAGCATGATGAACCTACTTGTATTCGTGGCGGTGGCTCGCTTCGATGAGTGCAGTGACCCGACGATCCTCCGGAGTCTCGGGCGGTCGCACCGTGACTGAGTTTACTCGAACCCGAGGATTTTTGTGTTCTACCGCCCGATGAGAGAACGCTGCTGGCATCTCCGCCACCCGAACCCATCGATCTTCTGATGTGTCGTGAACTTTAACAATTAATTTGTTCCATCGGTTCAATAAAACAAAGAACGAGGTAATTTTCATCGTTTTTTTTTCTTTAAACAATTTTTATTCCCGATAATTCGTGATATCGATCGATCGTAACGATCGATAAATAATTCGATATTCGAATTCGTCGTACCTTCGATAACAGACATTGTCACGTTTGAAACTGTGATCCGAATAATCCGAGCTCGTCTCGCAATCTGGACAATTGCCGGGAGTTTGATGATACTCCCGACCGGATCCCGTGGGTTTGGACGATGATTTGGTCGATGCACGTGGCGACAGTGAAGCACGACGTCGGGCACTCGTGTGAAGATCTGGCAATGATTTGTGACAGACCGTACCGCTTTCCGTGGGCGGTGATGTCGTTGACTTTCTGTTGGCCTTGCCAGTCGTGTGAGAGTGTGAATTGCTACGTCCGAATTTGAATCTTATGTCCGGTGGCACGTTGCAATGCTACAAAAAAACAAACAAACAAGATTAATCGTTACGTTACGAATATTAGACAATTCAACGAAACTACCGAGCCAAAGTGCTAATGAATTCTAACGAATCTTTCCCATAGCTCTAGGATTCTTTTCCAATAGCTTAAACAATATTTCTTTAAACGTAGAATTTTGTAATTCACGCTGTACGATCTCTTGAAAGACGCATCTGTACGACGAGTACGACGTCTGGTATTACACAACTCCTTGTACGTACGAGTAGCCCGATCGTTTCGTCCTATGAATTTGTAATCGTCTCGAGTATCGGACAATACCAAACGCGCGGGCATTAATGTCCCATTAGTTCGTTCGTGAAACGAACCGAGAAAAATTCTTAAACGTGACTTTTCACGCGGCAACGAGTTACGCCTTTGTGAAATAATAGAATGAGAAAAGCGTGAATCTCGTACGTTGTCGAATCTTCGCACGTAGTAAGGGAACGTGTGTTTATACGCGTTATAGCTTACCAAAGCACGATCCTCGTCACGGCAACCAGCCGACGGACTTCCGGGCGAATAACGAAATTTGTCAAACGGATGATCGCGTACGATCGTTACGTTGCCCGATTGCAATACGTTCGACGTATTTTCCGGGAAAAATACGTTCTCCTTGCTGTCCGTGTTGAGTAATCTACGTAGCTTCGTTTGCAATTGATCGCCACCGGTGGTACCTGGTGGTCCGGAAATCGCGCGTCTCTGCGGTACGGGAATGAGACGCGGGCTCTTTGGGGGCAAGGCTGGTGGCAGTGTTGTTCGTTGAGGGCTCAATATTCCATCCGCTAGTTTTCAATAAAAAACACCCAGATACTCGAATTAATCCATCGATCCAGAAATTGCATTTTACGATCGAATTAAAAATTAAAATTCATCAACAAAAAAATGAATATCTTTGTAACCCACGTCTGTCTTGATCACGGCAATTGGCCCAGCAGCAGGCTGGTGTTACAGCAGGATTTGGCAGTTGGGGCGACACGGAGCTCTGCTGAAGTGGTTGTTGCTGTATCTGCTGAACCTGTTGAATTTGCTGTTGCTGCTGTTGAATACTACAAGCAACCGGATTGCCGCATTTTCTCAATAATCTCGGTGGTGCACCTGGTGCCGTCGATGGGGCGACTTGTAGGTGTCCACTGTTCTTCAATTCTTGCTTGCGATCGAGAACGATCTCGCTCTTGACATAAAATGCTTTCGATTCCTGAAGCAGTTCGACCGCGCTCTTTCTCTTCCCTGAAACATCAAAGTTTTCTGTTTAATTTTGCACGTTACCGATATTAGAACATTGTCGCGAAACTCGAAGGATCGGAAGACATTGAAACGCGCTTGTTTATCAATTATGCTTTTTGTATTTCGACGGTATAACAAAAAAAGAAGAGAATCGTGACTCGGGCACGACGGAGACTCGGTAATTGTTACAAAATTTGCACGAGCTTCTAGGGCATGCTGAGAATAATTTATCGCACGGTAGCTGTAGGGAAGGAAGTGCTATCTTCACAAAGAGGGGGATGGTAAACAGCTCACTTCCGGTAAACAGAAACGCTCTTATACACGGATATGTACGTATATATTTACGGAACTGAAGGAATAATAAGATAGTAGGTAGGCTGTAGGTACTATAATACATATATTGGCGCCTCCGTGCGCGCGTGCCAGCTGCCACACCACTTTTCGTACCTCGAGAGAACAGGGGCAGAAGCAAATAAGCAAGCAAAAAAAAAGCACCGGCATCATCTTCGTCACGAAACTCATGCCCCGACAATATCCCTCGTAACCTCTCGCCTATATCCGGAGGACGATGAAAGAGAAAAAAAGGCAGATAAAAAACAGTATTTCAAGAGTCAAGAAAAAAAAGCTTCGATGGTGCACACGTGCCGGAGAGAAGGGTTTCGCGTCTCGCGAGAGATTCAATTTCTCAAGGGTTTCCCACTTCTCCCGAAGAGCTTCCGGCTCTCGAACGAGCAATATGAATGAACCGAGTGCCCCTGCGGGAAATAAAAAAAAATACAAGTTAGAAAAAAATACGTAATAAAATTCAATACAGAAAATTTCGCGAGGATTTTACGAACGATTTAAAATCGTATTCTTTTTCGATGCTATAAAAAGATAAAACTAGTATCAATTATATAAATCAAATCTCTTCGTATTTCGAAATTCTTATGCAAGATGTACTTTTTTTTGTCTTTCTCCCAGCGTAGGCGAGAGCCCGGTTAGTAATAGGAGAGGCGCTCGGTCAATCAGGCTCGTTAGTGAATCGGTGAGAAATTCGAGAGCTAAGAAAAGGAGCCACAGGTGTCTCGGGGAACTACACGGTCTCGTCTTATGTAGCGTGCACACCGAGTACACGAAGATACAGAAAATTATATACGTCTACAATAATAATGGGTATGTACAATAACGGGTTGTACGATACATAGAAGAAGCACTTAACGAGATAGATATACACCTACGCGTGTACATAAATATCCTACGTGTGTTTATTTATATATATATATATATGTATATATATTTTTTAATGGTCGTAGGAGCAACGAAAGACGACGCTCGTAACGCTAAAGACGTGCAGTTGACATCAAAGAGTGCGAGAAAAACGAAACGGAAAAACGTAATAGGAAAGAACTACCGAGAGCACTTTGAAGCGTTTGATGTGCATTCGATCACGTTGAAAACGTTCACTCGCGTGTTAACGTCGCCGGGACAGCTGACGAAGTTAACCGAGATAATGTATGCGAACGTTGAAAAATTGAATGGAGAGCTCGCCGATGAAGCTCCGAGAAAGAGTGGCATTCATCGTGAGATATAAAAAAGAAAAAAAAACAGCAGTTAAAACAGAATCCTCGGGACACTAAGGTCTTCGTCGAAACATGTGTAGTCGATGATGGGAGATATGTAGAATTTTAAGTGTCCCGGGTCAAATGGAATTTACGAGGAACGTCGTCTCGCTGGGAACTTCCGGTTTAATGTTTTTCTGTTTTTTTTTCTCTTTTGAATACGCTCGTATATTAGTATTTTCTTTTTGGCTCTTTTTTAAATAACGGTTTTTATTATGGTAATTAATTACAGGTTGAATGATATAATGAAATTTCGTGACGCGAAATGACTCGGGTCTGAAGATATTAAGGGTAGTCGTGACTCGGAATAATCGTTGATACACTTGAATACTTGCTAATGCAAATATCACGTATTACGTATGGTGAATATGCGAGTGAGTATAGTTGTAGGAGTTGTTGGAAAAGCACCGTTCTTTCAACAGTATTGCCGGGTCCGGGTAGACATGGGCTTTTGTCCAGAGTGCTAGATAACGGATGGTCGTTAGTGTGCCGATGAAATTCACTTCTCTCTCTTCTCTCTCGACGAATGCAGGAAATTCGACAGTCGTATTAGGAAGTCTCAAGGCTCGAAAGACTTTTAACCACCGTTGTACATTTCTAAATAAAATTTACACGATAATGAAAAATAATCAGCGGACGTTTGACAATTGTGAATTTTCACAGTCGTTGAAAACTGCGTGAAAAATTTAAAGGAATTTTTTTAAAGCAAGTTTAAGCTAATTTTGATCCTGTCGAAATTTTTGTCCTGGACTGTAGAGAAGAAAAATCGTCGAGACATCCTTTCGCGCCTCTCTAATGGATCGTTGCGTTAAATGGTAATAGAATTTTTTTGTTTTTGCGACGTTTCAAAACCTCGACATCATCCACTTCGTTCTCGATCTTAGTTCTCTCGTAGTCGAGTTTGAAGAAAAAAAACAACAACGAGTTGTCTTTTACGAGCGACACGTGCAAACGCGTTCGTTCAACGAAACACCGACGTAACGCACGAAAAAATATTTTTATCTACTATTTTTCCTCGGGAGTGCGAAGAGTCCCGTGTTCCGGTGGTGGTGGCTTTACGAAAAAAAAAGAGAAACGAGATATTCGAGCGATGATTGACGACGGCGAAGTAGTCGAGGCTAACCAACGTTGGTCTCTCCCGAGGGAATTCAAAAGTTTTCGTCGTAACAGGCTCGAGATAGCGACTGTATGTGTACTCTCTGATAAAAGTAGACAAGTAGACGAGAAAAAAAGTGAACATCCACAATGAGATACGACAGTTTCGACTGGAGAGAAAAAAAATGCGGTTGTAAAGAGAAAGAGATAAAAAAAACGGGGGAAACGTAAAGAAAAACGGGTCAACGGGCATAGCTAGAAAATTCTCCGATCAAAAAAACAAAATACATGCACAAACGATAACATTTACATCCTTAAATAATACAATTTTATCTCAAATTCTAATCTCGCACAGAAGACTTTACCGGACAAATTTCCCAGGCAAAACAATTTTCAAAAATCGCTCGCTCTCACGATACAAATATCCAAATATACCCGAGATAAAAAATATTATCTCGTTGTACGAGTTATCAAAATGTTTGTTCAGGCTGGTCGAGGAAGGAAAATGTTTTTTTTTTCAAACTTTTACTCGATGCACGTGTGGGTCTTAGAATTTTGGAGGTTCGCGAGGGATGGAAACTGGGAGAAGAGATGCGTCCTTTTTCCCATACGCGAAGTTCGATCGAAGTGGGACGACTTGGTTGGACTCACCGGTATTATCGGCGTGTTGCCGAGACGGATTTCTCACGTATGGCGGTGGAACGGGCTGCCTACTAGCTTGTTGCATGGCCCAATAAGTTCTGCCCTCGTTGAAATGATTACCATTGTTGTTATTGTTATTATTGTGCCTCGGTTGATGTTGCTGGCTGGGCTGAACGCTCGTGCTTTGCTGCTTGCACGGCAGCCTCGCCATTGCGGTCATCATTTTTTTTCTCTCTCCTCCTCACCTCTATTATACTTTTTCTCTTCGCGTTTTTTCTCTTTTTCTTTTTTTTTACTTCGCTTTTTTTTGCTGTTTTGTTTTACTCGCTCCGTCTCACCCTCGTTTGTCGAAAACGCTCTCTCGTCTCTCGTATGTTGCACGAGCAACGACCAATTGTTCCGGACGCATGAGAGAATTCTTTCGGGCCCGGACGATTCTCGACAGATGCCAATGCGAAATTCGATCAACGCCCAGGATCCGTTAATTTGTACCGTTGACGCTTCAACCCCATTTTCTCGCTATTCTTTCCATCCTGAAAGCAAAGGAATAATCGAGAAATCAATCGTTGGATAAAACAAAATTTACTTGGACATTTATTTTCTCTCTGTACGCTTTTTTTTCGTCGTTAATGTATATATGTGTTTTTTTTCTAGACGCGACGTCGTTCCTCGACCCGTGACATTCATCGACGAGTGACGAAGGGGAGGAAGAAAAAAAATTGGATTTAAAATTATATGCAAGGCCTCGATGAGTTCCCGAGTCTCGTGGGGTGCGATGGTGAATGGGTGAGTCAGACTTTGCTATATCGCCTTTTGACATTTATCAGGGTGCGCGTGGGGTGTGTGATGCGAACCACGTCGACGGAGACCAACCCCCTTTCCTCGTTTCCACATACTCGACTATTATCGTCATCAACGTTATCATTATCATTATTATATTGTTATTATCATTACTACGTTCATTTATTTCCCAGTGTCTCGTTTGAACAGCGTCAACCCTCGAATCCTCCCGATCTTCATAAATACGGGAAATTCCGTTTTTTTTTCATATAAAATCAACGCACCGACAATTTACTCGAATGAAAACGGAAAATAAGAGTTTCTACGACGTAGCGACGAGGGAAAGAAAAATTCGACGAATTTAACGTAGTGAAATTCGTATAATTCTGATATGCGAATGGAACTCGTGTGCATTCTGGATTAATTAATAAATTCCACGAATCGCGAGCTTCGTCGAATGGCGCAGAAGAGAGAGAGAGAGAGAGAGAGAAAAAGTGTCGGAGAACCGTTCGAGACTCCCTCTTTCTCTCTCTCTCTCTGGGATACAAAGGAATTGAGATATTCTTTCCAAAGTAGTGTAAAAACGATTTTTCCTACAAGGAGGTGACCCAGTACCGAGGCATCTCGACGGAGAAACTTCGAGGCCTCGATCATTATTCTCCCCTCTCTTCTAATTATACAAAAGCTCTTAGATAAATACCGGTACGTTAATGCGGGACAATAACGAGTCTTATTTCTATGATACGCTTGGCTATATCGAGAAATATGTCGGCATGCGCATGAACTCGAAGGTCTGTAGGTGACGATGCAACAATGAGCCCATGGGAATATCTTATACCTTCGGTACGTGAACGAGACGCACTGTGGGTGCCTTCGAGACGAATGTACGATGCACTTGCCCCTCTCTCTCTCTCTCTTTCTCTGGTCAAACGGTATTTCCTGCTTCGTTGAATAAAGGTCCCGGTTGCCGTTCGAGAATCGTGTTCGAGAAGAGGAGAGGAAGGAGAGGAAAAAAAAGAAAGGTGCGAGTACTCCATACCACTCGGTGGTAAGAAAATCTTCCATCATGTATATGTATATGTAATAAACAGTACAACTCAGGTGTATAAAAGAAAAAAAACGTCCGGGATGAATGGCTAACGATTGCAATTAACTCTAAAGGGAATTATCGTATCAAACGTTGGCTCTTTATGTCGTTTTGAATTGATTCGTCATGAATTTTTGTTACGTTCCTATTATAATTCCAGAAATATTCTACGATTGATCATTTTTATGCGAATACTTGTAGTATTTACAAGAGTATCGGCTTGGCCATAGAGTAATCGCTTTTCCGACACGTCGATACGTAAAATTGTCTATCCGAAGAAAAATGCAATTATTTTTTAATGGCTAACGATTGCAATTAACTCTAAAGGGAATTATCGTATCAAACGTTGACTCTTTATGTCGTTTTAAATTGATTCGTCATGAATTTTTGTTACGTTCCTATTATAATTCCAGGAATATTCTACGATTGATCATTTTTATGCGCATACTTGTAGTATTTACACGAGTATCGGCTTGGTCAAAGAGTAATCGCGTTTCCGACACGTTGATACGTAAGATCGTCTATCCGAAGAAAAATGCAATTATTTTTTGTTCAATCCGATATCGACGTATATTACGTGTAAAATCTCACCTAGAGCTATCTCACGTAGATCCATAATTATCCGGGCACGGGTGTCGTCGCACACGAGAGACCGGGAGGGTCTCCTTCATACCTTACCGATAAAGTTCAAGTGCTCGTCGTATTTCCGATACACGATGGCCCCGATAACAAATACGAGGGTGATAAATATATGAATGACGCAGGTTGTATAACGATATTTTACGAACAATAGGATGAGCTCGTGCGGACAAGGGTAACTCGAGGGACACGTGTAGCCAATCTCCCAAATTTGAGATAATTCAAACGACATTTACGAGCTTTATTAACCCCTTACCGCATACAAAGCCAAATACAAATAAGAAGAGACTTTAGCAGTTGTATATAAATACAACCGCTAAAGTCTCTTCTTATTTTTCATTACCCCAAAAGATTATTGTTTCAATCGCTTTGCTTTGCGTTAACAAAAAATACGTTCCCAAACGAAGAATCGTAAATTCAAAGATGATTTTAAAAACAGAAAACAAAATCTTTACCCATACTGAAAACAAAATTGAAACTTTAGGGATGAAATTCCTCCTGGTAACGTCGTTTTTGACCCAAAATCTTGAGGGTTTCTCGAAACAATTTTGAGGAAATAACTCGATAACTTGATTTTCATTGCGAATAAAACGATCCTTCGTGTCTAAGTAAAAAAACAAATTGTTAATATACTTCGACGTGTTTCAGGACGCAATTGTAGAGCACGAAACAGTCAACTACGCATCGCTATCTAACTGCCTATGCGCAACGAGCAATTACTCGCTCCATTCACGCGTACGTGTGTATGTGCGTGTACAGCGAGGCTCGCGTCTACGGTACGGCGGATCGAAACTGCCTTCCGGCAGAAACACCATATAACCGAGGTTGTGTGGACCGTATATAGAGAGGAGAGCCCTGATACGTGTGTTATACACGCTCTTGCGATCGAGGCAGGATGTACCGACTACCTGCAATACCTAATGCACGCACACACTTCGTGGTCTAGACTACTCGGATCCCTTCTCCTCCACTTTCCATCCCCAGGTCCGAGTCGTTCATCGGTACTTCTGTTACCGAGTCTCGTTTTGTTTCTCTCAGCCGGAAGTTGGCATATGGAATATTTCCTCGGAGAGCGAGAGAAACAGGCGGTGTGTCAAGTGCGAGCGAGTTTACTCTTTTTTTTTCTCATTCATTTTTTTTCACCTCGCTCCACTCGTACGATATATTTTCCTCGATTTCGCTTTCCAGTATCACGGAAACGATGCTAACGGCGCGATATTATCATGACGCAAGGACACGTTTTTATTTTCAAATATATTCTAAGTAGAGAAAACAAAATTGTGTAATTTAGGAAATTCGTGGGTAAAAGGATTGGATGAAAATAGACAAAAAAACTGAAGAATGATCGAATGTTCGACGGAGCTTTTCGTTCTTGAATTCTTCGTCAATTACGTCTATGTGTGCGAACGGTATGAGAATAAGCCCCTGGCGGGAGGAGAACGAAGGAAGCGCGCACGAGCCTTTGCGCGCGATGACTACGTGTTGCCTCGAACATTCCAAGTGCTCGCGGTTCTCGATGAGAGCAGCTTCTGGTACTTGTAAATATATACATATATACATGTACATGAACATGTACATACACACCTTCTTGCAATGTGCACACGTACTACCTTGGCACGATGATACTCTCACTGTGCTTGGCTACCGAGAGGGTACGAGGAATGTGCCGATTGCGGGACAGCTGAGTTTAATCGTTCCGGGCGTTATTGGCCAATGCTCCGCCAAGCCCCGGACCCAGTCAGCCACATGCCAATATACTGGATCGCCTCTTGAGCTACCGTACCATCGTTAAACGGGTGCCTTTTCATCCATCGAGAATGAATATCGTCCGCCTTTTTCACAAATACAATTTTTCGCAAGGTCGATGGCAAAAGGAACTAAGGGGGCAAAAAACGAGGGGTCGTAACTTCTCACGGACAAAAGAACGTTCATTTAAACCCGACTACGTCCAGAACAAACGGAAAAAAGCAATATCGACCCTGTTTTCATATTGTATTGAAAATTTTCAACCCCTTGTGAAGAAATAACCCTAAAATTGAAATTTCTTTCTCTCTAAGGGTAGTTTAGTTACGAGGACTTTGACTGTAACGTTAATAGGGATATAAATTGCTAAATACAGACATATATACATAGTTATTGTTACATGCCAACATCTCTCGACACTCTTACCAACGCGTTTTAATATAATACGTACGGACGGACACGTTCGAGCGTACTGGAGCGTACTGGAGGAGAATTGTTACGCAAGGGTTAATGGCATGTGCATGAACTGTACTATATACATGTGTGTCCCTGTGTATGTATGTGTATTTGAATCCGTGTCTGCGTGTGTTTTGTAGAGGATAGCTCGCGAGGGAATTGACCCACATGTCAGTGGCCCCTTCCCCCTACCCTTCCCACCGCCCCCCCCCCCCCCCCCGATCACGTCGACGATCGAGCACACTATTCCGTCTACTCAACGGGTTGGCATCGTGTGCTCGCCTATTGATATGCATCACGCGACACATAAATATTATGTATCGAAGTTTTTTCCTCGATTATAAAACCGAGGAGTTCAGCGATATAAGGGTGAAGGAGGAAAGGGGACGGGGGGTAGGTTAAGCGATGTAAGGGTGAGGGAGGAAAGGGGTAGGGACTGTTGGTTACAGCACGCGCGACGAAGCAGTTCATTGACTTTTTAGAACGATGGCTGATCTTCGCTAGGAATCGTCGTTACGTTATTTATCTCGAGCGATAATAAAATATTGTTATGGTTATTATCGAGATGTGAAAAAGAAAGGAAAAAAAGGAAAAAGAAAATAAATTTAAAAAAGGTGATAACGAGAGGGTTTTTTGTCACGAGAGAGTTTTCGACCGTCGTGATATAAAAAACGTGTGCGTTTTTGCAAGAGACCGGAAGTTGAAGGCAACGAGGGGTTGCAGCGCGTGCCGGTCACGTGCGACTCGACGTAATGTACGGCACACACCTTGCGAGAGCCGCGAGGCCTGCCTCTTGCAGTAAGGCGGTAAGGCCCGTACGGAATAACGACTGGATAATGCCACGAACCACCCTCTTTCTCTCGTATATTTTTTTTTCTTTGTTTTTTTCCTCTTCCTCCTCCTCTTCTTCTTCTTCTTCTTCTTGTTTTGCTTTATTCTTTTGGCGTGATCTATGCCTCGGAGCTTACGGTAGGTAAGGAAAATAAAACGGAAAGGTTATAGGCCCCGGGAACCCGAGATTTTTGTTCCCTCCCTCCTCGTCGCTCGCATCACTCCTCCTTCTCCTCCTACTCCACCTCCTCCTTTCGGTCGATTGACGCCCCGACTCTCGGACACCGATCGTTACCGAGCCGGTGTGTGCTCTCGGCTTCTATGATGCCCCGAGGCTCGCTCTCCGCGGACGTTTTGCTCGACACACCGGCACCGGACTTTGGCTCTCTCTCTCTCTCTCTCTCACTCACTCACACACTCTGGGTTGGACCGACGTATAAATACCGTACACCGTATGTTTGCGTGTATATCGTATGAGTAGCCTATTATGATGTACGAATGACCGAACGTATACGTACAAATCACCGTATCACCCACAGACGGACGAAATAAACGGGATTTAAATTCATCGAGACGGTCAGGTGTTTCAATATAATAAAATTCATCTAACGAAAATCTATCGATGATCTATCGAGCGTTCTGCACAGAATTTTTATTACAAACAAATATTTAAAAAAAAGATTTCTTTGACCTTAAAAAAAAATGAAAATTATTTAGAAATTTTGAATATAAATAAATAAAAATGTATCGCAGCAGTAGCAACGCTGTTCGTGAAACAATGTTTACAAGCACGAAACGAAACCGTCAAATTTGGCACTTTCGCTAATTAAAATTGAATTCGTTAGAAATTTAACCGTAGGAGAAAATCCAATGGGTTCGTGTCTTCTTTATTTTTTATTACCGGATACTTTTCATTATATATAAAACGTGATATAGATGATCCACGAGCAGCTAAATTACATTGACCGGTGAAACTTCTTTGAATACGAGAGATGAAAGTATACGTGAAATTTCCGTATGGGAAAGACGCGCCCAGAAACATTATAATACGCTTTATACGAACATAAATTATATTTCCTATGTATACTTCTTTTTTAAACTCGGAAGTTAGTTTATGCACCTGTATACGTGTTTACGCTTTATCAGCAGTGGAATTGCAAGTTTGCGGTTGGTGCATGCGCGTGTCGTGCATAAATATATAAATATATAAATATATATATATATATGATTGTATATGACCTTGTACCAGAAGCCACCTAGCAGCAGCCTAGCGTAGGAGCAACTCGTCGAAAGATAGAGAAAGAGAGACTTTCGATTCATCGACTTGCTGTCGAATCGCTTTCCTGTGCACACGCCAATACACACATACACACCCCCAGACGAAGACATAGATACGATCACGTACAAATGTCTCGATTGGTATACGTGGGCGTAAAATCGACTATACATATATGTCCCTTAAGAGAGCCTGTTCGAATGCCAAGTGTGTCGACATTACGATGTTCGAATAAGCGGACGAAACTCCCACAGTGTTTTAACTCGTGGCGAGTCGATACGAGACCCCGGCACATTAGAGTCGACAATTTTCTTACACGAATAGCAGAATTCTGGCATGGATATATATTCGTTCTTCCATTCCCCGAATCGTCCATAACCAACCCCTTTTTTTCTTTCTTTTTCTTATTTATTATTATTATTATTATTATTTAGTATTTTTGTGCGTTATTATTATTATTAATTGTTACTATTATAATTAAATGTGCGCTATACGCGAGCTCCCCCGCTTTTTTGCCCGCATCTTCTCATCCGACTCTATTTCTATCCGACGCGTCACCGAGAGAGTGATCAGCCGCAATTTCTTGTTGACTTTCTCTCCCGCGCCTCTCCGAGCGAGGGATCGACTTTCGAAGAAACGAGAAACAGGAAGAAAAAAAAGAAAAATGAACGGTGCATGAGAAATCATGTCGAGTCGTCTCGATGTTCCTCGATCGAAGAGCGTAATTCGTCGATCGGAAATCTTTCGTTAAAGGCAAGGACGATATAATGTTACCCGTGGAGAGGGAGAGAAAGGAAGAGAAACAAAAAAAATTGAAAGATTACGGATATTCATCACGGTAACTGGTAACGACTGTTATAACGGGGTTGGAGCTTGTCGAGTGTTTTTATTTCTTCTTCTTTTTATCAAGAAAAGAAAAAAAATAATGGAAAATCAGGTCGTAGATGCATCGTTAAAAAAGACTTTGCAGTGTGCTTACCCCGCGATTACTGTAATCGGACTTGTCCGTGTGCGAATAACAGGTGGAATTGAAGAGAGACAAAGTTATGGTCTGATAAATCGCGGTATATGTCGTGCAGGATGTGACGCTTCTCTCGTAGAACTCTTTCGCCTACATATTTATAAAATTATACTCCCGTGCATAGAAACATCCGATGTTTTTATTTTATTTTCCTATCATATATATATGTGTGATGCGATCGGAGAAAAGGGACCTACGTGGAAAAAAATCAATTTTTGGATTATGCGTTATGCTATGAGTTTTTTAACTGATCTACATAATTTTACAAGATATGTATTATTGAAAATTGTATCACTCGAGCACGAGCATTGCTTTGGATTTCTTTAATCTCTCGCCGTGAAAAATTCCTATTTTGTCTCGTAGGTCCTTTTTCTCGGATCGTATCACACACATATCGCAGGTGCACAAGATCACAATAATTCTTCGAAATAAAGAGAAATCACAAAAGATTTTTAACGATATTAAACAAAAACTAAAAATCATAATTCGATTAAAAATCATCGATTAACAATCTGTAATTTATTCGATGATGAAAAGAAGAAGAACAAATATTGCGAGATACCCACGTGGTGGTTTAAAGTTCTTGGCCTCGAAAGTAGTGAAAATAGTGGCGTGGGTTTACTTTATCGCGTCTCCAATTTAAGTGGGATAAATAATGCACCTGGGTGTTCGTAAAATAACGACCGTAAAGAAAGAGAGAAAAAAAAGTTCGAGACTTCGAGAGTCGCGTACCGCGGGAAACGCTTGTACCTGTACATAAAACGTGCTTAAAAATTTCAGGACCGCCAACGAGATCGTGTGGAAATACAATCGTCATCGTGCACACACACTACACTCGTTTACAATTAAACGTTCGTATTTATATTGCCCCCGGCCATTATACACGCGTGTGGGAAAACAAAAAAACGCGTGTGTCGTCTCGCGAACGTGGTACGAAAGAAATAAAAAATAAAAAACGAATCGTGCACTCAGCTGATTGAAATAGCGGCGCGCAGCGGGAGAGCTCGTCGTTTTTTTTTGTACACGTCGTTTATTTTTTTTCGTTCTCCCCACTTTCTTTCTTTTCTTCTTATATATATATCTCGTTCGTACAAAAATATGGCCAGCGATTGTTTTCTTTTTTAAAAAGAAAAGAATTTTAAAAAAACACATATTTACATTTCCCTGTTTGTAAAAGTGAAAAAATGACTATGATGCAATTTTTAATTTCATATTGTTCGATCTTTCCACCGTGTCCTTTGACTCATTTTCAGGACTATGAAAATAATTAGATGCGAGAAAGTTAGGGGCGAGAAAAAAAATCCATTGGGAAAAGACGACTTCTGAACTGACTCAATATCTTCCTTACCCTATTTATATATATAAAGCTTGAGAATTCGAGGTCGTTCTTACCCCATAGATACTGGTCGCACGCAATCTTCCTATCGGACAAATGGTATACTACTACAAGCGAGGATCTCGTCATTGGACGTAGACCTGCGCGTTGCATATCTTCTCGTGACATTGAATTCCCCTGTTCCTTTTGACGCGCCTGCAGGGGTTGCCCCTCTCCCTTTCTCTCTATCTCCCTGTGATACGAACAAAAGGACGGTGAGAGGGTGAGACAGGGAAAGAAAGAGGTCTCCTCTTCGCGCGTCAGGAGTGAGACCTTCACAAAGCAAAAACCGAGGAAACACATATAGGGAACGAAGATAGAGATAGAGCTTAGAGGAGGAGGAGAAGGGATTGAAGGTTGGCGGGGGGGGGGGGCGATAGTGAAACAGAGGGAGTCGGGTAAGAGAGCCTTGCAGAAATGTTTTTGTGAAAGGAGGAGAAAGAGGGGTGAGAGAGTATCGAGCGCCCCGGCTGGCCAAGTCGAGGTGAAGGCTTGCGAATGTGCGACATATATCTATCTCTGTATACGCACTTGTATATAGGCCAATGTCGGGAAATACGGAACATCGAAATATTTCTCACGGTTAAAATCAACGATGAACATTCGAATGGTATTTTATATATTTCTTTTCTCTTCAAAAAGTTAAGATTTTATTCGATCGACAAAATATTTATCAAAATGATGTTTACATATTGCCCAAGGGTAGTTCGTCGCATGAATTTAACACATTTTTTTCCCTTTAATCCGGACCGACTCGGATTCGATGTAACAAATTTTCAATGGCTCGGAGGATTCGGGTCCCAACGAGACAATTCGGCGCGTCGAGGGAAATAAACGTGGGAGGGTAGGTAAGCCGAGCAACGTAGGTCCAAATTATCGTAACTTTTCGTCTAAGGATAGTCGGGTGAAGGGATGAGCGTGTGACGATTATTTTCCTCATAAATACATGGAGAATGGGACAAAGGGGATGAAAACAAAAGTTTGGCCGAAAATTCGACCGGTCCGTTTTAGCGAACTGTGCCATAATCGTTCGACTCCGTCGTAGAATATTTTCCTAGATAAATACGACAGCAACAGGAGACTAGAGCGTAAATATACTGTATACGTTTCCGTATTACTTCATACGTGGTGTGTAGCGTACCGTGTACTCAGATGTAATATCGTATTCGCGAGTGGAGCTCGCGTGCTCGAGAGCAATATAGTATACGCGTTGCGACGATTCGCGAGTTCGACGCGGACGAAAAGACTTTTTATTTTCGTTCATATTTTATTTTTCGACCTCTGGACGTACCTATATCGTATCGCGTTCGAGTCGTCGGAAATAAATTTCAAAGCTCGATATTTTGGGTCGAAGAGAGGGTGCAATATTTCAAAAGAAAATGGTAACGAAGAAATCGACGATGGAAGAGAAAAAAAAACATTCGACCCTCTCGTATAGCGACGCTCAAAGCGCGTTCTATTATACTCGTGAAAGTTTCGTTTTTTTTCTTCTTCTTCTTCTTCTTTTTGGTGTTTTATTATTTTTTGCGATAAAGCACACTACCAGGGTTCGGTTGATACAGATAACGCTTCAGAAGTCGTTTCGGCTGAATGGTCAGTGGTCAGTCAGCGATCTCAAAAATAAGGTCAGGCACTTCTTTTTTTTCTTTTTTTTCTTTTTTTTTATCAAAGAGCGATAGAGACAGAGACAGAGGGAGGGCGTAGAGTAAAGGGTTTTTGCCCTTTTGAACGCTATTTCCGTATAAAAGAGAGATTATACACGGGCGGTTCTCCGTTTCGCTACGCAAATAGAGCAACGACCAGTTTCGGGTCATCGCCACCTGAAAATCTTCACAGTGCGCAAAAAAAAGCCACGCGGTTAATTCGATAATAGCCACAACGATAATAAAAACGCGAAAATGGTCTTTCGTACATATTTCCATCGTTGGAAGGCGACGAGAGTCGAACATAGTGAAATAACAACAAAACAAAAAACAAAAAAAAGAAGAACACGACAGCGGGGAATATTTCGCAATTTCCCGGTCGAACGTACTCGTCCCGGTTCCGCTGACTCTCTTCGTAAACAAAAATAATAATGCTGAAATGGAAATCGACATGGTCGCGTGATTTCGCTCGTCGTGTCACGCTGGGGGTCTGGAGACGTAGAGGAGGGAGCCCATAGAAAAATGTAATTGACCGACGTCAACAACGAACGGGGCTATGAAACTATCGAACGCGACTAGAGCCGACGGATATGTAGACCACAAAAAGCCAAGAGAAAGAGGGAGAGAGAGAGTGAAAAAACGAAAAAAAAAAATAATGATAAAAAAAATATACAAAGAGAAGAAATAACAGCAAACAGTCGGGAAAAAAGTAATAGTACGCTCAATTGCTCGTCCCAAGGATTTTCGTCGGTGCTAGGGCGCGAATCGTTTTGTTTCACTTCGCGTGTATAACGGTTAGGGCGAAGGGAAGGTTGAGGGGGACGCTAGACTTTTTACGCGTCTTAAGGTCTACGTATGTAACACCCGGGTCATTGCATCTATCCTCCCCTTTGCTCTGTTCATTCTTCGTCGTGTGGGCGAACGAAAAGGCGAAAGAGAAAAATAGATAGAAAAGAATGAACGTTGTATGTAATAGGAAGGGAAATTGCCAGGCAACCAGCCGGTGCTTCGAGTGGCAAAATGAGTCGGAAAATACACTCTGGAGCAACTACGTACCCGGTTGTTTCGAGCTTTTTTTTGGTTTGTTTTTGAATACACCGTTTTCAACGTTACCCGTAACATTAAAAAATCAATTTTTACCGCGTTAAACATAATATTTTCCACGTTATTTATCGTTTTTAATGCTCGTTTTTATTTTATTTACGACAGATACGAGTCGGATATTATTTATTTAGATTTATTTGTTTCTTCTTTTGTCGTTATCAACGTAAATAATAATGCGAGGAGTGAAAAAACTTTGTTCGAGCGCTCGTAATTATATACGACTTCGGACGTTATATTTTCGTCGGGAATAATTAATTGTAAACGGGAGGAGGAGGAGGAGGAGGAGGAGGAGGAGGAGGAGGAGGAGGAGGATATATATTCCGTAAATCGTAGACAGGAAAAACCGGCTTGCCTCGATTCTTTTTCGCGTCATTGATCCGCGCTCGTTGGTATATTGATCGCGGAAAGTTGACGACAATCAAGGTACGCCGGAATCGAGGCTGAAAGTTATAGCACGCCGGGGGTATTATTCTTGCAGTGCCCCGAGCAAAAACTTTGAAACACTTATTTTCCTCTTTCTTTATTATTTTTATTTTTTATTTTATTTTTTCATTCCTTTTTTCATTTTCTTTTTTAACGTCGTTGTCTCGCTATATTTCAACGCTTCGAGGAAGTTTCGGAGTTCGAGCTCGACGGCAATAATTCACGTTATCCAATTAGGACATTTTTCGTATCCCTTGGTAACGTTAATTCTGTTTACTTTCTTTTTGTTTTCAACTCATTGCAATGACGTATACCTGAGTTGGTATTAAAGCGACAGAATGGCGCCCTCCTATAGATTAGAATTCGTTAAGATCATCAATAAGTACACAGGGTCGTCCAGCGTTACAGGGGTTCGGGTAAAACCGTCGTAGGACGAACTTCCGGTTTCGTTGACGGCGTTATAATTCGCTTTGTTGGGGTGTTAATCGCAAAACTAGCATGGGGTGTGTTCGAAGAGAGGGCCAATATAACAAACGCGATTCCATCGCTGGGGGGGGGGCCATTAACGGTCTATCCAATCAACGCTATATATATATATATATTTGTGGTGTCGTCCCAACGGGTTCCTACATCTATATATATATATATATATATATATATATATATATATATATATATATATATATATATAGATGTAGGAACCCGTTGGGACGACACCACAAATATAGATATACATATATGTGGTTACACGGTGTCAGTATTATTATCAACACCAATTCGACACGAGAAATTTAACGAGGATTTCCGTTAATTGGTACAACACGTTATTTTTCGACAAAAATATATCCAGTTCACCAAATTGCCGACAATTATAATTCGTATCGTTCCTCGCACCAGCGAAGAAGAAAACAAAAAATAAACACGAAATTTCGACATAAAACGGAGGAGGACGAAGGACGAATTTATCAAAAGAGTTCGTGACTTCGGGACAGCGGATAATTCACGATAATCGCGTATGTAGAAAAAAATTTCGCGGCAATTGGAGCCAATTTAAATCAATTCGGGGCCAATAAATACTCGAGTAAATTGATCCGTTTTGATGAGGAATGCGAATATAGCTTCAATAATAGACCGGGGTAGCGATATTGGGTTTATATTTGGATTTGTCGCCGAGCGATTTTGCCATATGTACCGACCGATCGGATTATTTTCAAAAAGTCATGGCGTTTAACAAAATTAATATCTTTCTTTCTTGTTTCATATTAATTCATCGACGACGACGGATTTATTTTTATTTTATTTTTCTCAGTTACTACAGTCTGTAGAAAAATTGATTTTTTAAATATAAATATAGGAAGTTATGTGTCGATAACGTTATATATACATATACATATATATGTATATAAGATTGTCGCGTCAATTTTCTTTCACGTTTATTACCCCGGTTCTGTTTTTCCAATAATTATTTTTAAAAGCTCTTTAACCTTATACCTAGAGAGAGCCCACGCACTAATGGATTAAGAGTAGGGGTAGGATGAGCAACGAAGTAGCCTTTTCGCGTCACGATCTGCCCTCTGCAAATGCGATAATGTTATTCCACGAGATCCCCCGTCAATATCCGCTCTCTCGATGAAAAAAAAAAAAACAGCACGTCTATATTCTCATCTTTCTCCTGTACTCGTCGACTCTTATACATATATACTTATATTATATATACCCCATCTACCCCATATATTGCATCCGTCTGTTCCCTCTACCTCTCTCCCCATCGCGGTGCAAAATTATTGGAGAATAGGAAGAAGAGTCGAGAGCGAACCAATTTCGATGGGTTTCCGTTCGACTGACTTCCCTATTGGATTATTCAATTGTACATAATAATTATCAAATCCCCTCCCGTCTCTCTGTGTATCTTCTCTCGCATGCGTCCGTATTTCTAGATATTCTTCGTACTGTAGTAATTGATCCGCGTCTGTCGCCACGAGCGAATTCATTGCGAAATATTAACGATAAAAATGAATATGTCGATCATTATTCAGTGCCAAGAAACATCGACCTCGTGTTCGATTCGTAGTACGATCTCTGGTTCGTCAGAAAAAGAAAAGTCATTTTTTATCGTTGGTTTGCGTAAGGTATTCGTGAAAGAAAAAAAAATATGTATATTTAAAATATGCAACGAAAGACCGAGGCGTTTCAATGCGCCAGCGTTTTCCGAGAAACATTTAACCCAAAACGCGTCTGACCTGTAACGAGTTTAACGTTTTACTCGTATATGGTTTAAACCGATATATATACAAACATCCATAGATATATGTCCTATGTAGGATAGCGTATTATACTCGTTTCTCATCTCTCGTGCACCGTTCGTCTCGCGAGCCTAACAACAGTGTCCCCTCGTGTGTCTTATACTCCGCACACTGTACATTCTCATATCTCTTACCATACGACACGCATTATCTCGTCGTATAAAAAATCCTTTGACAATGCAACACATGTGTTGCATCAATGTGATAACATCCGGCAAGTGTATTTGAAAATAAAAAAGAAAATCTTCGGGTCTACTTACAACTTGCGTCGAAGAGTCAACAGCATGATTCTTTCGGGTCGGGATGTATGTTTTTTAAGAGTATCGCACAGGTGCACGTATTCACGCGACACGACGTGAGCAACCGGGAGAGAGAACACTCTGTATCGAAACAAAACGGAGCACAGCAAAAAAACTCTCGTCGTTATACACAAATTTGTATAAAATGCGTGTATATTATTATGTATTTACAAGTACGCGAACGCTTTTGCAACGAAATATTCTTGACTGGTGTCGTGCGAAAGCGCGAGAAAAAATAATAAGTCGATTCAACCGAACGAGATGCACGTAACGTTCGTTTCTTGAATTTTATTTTCGTTTATTGTTTTACGACGCGACAAGAATTCGCGCTACATGTGGGATGATATAACGAGGAATATAAATTTGAGCTTTACGAATTCCCT
This sequence comes from Netelia inedita, assembly GCA_964017225.1. NCBI lineage: Eukaryota > Metazoa > Arthropoda > Insecta > Hymenoptera > Ichneumonidae > Netelia > Netelia inedita. Next base: position 5,550,995 of record OZ024921.1, read on the forward strand.
TCGGGGGAACGAATAACTGCTGTCGCAGAGAGAACTCGAGACCCACTCTTCGTGTACGACGGACAGAAGAGACTGTGCCTCCTCGTTCCTGTCTCTGTGTGTTTGGTATAATTATTTGGTGACCCCACGGCTGTGTGCTACCCCGCGCAGAACCATCCGCATACTGGTGGGGATAGACTCTGGTTTTCATACATATACAAACGGTGCAGTGGTGTAGGGCATTGTGTGTACAGACCGTTTGCCAAGGTTGAAAGCGCGCTTACCGAAGGCGTTAAGTTTTACCCAATTCGAGAAATATTTACCATCAGTCGCGATAATTATATTTTCAAAACGAAGGATCGTTGGATATTTATTATATCGTTTAACCATATATTATGTACGATTTGCATTGTAAATAAAGCTACACAAATACAAAACATAACTCAATTCATTTGTAAAGGTCTCCGGTCGCCATTTTCCCTAACTAGCGCAAGTTTTATAGTTCTGAAAATACCCGTTTACAGCACCACCTCCTGAGTCGACTAGCTAACGTCATCTGTGTCAGTTTCTTGGAAACTACTAGCACTTTTTATCACCGTAGATATTACTCTATCACTTACTTACCGTTTGCTTTGTAGTTCCACAAACATCCGTTGGTGGCACCACCTCCCGGGGGAACAAAGTAATCCCATCTGTAATCTTTTACCGGAACTATGAGCACTTTTTTAAAGTGCCTATTGTCGATTTTACATGTGGCGATATTGCATAGAGTAATTCTATTATTAAAGTGTCGTTAAAATAACAATAATTATGAGTGACTTGGAGCTTGAGTATGGGAGCGATCACGAAGTTTCTGAGAATCATTCCAAACTGATTGAAGCGGTTTCTCAGCTCGATAAAGGACAGAGGTAAGTTAGTTTAATTCTTTGTTAGGGTTAGGTTTTCAAAAACGTGCCGAACTTCATTATTCGTGTCTTGCCCGGTAAATATTAAACTATTTACAAAACGTCCAATTACAAAGTAGACTCAACTTACCCTTTTTTGTACTATTAGAGTCAAGAAACCGCGTCGCAGTGAGCCTAGCTTAGAAGTATCAGAATTTCACTTAGTCAAGAGTGGAATATCCGACAACGATGCCGTTCTCGTCAATGATTTGGCTAAGACCCTCGGCAGCAAGGGACATCATGCCGAAATTGGTAAAAAATTGCGAGCCACGCAGGAAAAGGCTAAGGTTTTGGCAAAACCTTTGGAAAAGCCCGCCGCGGATAAGGTGAACAAATAGGATTTTTTTCCCCTCGATTATTCAATTTTTTTTTAATCCAGCATATTTTATTAATATTTTTTGTTCGTTACCGTAGTTGAAGAGAATAGTCGGTTTCGAAAACACAAAAAAAGAACTGACAGCATGGAATGCGATAGTAACGAGAAATAGAACTGCAGAGTCATTATCTTTTCCTCTCAATAAACCTTCGATGAGAATGCCGGCGAGCGACGAGTTCATAAAGAGATTCAGACTTCAATCCGACTTGGAAAAAGAATTGAGCGCTTTAGATCCTCCAAAAGCTGTGGAAGAAGAAAAAGTGGATGATTTTCCTCTGACTTTGGAAGAAATAATGCAAAAGAGAAAAGAAGCCGCGAAATTCCGTGCTCAACAGGTCAGCAGTAACAACATCCTTCTTTTATTACTTATCGTGATCATTGTATTCACGAAACAAAAAATTATCGAGGTAAAATCTTGTTTTTCCAGTCTTACAGAGAGGCAAAGGCTTACCGGCAGAACAAGATCAAGAGCAAAAAGTTTCACAGGATACAGAGAAAAGCTAGAATAAAGCAGCAGTTGAAGGAGTTCGAGGAATTGCAGAAAACCGATCCTCAAGCCGCTCTGGAGAAATTAGAGCAATTGGATAAAAGTAGAGCCGAGGAGAGAATGTCGCTTAGGCACAAAAGTACAGGGCAATGGGCAAAGAGCAAGCAAGTCAGAGCAAAATACGACAAGGAAGTGAGTATCGCAATTTTTTCTCTCCCTCTATTCATTTTCAAGATACTTTTGTTCATTGACGAAATATTAAACGCAGAGTCGTCAAGTATTGGCCCAACAACTGTCGATCAGCAAAGCGTTGACCCAGAAAATTCGAAGCAACGTAGACAGCGACGAGGATGAAGGAGTTTCGAACGAGATTTTGAAACCTTCGGCAAACGATAGAGACAATCCATGGGTGAATGGTATTAAGACTACAGCGGAAATCGATGATTTTATTTCCGGGTATCGAAAATACTGGGACGAGAAGAATAAAGCTTCCAAGGACAATGAACTTTCAACAAACGGTCAGAAAATTGAGGAGAACGGCACTAAAAAGAAAAAGGTTAAAAGATCGGAGCTGCAAGTGCGTGCTGAAAATCCTGTTGAAAGTGTAACGGAACATTACGAGGAGACGAAGGAGAATGCCGGCATGACGAAGAAATTAAAATCGTCGAAAGCCAGTCAAAAGAAGAATAAAGAAAAATCTTCTGGTACCACGAAGAAACTAGAAAACGTGACGGAAGTCCCGAAGAAGACAGAAGTCTCGAGCGTCGTCAACAAAAAAATGAAGTCGAAAAAGGTTGACGAGCCGAAAAAAGCTGGCACGTCAAAGTGGTACGTCGAGCCACTTACGAGCGAGTCCACGGAGAAGAAATCAGACGCCAGCAAGCCCCTCGGAATTGACGATCTCTTTGCCACGATAGAGGACAAGATAATAAGTCGAATAGACACAAAATTGAAGAGCGTCAAAAGAAAACTCGCAACCAATGCAGCAGCTTATAAAAAATGCAAAAATTCGAAGACGAATGGAAAATCTAACGAATATAACGGCGATTTATCGTTCAAGAAACAAAAGCTTCGTCCTGACTTGGACGAGGCGATGGACGAAAGTACAGGAATCTCAGGTAATCAAGCAATTAAAAAGCCATTACATTCTTTGGAAGATTCGACGGCTGTTAACGGTCACTCGTCAAAATCGGAGAAAACAAACACGGAAATCGATCCGACCAAGTTCATAAACGTGAAACCGAAACACCTAAAGACTCAGTTGCCCGACACAATAACTGGCGGAGACGAAGCTCTTGATGATAGCGACGATGAGAACGATCAACACAACATAATCAGTGAAGCATTCGCGGACGACGATGTAGTCGAAGAGTTCCGGAAGGAAAAGGCCGAGGAGATAAAGAATTCCGAACCGGAAGCCATAGATCTTCGATTACCCGGCTGGGGATCTTGGGGCGGAAAGAATGTCGTAGCATCGAAACGTAAGAAGCGCCGTTTCATTCTCAAATTCCCCAAAGAAGTAGCCCGTCGTGACGAGAACAAGGGCGACGTGATAATAATCGAGGAGAACGATCCAAAAATTCGGAAGCATCAAGTGAGCGATTTACCATATCCCTTTAGCAGCGTAAAGGACTTTGAAGCGAGCATACGAGCGCCGATCGGAAGAAACTTCGTACCGGAAAACGCTCACAACCGTTTCATTCGCCCGGCCGTCAAAACGAAAATGGGTACGATCATCGAGCCCATGGACGCGGATGTGTTGCTCAAAAAAAATCCAAATCCGCGAAAACGAACAGCTGCCTTGAAGAGGGACAAGAAAAAGGTCGACAAAATCAAATTGTAGAATTGTTTCAGGGTCGCTAAAAATAAAGTGTAAGTTCTGCATTCGTTTTCATCGTTTACAAAATTGTTTCTTGCAATAAACAAAAAAAATCCTCGATATCCTTCTCATACGATTGCATTTCTTCGTAATTTTGAGCCTGTCTATTAAAATAATTTAATAAAATAAAATTGAATTTCAAAGTCTCTCATTACGTTATATGATATATGAGATTTCGAAGAAAGGCGCGCCTGCGTTCTCGTCATTTTTCAAATGGTCGATTCTGAAGCCGGGTTCGCGGACTGGAAATGGAAGTCAAAACGCGAGAGACGTAGATAGCGCTTATCGGCTACGAATGAGAGAGATAAAGAGAGAAGGCCCATCACCCATCATAGAGACGGTAAAACTTACCGAGCCGGGGAGAGAGAGAGAGAGTGAGAGAGACGGAGACAGAAATATCTAGAGCTAATTCGACCCCCTCCCCATAGCGGCGCAGCAGTCGAAGCACGCATACATATATACACACACTTGCTGTTGACTTTTTATTCAGTAAAGCAAAGTTCGGCGTAGAGGTCGGTTGTGTGCTGTGACTCGGACGTGAGATATAACAAATTCGTACATAAAGCAACAATATATCAAAGAATCGTGTTTGAAAAAATAAGCGAGCAGTTTGAAGGTTCGCCCATTGTTAAATATCGATTCACGACCAAACCGACGAGCGTCAGACTTTTTCGGAGTAAATCATAAAAAAAGAACCTTGAGAAAAGTAAAAAAGAAGAGACCGACGGAAGGGTGCCTTCAGGATGGCCGCTAGCAAGGACGATAATATCGAGAGCGTGCAATTTTTCGAGGGCGTCGAGAAGCTACTGGAGATATGGTTCACGAGCAGTGACGGACAAGACAGAAAACGCGATCTTCGTGAAATACCCCGGTTAGTTCATTTCTATCGTACTTTCGTACCTTTACGTTAAATTTTCTGTTTTCACGTTGTATTGCTTGGAATTCGCACGTTTGTATACGCGAGTTCCCGGCGAATTTCTTTTTCTTCTCCTATTCGACTGGACAGAGACACGAACGATATTTAACAGAGACAGATATAAAAGTTTCGGACGATTGATGAGAACAGACGCGTTTAACTTTCGACAAATTTCCTTTTTCAATAAAAACGAGAGGGAGAGTTTCATCCGATGCGAAGAATTCAACCCTCAGTCGATCGTCGATGACGCAACGCGCACCCCGGCAACGATATGTATCTGCATATACCGATATACGTTTATGCATATACATGTCGGTGTGTATGCCTGTGTGTATACGCCATAAATCACATGCAAGTAAAACGATCGTGTCCTTTTTATGAGACGTAGCGATGATCGACCGAAACGATCATTGACATTGTCAAACGACACGATTCGTCCAAAATTTCGTATTCGTCGTACAAGGTTATCATATCCACTCTTCATTTATAACCTCGTTCACACACGGTTACGTGCCAAAAATGCTTGGAACAAATGACAGAATGTCACGTTTTCACGAGTCTCTAGCGCATTGAGAAATTTCGAGGATCGTCAAAACGTGCCCTCTCGTCGATAACATTTTACACTTGCAACGCACAACGGCATAAAGAATGTACAGAACCCACATACAGATGCAACTTTGTGTGCGAGGCAGGTGTATACGTCGTCTGCAAAACTGTCGACTCGCCGCTTCGTCTCATTCTCTCTCTCTCTCTCTTTCACACATCGCCCTACGAGTACATAGCTCTGCGCTGCTTCGTAGTTCGCGAAGTCTCCGCCCCCCTCCGCCAGATTTTCGTCATTCTTTTTCTACCGAATATGTTGTTATTCAGTTTTATCTTTTATTTACCTTTAACATAAATATTACAATAAGGGTCCATCTATTCCAATTTGAATACACGTACGAACGTACGAGTTGTAAATTAGCCATTGGTCAGTTGTAGAAAAATTCTGACAGTTTAACGTCCATTAATAATTACTCAACCATGACGATAATTATCAACTGTTATTGATATTTAATTATTATACTCGAAGTAAATTTATCAAAATGTGATTATGGTTGATTCGTCGTTGCGTTTAAATTAATTAATCGCTAGGGGTGTTGCCTGTAATAATTCGAAAAGGGCGTCTACGCACGTGAAAATACAAAACGATCGAGAGAGCTTATCCGTAACCGTTAAAACATTGGCGTCGACGTATACACATTGGCAACATTCATAATCGATAATGAGCCTCACTCGCGCCGACGTAATTTCTCGTCGATGTCGACGTTATCGTCTCGCTCGAAATAGCCACGCTATTCCTAGTTCATCAGACTTCTATATCTTCACAATGGAGAAATTTACGAACGATTTGCTTATCGAGCATTGATTTTTATTTTCCCCATGAATTAAACGAAAGTCAAAAAAACGTCAGGAAGTATCGTTGAAATATGCTCGCTCGTTACAAATTTCTAATGAATTATCCACGACGTTAATCACACCGTATCGCGAATCACCAAAAATTTTCATATTTCATGTATAATTTATAAAAATATGTCGTTTTTATCTTTACAGACCAAAATGGGAATCACTGTTGAAGATAGTGCGCTGCGAGATCATCAGTTTTTGTCAAAACGATCACGTCGACGCTTACGTCCTGAGGTAATTACAGAACGAAGAAGAATAATTCATTGATAGACCGATAAGACCATCGCACCATGCCGATAACAAACGCACGTGTGTTCATTGATGCGTGAAAGATCGAAAGGGACATGTGCACTATAAATAGGAGGATGCTCCGAAGAGCAAGAATCAGTATGTTCCAAGAACGGTGTCGGGGAAAAAATCGATAAATTAATTATCATTATTATTATAATTATTCATTATTTCCAGCTGATGCTTTCTTCAATATTTTGCCTCGAGCGTCTTTGTACTATTCGTTCGAGTCCTCAACGCGGATAAAGAGAGTGAGAGAGAGAGAGAGAGGGTCGATAGTGGAAATATCGATATTAAGAATTCTTAACTCGATAACATCCCATAAATAATTGTAAAACTCGATTTTATCTCACGGTCGTCTCGTAGCTCTCTCTCTCTCTCTCTCTCTCTCTCTTCGTTATCTTTATTCAATTATCTTCCAAGTGCCACGAAGGACGGAAGCTTCACGAACATTACGAGACAAAAGGTGTATCGAGTTGCCTAATGTCACGGTCGTACTAGAATCGATCGGTTCGTCAAATCAGCCGGACATGGGAACAACGAGCGAGAGATAGCAAAGTGCAAACCTCCTTTGATTCATTGAGAGACAAAGTCAACGGCACGGAGAAGCTATCCGCGAAGCACGTATCGTTATTTGTATACGAACGACAAAGGGACGTTAAATACGAGATTGTCAAAGATTACACGTTGTTCGTTGCTTTCAAGTCCAAGTATAGAAACGAGACGATACGACTGGAAGAATTTCTTCTGAACGTACGTTGTCCCTTGGACAGCATTGTTTCACTCGAGACGAGACGATAGCGATACTTTATCAATTCTATCGTAGATATTTTCGTCCACCCGCGTGAAAGCTTTTTTTTATTTTTTTTTTTTATTTTATTTCCAATTGAATAAGAGCGACGATCAATCCGTGGCTCTTGATTCGACCCAAGTATGCCTAAGTGACGACAAACTAGACCGAGATTATTTTGTCATTCGACCCGACAGCCAGGACGATCCGTACTTTCGGTCATACATTTATATCGACCAACGACTCTCGTATATTTTATTTTTGTCTCGTTTCACTCATACGAACTTAACTCGTCACGAGTGTCTCACACTACGATTTATCTTCGAGTATTCTCGTTTTTACGATAACATTCCGTCTTTGGAATAATCGAAAGACTCGCGCGAAGCTTATAATCGCGAATTAGTAAAGTCGATGAAAATTTTCGAAATATAAATCGCCTCTTGTAAATTACTCGACGCTCGTCTCGTCACGAAACAATGATTTATCGAACGCAATTTTCTTGCGGTCGATAAACGCTTAAAGTTAAACTCGTAACTCGCGTACTCGACTCGACAATGCCACTGGGGTACTCGATGCTTTCGTCGTTCACGACGAATCGCTTTGTCTCGAACTCGTAATTGCGTATATGAACGAAACCGGTCGAGCAATTAAGAGCAATTAAGAAGGGATGCATCGCATCGTTTTACACGGACAATCGTCGTGCGCCGAGAATCAAATTACAATTTTTACTTTCGTACTTCGGTACGACGACTAAATTTGCTCGATCGAAGATGAATTACCGATTGAAAAAGTTCTCATCGCGTTTATCGATTTACTTCGTCGCATCGCGAGAAGAGAAATGCCTCGGTTTTTACAAGATTCTTTATCTCGTCTTCTTTTTTTATTTACGATTCGTCCGATCGGTTGCCGGTTTGATCGAGACTAGTGCAACACTAGAGCCAACGCTATGTCGCTAAAACTCGACGACATAATCTTCTCGCATACATAACATCGTAACAATTAATCTCAGCGAGTTATTTAAAGCGTACCAGCTAAGATCGAGCCACGAAGCTCGGATGTTCGACGCCTCATTATCCTTAACGACTGTTTTTATAACCAGGATATTTATGAGGATCGTATCAACGATTTATTCGATAACGTGTTTTATCAACAAACCGGCGAGATAACGTAGTTTTAATAAGATAAGAACAGATGTTTCATAAAGTAGGAAAATTAATTACTCGTTACATTTGTCAAACGATCTAAATTATTGCGTAAAATTGTTAAGTACGAGACCTTGAACTTTGGCTGATTAGGAAAATAAATAATTTTAAGCCCGCTGTTGATAAAGTAAAAACTTTACGCGCGAACTCTAAAAATGGTCGTTATCATTTTTTTCTTTTCTTTTTTTTTTTTTACAGATTCGATGAATCATATCTCGTTATTGACTTTTCGATATTCACGTGGCGCTAGTCCCCTGGTAAAGATTCGCTTTTATCTCGACCGAAAGACGTCTCGTGCTGACGATACACGAATTCATACACGACGAGATTCGACCAAATTGTAATTTAGACTTTTTCAAATTTCAATGGCAACTCGAGGATAAAAACTCGGTAGAATTCTGTGGCTGGAGCATCGCGCGCTCGGCTCGTTTCACTCGTTATACGTATAACGAGTCGGGCGTGCCCTGCAGGTCTCCAGCGGAAAATTACAGGTGACTCGATCAATGATTTGAAACGAGACGAGAACAGCGAACACCGCACGCTTGGCGTTTTTTTTTGTACTCTCGCTCGTCTCGCGTGATACAATTTTTGTTTAATTACGTTACGACCCTCTTACGACAATGAGACGTTAATACGATAATTGATTAATTAATTTGCATTAATTAATGCAACATTTTTAAAATGCTCGATTAAACGAGCTTCGAGCTTAGGGAAATTTAATTCAATCGACGAATGGTATTTATCGTTTTTTTTTAAATTTTTATTCCATGCGAATCGATTTGATTTATTACGTGTGAAATTATTTCAAGTATTTAGGGAAAAAACACACGCATGTTTACCGTTTAGTCGATATTTTCATCTCGTCTGTCTCAACTATTTCAAGGTCTCCCACGTGTACTCGAATATCGTACAAGTTGCTGAAACTTCCGCACGGCACACGAGAGAGGATCACCGTCGAGAGATGCGACGCTTCTCGACTATATAGCGCGTGGGGGTCATCTCCGGCATTCGCGCTTTTCATCCACGAATGACGGAAACTTTTCACTCCACGAACGACCAGGAAAAGCTGTGACGACAGTCGCGTCGTTTTGCTTAAATGTGATATGTTCATTCTCTTTTTTTTTTTTTTTGTTCAAGCGTTCGCTCATCGATATGCGCATTTTTAACGCGAAGGAGACTTCGCCGGTACCGAGAGCGAGAGACAATCGCCGGGAGCAGAATCGAAAAAGAAAGATTAACGACGATCGCGTAATTTTATTGCAAATATTTAAATCGCAAGAGTAACGTGCAATTTTTCAAGAAAATCGAGCGTTCATATTTTGTTAAATATCTCGCATAATTTCCTCGACAGGAGACGTTGGTCAGGGAGATAGCGTACACTACGTTTTCTTTTTTTTTATTATTTAAATAGAGAGAGATAGAATTTTGAACTCTACTGACTTTTTATTTGCGTACTTTAATATTCCACGAGTTTTCGATTTTTCGCGGTATCGCTTATCGCGGGGATGTCAATACGCGATTAATATTCACTGGAAAATGTATCGTTATATAGTTTTGCGACTCTGGACATTTCCGGTTGGCATAGACTTTCCTCGTGGTAATTTTGCTGAATTTTTCACCAAAGTTCGAGTTCTTTGACGCGAGTTTATCTCGCGATTGTCGTGGGAGATTGATGTAACGTTCTGTCACGACCGCTTAACAATTTATCATACATTTATACGTAACAACGTCGTCACAAGTTCGTCGAATTAAGGAAAACCATTGAGCGAAGTAAAAAAAAAAGTTTATTTTTCTGACCGTCACAGTTGGCTCCTGCTCTAAGGCGGAAGTAAAACGGATTTATGAAGAAACTTGATCACATCGAATAAGACAAATTTCATATAAAATCGAAATTTATCACGCCACGTGGGAAATCTAGCGTCCGATAAAAAATTTCAAATAACCAAAGACTCGTGCGCATCGTTACGAGAACATAATTATTTTTTTTCTATCGCAAGACACATTTGCGAAATTCCCGTTCGTTAATTTCTTATCGCATACCCGTTTCACTAGACGAAAAAGGGGGAATCTTGTCGGTAAGATTAACAGCGTCAAAGATCAAATGGCATACCCTGATAATTCACGATAATCAATCGTACATGAGTCTCGATATTTTTTTTCTTCTTTTTCTTCTTTTCCAATTTTCCTCCCGCTCGGCCGCGAGAGAAACGACGCTACTGAACCATCGAGCCAGAGTCAGCACCGATTTCGATAAATCGGAAGATAATTCTAGGCGTATATATACGAATTCGTCGATGCCACGCGCTTACTTGTGGGCGAACGCTTTATCGCTTCTCGTTCATAAAAATGTCTCGAGATTCTCTCTTGAATATCTTCTCTCTCGCTCTCGGCACAGGTCAATGTCCCTCATTTATCCATTCGATAACCTGGTTACTCGACGGCCTTATTTTCTGTTCGCAAAACGATTCGGCTCGACGACGATACGTCCTTGCTGAAAACTTAGCGAGTAATACAAGTCGCGTGGACAAAACACACGGAAAATTGAAAGCTTCGGTTTTTCTTACCGAAACGTATTTTTTTGTTCTCTAAATATAAAAGTATTACCACGATGCCAATAATAAACCAACGAATGCAAGGCTGACGTGGAAAGCTCGTTTGCGACATTGAAGTTTGTCATACGAATTTCGTCGCTGAGCGTTCGGAAAAGTTTGGGGAGAGAAACGCGAAGTTAAAAATAATATCGCTTATAAGCAGGTTTTTGGTACCTCGAGCGATAGATTTGTCTCGATACCTTCGACTCTAATACCTTATCGAAAGATTCCGTGTAGTTCCGTGTATCCCATTTCTTATCATTTAATTTCCACTAATTTGTTTATCTTCGCTTTACGATGATTTCAGCGAGAGCAGTATGTTCGTATCTAAACGACGACTGATACTCAAGACTTGCGGCACAACGACACCCTTGCAATGTCTCGAGGCACTTCTGGATCTCGTCGAGCAGTACACGGGTTTCGACGAAGTCGAGGTAAATACATTTGTGATCATCTTCGCTTCTCTAGAAAATTCGACGAGAAGAAAACGATCCAATTTTTCGCTCCTCTGTATTCAGGGAATAAAACTTTTCTCGGGAACGAGCAAGTTATTCATATGTAAAAAAATCATCGTATCGAATCGTTTCTCGATATAGCGAAATTTTGTCTTCTTCCTTTTTTTCTCATAAACGGGGAATTTTCTGGAATATTTTCGACGAGAGTCTCTATTAAAGCTGAGAAGATGAGGTCAGCTATATAACTTGACCTAGTGCATGGATGAGTGATATCTATATACGTGCATATACAGATATAAGTAAAACGTTGGTGAACACACAGAGCTCTCTCGGATCTCTACCTCTTGGTTTATTGATCTGTCTTAGCCATGGCAACGTATGTGAACCACCTTGCCCTCCTTACCCCCTCATTCCCCAGTTTCTTTTATCACTTCTTTTCTACGCGACCCTCCTCTTTCTCCTCCCCACCGGACACGATTTTTTTTCTTCATGCAATTACTCGTTGTCGCGCAATACCAAAAGTAACGAGCCCGCTAGATGAGCGCGATCTTCACCTTGGAATTGCGTCGTACACTCCTCTCATCCTCGTCCTTGGATCTGGATGAATTTTCTCCCGTGACACACCGGAATATACATGTAGGGACTAAAAGTCGTTTCGCTCTGTGTGTTTCAGGATTTATTCTACTCACGTAAGAATTACAAGAAGCCGGAACTTCAGATGTCTCCCCATCAGGCATTTGAAGACGAAGTATCCCTGCTTCACACTATTTTCCCCGGTACAGAACAATATTAATTTATCGGGATGATTTAATAAATCGTCTCTTTTGTTTTAAATCAACGAGGCTCTCTCGCGTCTCAGAAAAGAAACTCAGTTATTATTTCTTATATCGTTCGTCTCACGGAATATTCAATATTTTTTAGCCACTTTTAACGTTTATTTTCAACACTTTTTTCTATACAATAATATCTTGATATTGTCACAGACGGTGAGGCTTATTGCCTTGGTGACATCGATCGAGATTGCTGGTATCTGTACACCCTGAATCGAGCGAAGTCAACCCACGACGAGATAACGGAACCCGATCAGACGTTGGAAATTCTCATGACCAATCTCGATCCTGATGTTATGTCGATATTCACGCGGGACGTGTGCTCGTCGGCTGCCGAAGCGACCGAGAAATCGGGCATCGACAAACTCATACCGAGTATGGTCATCGATGATTTTTTGTTCGAGCCCTGCGGATATTCGATGAACGGAGTTTCAAAAAGTGTGAGTCTACATTAAATGCGTTTCGACGCTCGAGATTAAGAAGTTTTTCCTATTTCAAATTTATTAGAGAATCGTTTGTCCAAAGGCTTAGCTATTTCTTTTGTTTTTACAGGGAAGCTACATGACCATTCACATAACACCCGAGCCGGAATTCTCCTACGTCTCGTTCGAGAGCAATATACCCGAGGCGTCTTACGAAGAGGTCATACGTCGGGTATTGGAGACTTTCAAGCCTGGAAAATTCGTCGTAACGATTTTCGCGAACAAAGAATCCGTCGCGGCGGACACACCGCGAGAGTTGGAACAGTCCGATTATCTTAATTTCGAGGGAGAATGGCTGCGCAACGATGTTCAGTACTGTCGTTTCAAAAACTACGACCTCACATGCGCATTTTACTCGAAATTCCCGAGCTGATGGTTCACAGGAGGCCCGTCGGTATCTCTCGAGCAGAGAACCGACAGGGCTCCAGTCTCCTGCCCCCTTTCCCGTCCCAATTTTCCCAAAACGTCGGTAAAATTCAATACTGACATATTCGATAACACTTTATTAAAGAGCCCCAAGCAAACGAAAGAAATTCCGATAAAAACGATAAATCACAAAACGACGAAAATTAACGAATCGATCACTAACAATTCGCACGATGGTAATAAAACGAACGATCATGATGAGACGCAGTCTCGATCTCTCGAAATAAAGCGCGGCAATGAGACGGGACGATCGCAGATTAACAAATACGAAGAGTATCGCTCCCGACGTTCGGCTTCATCGCCTCAATTGGCGATAAAACCACCGTCGCGTTCAAAAGTATATCGTAAAACTTCACTGAAGACGACGACGAATTTTAATTCGAAATCCGAAAGTTCTCCAATGTATGTGAGAAGCAACGAAGTTATCGAGGCTTCGTCTCTCGCGCGTTTAACGCTCGTCGATCCAACGACGAAATTGCACGGTTCAAAGTCGAACGGTAGAAACGATTCGGTCGAGGAATGTGACGTTGCCGCGGAAAAGATAAATTCGTCAAACGATGCGAAAGTCAAATGGAACACGGAAAATGTACATATTACCTGCAATCCACTTTCGAGTCCTTATCCTTACTCGACGCCTTGTCACAAAATCGTGAGACCGGATGAGAAGGAACGCGAACAGCCCGACGAAGATCCAAAGAGTCGTGGTAGTTGCGGTAGCTTTTTGCCGATATTGTCGCTGATACCGCAAACTATGGTCAGCTTGCACTTACTCAGCCCAAAGATGAAGTTCTCGTGGTGGCGTAACAAGATATCGTGAAGGCACGCTTAAAGTGGCCGCTTGGCGCGACTTTTTCTGTTGCCCCCGGTAGGAGTCACGTAGATATAAGTAAAAAAAAAATAAAAAAATAAAAAAAACACACAAGAGAAAAAGAAAAATCGGTGCTATACGGCCAAAAAGCGCGAAAGAAAATAACAGATCCAACCAAAAAAAAAAGTCTCCTCTTTTACGAACAAAAAATACACAAGAGTACACTAATCGATTCCCACTTAACGAGAGAAAAATGATAGAGAGAGGTCCTTCCTTCTAGCAAGGCCGTTTCTTTCTTCTTCGTTTATTCCTTGGCCTCGAACAAAATTCGAGTCGTCTCGTTTGAAGGATATGCCTGAAGGATCAACGAGCGAATAGCGAAGAGCTGTCGAGGCTCGGAGAGAAAAAGAAAACGAACCGGAACTACGTCATTACGCGATGCGTCTGTATATTTTTCCGAATGCGTGAGAGAAACTCGAATATCTTGTATATTGCTCTCGAGTAATTATAGCACACATATTTTGTTCCTTATCACCTCGTTGCACTCCTCGTTGTAAACCCTCGCACATTGCGTGCAACCGATTCAAAGAACGTATATAAAACAAAATAGTTTCGTGTCGTTATGCACTTGCGAACAAAAATCGGTTTCACCAACGGATATTTTCGTAAGCACAAAGAAAAACAAAAATACGTGAGCATGTGTTACACATCTATGGTATCTTGATGTTTAGTTGCGTATATATATACACACACACATATATATATATTGTCAATTACGAATTACGAAAATAATAGGCGAGACAATGTGTTGCTACGAAGCACTCTCTCGCGTTTGCAAAGAAATATCAGAAAAAAATGATGATAAAGGAAAAGAATGCAAAAAAAACATCGTAGACGTAGAACTTATTGTGATCATACGAATTTATCGAGTAAAGAGGCACATGGGTGCTTTTCTCTTTCGTTATGCGATTATTGTGTATGTAGATACTTAACGAAAACGAAAGAAAATTGTGTATGGATTGAAGATGTGGGTAGCATCGATGATTTTAGTCTACCCAGTGAGACAACCAAAAAAAACGCACGACCTACGAATGTCCCTGGGAAAAAAAAGTGTCGGGACATTTCCATGATGTACCTCTTCTTTGAAGCTTCGAGATCTTTCTTTTCAACGGCAAGCTACATTTGAAATAATAACTTCGTATCGTCGGGGCTGACGTTTCTTTTTTATTACATTCCTTCATTCTGACAATACGAATTCGAGCTTGAAAAATTTGCGCAGTATCCGTGCTATTAGTCAATTGGACTTGGCAGATTTTGAATATTATATGCGTGTAATGTTATAGTTTACGTAGATTTGACGATCCAGCGGCTTGAACGTGTAAACTCAATGTGAAAAGGATTATTTAAGAAAAAGGTTTCTCGCTGTTGGAAAGGAAGATCGATAAAGCGAAAAGAAAAAAAAGCTAGATTATAGTTAATGAAGCAGGAATCTTGGGGGTTTGTTTAGTCATTCCTGTGGGTGTATAAGAGAAGATACTCTATATACGAACGTTATGTATGCTAAGTCGATGATTCCTTTTAATGATAACAACAAAACATATTCAATGTCTCTCCATCTCTCTCTCTCTTTCTCTTTCTATCTGTTCTCTATCTCTCCAAACTACTTTGGAGACGATGAGGTATTGTTTAAATATACATTTTTACACTCGCGTACACCCAACGTACATTAGGTCACGCACGGGAACAAATACGTCCCGAACAAAAGTGTATAACAAACGAATCGTGTCATAAAACATGTATTTTTTTATTTATCCAAAACGGTTAGTCACGATCTCATCGTCAAATGTTTTGTTGTTCATCGTTTTGACTATATTGTGTTCTTTTTTAATCTCGTTTTCTTCGCTCGGTTTTTTGAAATAATTATTTTCCAAGCGCATCGATCGCTGATGCTTCGTTTTTTTTTGTTTATCCGCACAGTGCGATTGTTCCTTTTTCTTTCCGTTTTGATTTTTTATATTCTTGAATCAATAAATCTTTTAAACATAACAAGAAACCATCAACCTTCGCGTATTTTTTGTTAGATACCTCGCTCTAATCATGCAATCATCTCGTAGCTACCGATCGGTCGACACAATTTCATCCGTCTACATCGTCGCTCGTGTCATCTACCTCTATAATTCTTATCGCAACATCAAATATCATCGTACAAATTGACTAACGAAACAATATCGTGCATGTCTACAGTCTCCTGACGCAACAGGCAGATTAAATCTACCACTTCGCAGACACTCGACTGTTTGCGAATCCTACGATGGAAAAACAATCAAGAAATTCACCAGAAGAGCCGCATGATAATAGCAAACGATTGGATCGTGTAGAAGAAATCTCGATGAAAGTAAATTACGATCTGTTAAGTGGATACAATCAATTTCCATGAAGATTACAATGAGCGAAGAGAACATTTTCACCCGAATCTCGAGGAAACGATTGTAAAATTACGAATATAAGGTGTCGAGTTAATATAATTCAATTACGTGTCGAGAATAAAAAAAAAGATAAATACTATATCTTTTGACGTAGATCACTATTGCATGCATAATGAAATAATTTATGTATCATATTTGAAAAATAAACATTACATTTAGTCCATCTCAGTTTGCGATTTTCTCTTTGGTATCCTCATGATACTTTATAAGTAATAATGATATTGTGTATTCGAATAAGAGAACAATTTACACCTCGTTATCGACAGTCTCGTGAATCCCGCGCGAAGGCACTGTCGAATTTTTCGTGAAACGAGTTCTCATACCATGGACCATGGCTTGAAATCTCGCTCTGAGTCCATCGGCTGTTTTGTCCTCGACCGTGTCACTTCGATTTTTCATCAGTTCTTCATTCTCGGCATCCAAATCAGCTTGAACTCTTTCCAACGCTTTCGTTTATACGCGACAAAAATACTTGAAATAATTTTTTTTTAAAACCGTAACACACAAATAGAATCGATCGAGCGAATATCACGGGATTCAAGGAGTCTTACCTTTTCGTAAATCCATTTCGTCCATTTCCGTATTGGCGATTTTGGACAATTCTTTGCGAAAATTCTTCGTTATCCTCTTGCGTATGTAATCAGCCTCGATGTCCTGTTTGGTTCGCGGTATACGAAATCTAATGCAACAGCAGAGAGCGACGATTATGGCGAGAAGAATCGACAGAACAATTCCCGCTAATTGCCAAACGCGAAAGCCTGGTAGCGCCTCGTCCTCGAGCCACTGTTCAACGCCACCCTCGACGCAATCACCAGAATTTATGGTAACTTCGTTCCCCAAGCAAGGAGACGACGAGGACGAAGAAGGACTGGCGGTTGTTGTCATCGTGTCCATCTTTCTCTTTAGTTTTTAATGCATTTTTGTCTTTCTTCCTTTCTGGATAAAAATTGAAAACTGGTCCAACTTGAAGAAAAAATAAGATATCAAGTATAAAATTCAAGTATATAACGAGACCGATAGAACTGCCATTCCCCGAGGCTGACGGAATCGAACTGCGGCAAAACGGTAGCGAAAAAAACGCAATCATAGATCGTCCGGTAGGTCTCGGTGTCAGGGAGCAAAGGTGCGGCTTCTATAATGAATAGTAGCGACGCTTCGATCTGACACACCCAATTTTACATCCCTATCTACCCGAGCCATCGGGTACCATCGTTTTGCTTCGATAAAGCATCCCTGCATTATGAAAAATTATATCGGCAATCCTCGACGTCCGTTAAAACGCCATCAGAGAAAATTGCACAAGTACTTACGATATTCAACAATTTTCATTTGTCTCATTCTTTTATTATCTTATACATTAGGTAAAGATTGAAAATAAAAATACTCCTTTGTTACAAAAACAATATTCTATGGTTCGTGGCTATGTCCGTAAAATCACGACGTTAGATTAAAAAAAGATTTTAAATTATTAACAAACTCTAATATTTTTCGCCGAGTCGAGGAAACATAGTTTTTCCATTCATGCGTCACTTCCTTCGGTAACGATTAGTAGTGGATTCGTTTTCTTATCGTTGCTGTTATTGTTGTATCGTTATTTCTTTTGTTCATTTTAATTGTTGTATACTTCTTTTAAATTACAAACAGTTCGACGATTCACGACGCAACGGTTCATTCGTTTCAATGCGATACAGGATTGGAAGCTACGTGACCGATGTTCGGGGATCATTTTTTTATAATGTTTTCTTCGTTCTTATTACTTCTCATCGTTTGTTTTATATATCGCGAGTACGAGGACGCTAATGCGGAAAAAAAAGTGGGATCGACGCGTTACGGGAACGTAAAGATTTCAGAAACGTTTGTATGAATATGAATTATTTGTCTCGTTCGACAAACGGCAGTGAACGATTCGATGATCATGAAGGTTTTGAGGAAGGATGAAAGTTTGTCTCTTGAGAATTCTCGTTCGAGCATAATCTTAACTATATTGGCGGACATGGACGATTCTAAGAAAGATAGGGCAATAAATTAGAGAATTTTCTCGCTCCCGAATACGCTACGAATAAATGCGATCGGGACGCGAAACAACGAATGAAATGACGAATAAATTTGTTTTCCTTCTTCTTTTTTGTTTTGTTTGTCATTGTTTTCTGGCACATATGGTTCAGCCTCAGTTATCGTGTGACTTTTAACCGTATCTACGCTATATCAATATTAATTACTTATACGTAAACCCCGCTTGACACCATCTAGAATGTACATTATCGTAATACAAAAAAATAAATTGATTGACGATTTTATGATCTCTTGCGAATGAAACACGGAATGGCTGAGCTCTCCTTGCATACAAGGTTTTACGAAAATCGTGATTCGCAGGCCAGCAAAAGCGCCGAATTATTTTATTATTTCGTTTATTCATAAGAGATTAATATCCAAAAATTACGTTGGAAAAAAAGCAATTAGCTCGGAATAATTCTTGGATGTATGAATTTATCGGTTTTCATAATGATACGGATACTCACGGTTCCGCGTTAGAACGAAGCTCTAGAGTGTGTAATTTTTAGAAAATTTTGACATACCTAAATCGAATTCGTATCTGGCAACTACTGGCATGCTCAACGCGTTTTCTAAGACCCTGTATTTCATATCGATTTACCGTAAAATCGCGACCGCAATACGTATTCACCTACGTATTTTATTATTTTCATTTCCCGGCAATATGATTTTCCTTTCGTCTTTTTTTTTTGTTTTTTTTTATTTAATCCTCCGGTTTATCGAGTGTCAGGCAACAATAGAACGATATGAGAAAAAGTAATCTATCGATCGTTTCTCAATTAGCAGATTAATACCGAATCGAATCGTGACCTGTATCGCGTGAAAGTTATGAATGCCGACTTTTTTATTTGTATTTTCCGTTTGTTTTCTTCTTTTTTTTTTTTCTTTGCTTTGTTTTCGAGAGATAAATTCTTAGTTTACTAATCCTATGAACCACGGGGCCACTCGTCTTCTTCCTTTTTTCTTCGAAGAATCAAGATTAGCGCTGGACTAACTTTTTACAAAGCTTCCAGCATTAATTCCATTTATTTCACTTCCCTACCGGACATTTTTTGTTGTTGTTACTCCACTCCCGATTCTTTGATTGATTTTTCTTCGCGATCCAACCTCGTTGCCTTCTTGCTGAATGTTCATTCCTTTCTGATGAACGTTCGTCCTCTGCGAACAAAAGACATCGTAATTACTTTATAAAAGTGATCAACGAAGTAAATCATGAAAGTGACAAGATGGTTATTTGTTGAGAGACCGATAGAAACCATAAAATAAAGATCGCGTTAAATTCGTAACATAGAACTTACGTAATTGTCTTTTTTTCTGTAGTCTTGGGCTGAGAACGCGCTCGATTAAGGACCTTAAGAAAATCACTCGTTTTAGTTCGCATCCTCGAGTGTATGTAAACCTTACTGCACTTGATATGATAGTGCAAGTAGTTTCTGAACATGTGGATTAGATCGATCGTATTGCCGCGCGCTTCCTTGCTCGTATGCCGAGGAAACAATACTGTTGAAATGAAAAAAATGCATAACGTTTTTTTTTACGTCCTTCGTTAATCGTCGAATTAATGAAAATGATAGCGAAGAAACGATGACGCACCAAATGTTATGTAGCCGATACTGTCGCCAACCGCGGCGTCGCAATCTTGAAGTTCCAACGGTGGTTCTCGATGATTGAACAAAACCTGAGGCGCCGTGTGGCTTGCCCGCCTTCCCTCTTTAAGCTCTTGAAGAAACATCTTACCGATAACCATGTCGTCCTCGTCTTTGAATATCGTGCTGAATACGACCGTCACACGATCGCTCTTAGCTTCGACGTACCTGAATATAAAATGTAATTCTCAAACTGCGAAGAAAAATGGACGAAGAGTGAAACGATGGATTTTCTTACATAGTCTCCTGATCACGATAGTGAATCACTGCTCTCTTTGGACATTGCGGACTCTCTTCCGGCGAATCGAAGTACTTTTCTTGAAAGTCAAAATACTTTTCGAAAACACTGGCAAAACAGTGCCTTTTTAAGAGGCCCACTTTTTTCACCAAAACCTCCCAATCTTCGGGCAAGTTTTCAAGGTCTATCTGCACCGATACATCCCAGTCTGACGAACGGGCGAAATAAATAAATACTATCTGCGATACGACTAACCGACGTTAGCAAAAATTCGATTTTTTTAAAATAAGATTCTTACCACTTTCTGGACTGACGAGATAAGGTCCGTACTCCCTCTTGAGCAACTCGTCCGCGCCATGATCCTTCAGTTGCTCATAAAATTTGAGCATAGTACTTATCTGAGAAGAAAAGAAAAGACCAAATTCATTGTTGCGAATCGTAAATCTCGACGAAAAATTCACTCTTATGTTATTCGTTTTGTGAGACTCACCCTAAGTTTTGACTTCTCACCATTAGGGTTTGAGACATGAAAGAGGACACCGTCAAAATCAGCTATGGTAATATCCGTCGATTCCGGTTTATGGCTAAAATGTAAATAAGACGTTCGTACGAATGTTGGATAGAAATGCCGAGATATTGAAAAAAGAAGGAATATGGGCCGAGGTTAATGGTTGATCGAGTGTCTACTCTCACTGTTCTGTCTATGTCCGTCAGTGTTTCGTGTCAAGAAGGATAAAGGGGGCCAGTACGACATTAGTGTTGGAATAAAAACGAGTATTACAATCGTTTTTATACGAACGATGAAGGAACGAGATGAAATGATAATCGGTAATGCATTTGTCAGATGGACACCGCCCTAAAAATCTAAAACCATTTCCGGTGCTCGTCTCATCGCCGAGTAAAAAAACATTCAATCACGGCGTATCAACGAGAAAATAATCTGCGATACATACGAGAGCGAACACATCTACACACAAGGGGGCACGATTTATATATATTTCACAACTCACCCCGATAAGGCATTTTTTATTTTGGTTTGTAACGTTTCTTCTAGTATCCTATTGTTTATCTCGAGCAGGATCATTATGTCTAATATGAATATAGAATATTTATAATACAATAATTAACAATTATCTACTGATTGCTGTCACCATGAAGACGGCTCTGACTAATTTTCTAATCACTCCGCACACACTGCAACTCACTCTCTCTCTCTCGGTCTCTCACTGATAATGCAGTGAGTATTCACATCATAGACTGACAGAGTGTAGACGAGCGTATACGTATGTATAATCGCGGATGCTAGGGACTTTTGCGATTAGTATTCCAATTTTACACATAGATGGCGCTAGTTGTGAGTTTTAAGTTACGCAATTCAATAACTTTGGGGATTATTCTCCATTTCCGGTTTTCTAGTGATCTCTGAATCCGCTGCCAACGCCACACGCTCAACCGACGACATTTTATATTTCGGGTTCCTCGTCGAGTCGTACGCGGATAGTGGACTTCTCTTGAACTGCACGCAAAACCGGTGCACGTTTGTAACTGCTTGCGTTTGGAGAGAAGAATCATTTTACTAACCGAAGACGTACGTTGTATCATCCGACACTGGTAAGTCTTGAGGCATTTGTTTTACGTTGTCGTATCTTGAATTTCGATCACGAAGCGACAATGATATGTTAAAAAAAAAAACATTCGCGAACGCGAAATGCCTTCGTAAACGATTTATGTGCGCGTTCACGGTGCTATATTGATTTTTACAATGGATGCCCAGTAGAACTCCCTTGATGCGCTGGGCAGATGAGCTCGAATATAACATACGAGCAACGACAAAACATTTACTCCAAATATCGTTTGAGACTGTTTTTCCGTAAGCACGCATTAAATTATTTCTTCATATTTGCTTCGTGCCGCTTGACATCGATGCAAGCCATATAATGTCTTATACGGACGCGTCAACTTATGAGAGTGATATATATATACATGTGCATGTACACATGCGTACATATATACACATTTATATATGTCGCTACGAAAGTCGGTCGTTGACCGATGGAAATTGGTATCAATTATGAGGATGATTGTAGAAAATCGGTTACGTGTTCCGAAATTTAATAATAACAACAATGGAGTAATTTTTGCGAGAAATAATAAAGTGCGTCGTTCCGGTATTAAAAAGTACGAGCACAATACATTGATTGACCTTTAAAGACTTGAATATTTAGCAAAGTTCATCATGTTTATTAGAGATTTGAGTGATTTTGAGGATATATCGTTCCAAGTGCATTGATATAAGTTATTTTTATCAAATAACTATAGCTTATCCTGACCATGAAACAATTGCCAAAAGTAGTATACAAACAAGTGCAACGGGTTTTTTTTTTTGTTAAGATTTTAATAATGTACTGCAGATGGCAGCACCGCACAATGATTATTTTAGTGTCGTGAAAAATAATGAGTTTAGGGTTTTGTTGCACACTGTGTGGTAGCCGACAGATCGAAGAGCAATAATGCTAATGTAAAATCTAGAAATAATAAGAGCACGTCACATCCGCGGCGCACAAAAGAACGATTTCCATTGTAGATATTTTGCAACTCTTTTGACAACTTTGAAACATCATTATCTCTATAAACAATGAGCTACGGCAACAATAAATACAGGTTCGTTCATTGAACAATGGAGATAACGATTATATATCCGCTGGTTACAGCTCAGTATTTAATTGAGTTTCGATAACAATCAGCTCGAGTATGAGTTCTCGAGGAAGAGGGTTCAGTTCGCGAGGTGGCAGCTCTTACAGAGGTAGAGGAGGCGGAGGAGGTGACTGGAGCGGAGGTACAGGAGGTGGGAATATAAGCAGAGGAGGGTATTCTTCATCCAGGGGTGGTAGATTCAAGTATTCTACGCCCAGTTATGATTCTCGCACTAAATACACCTCCGGTAAGACAATTTAGAATTTTGAGCACGCTAGAAAAGTCGCTTCGTCGCTCAATCGGAAATATTCACACTCTATTCGTAATTATGCACAGGCGGAGCTTCCGAAAGATATTCCAGCAGAGGAGGACGCGGCGATCATTCAAACAGTTACAAGCGTCCACGCGTAAGTAAAAATTATCCATAAACCCATCGCGTCGATCGACGATCGATATCTTGTAAAGCTTTTTTCAATATCGAGGGATTTTATATACTTTTCATCCAGGACTCTTACTCGGCACGAGAAGATCACAGATCGTCGAGCGAGTCGAATCGCAAGAGGATCAGAAGCGATTCCTATCAGGTATGTTTCGCCGATCTTGTCCGTAGCATCGAACTTTTTTTCTCTCTGGGAAATGAGAGAGTCGTTTAATCAAGTACATGTCAAAAACAACAACAACAACAAAAATGCACATTCTTGTCCACCGTGGCACGCGCCTGAAAGGTTTATCTCGATTTTAGAGATACGTTCCACGCTCAATCGTGACGCAATTTTCTTAAACGTATCGTCGATATGGAGTCATTTTCTTTAATTAGACTATCAGGTTTTTATCAATGCTGATTCGAGTATTTAAAAATCAGCACGCATTACGAGTGATGTTTGCACACAGCTTTCACCTTGTTAAAAAAAAAAAAAAAAAAAAAAAAAAGAAACATTTTCTTTCCTTTTGAAGCGAGTAAAAAACTCGCCAAATCTGTAGGACTAATGGGTCAGAGGGAACTCATAAATTGTCATGCTTTCCTTTCAAGCTACGAGCCGACGGCCGCTTGAACACCCATTCTTTTTGCGTCGGGACATAGACGTCGGAACGACGCAAATAATAAGATCAAATATATTGAAACAAAAAAAAAATATATATATATATATATACGAAAAAAAAAGCTTTGGCGAATTGAGGGCGAAACGTGAGAGTCTGGTGATGAATCGCGAGGCGAGCTAACGAACGAACATGTTGCCGCTGAGCTCACCTCGTCGAGACTTAGAGATGCACGAATGTTTTCAGAAAAAAAAAAAAAATCTCCAACGTCCGTAAATAGTACCTGGTGTATCCTGCGATAACGAGGCACGCACACAGAGTCCCTTGATTCTTGAACCGAACGGCCAATCTTGCTTTCATAAACCTTTTCTCGTGATAACAATAACAAATATCTCCTATCATGATACAT
Source organism: Netelia inedita (assembly GCA_964017225.1). Taxonomy (NCBI): domain Eukaryota; kingdom Metazoa; phylum Arthropoda; class Insecta; order Hymenoptera; family Ichneumonidae; genus Netelia; species Netelia inedita. Next base: position 5,575,457 of record OZ024921.1, read on the forward strand.
GAGAAACAAAAACAAAAAAATATATTTCCAAGCTCAGTCTTAACAATAGTATTCGGACTTTTAACGTTAGAAATCAAATAATGATTATTATTGAGATAAGATCGTTTCGAAAGAGGCGCAAACGATAAGATTGAGAAAAAAGCTGAGTCAGGGCACCAAGCCGATAGCCAAAAATAAAATAAAAAAATAAATAAAAAAACGTAACGATCACTCCCGTTCGAAAGTAGATATTGTTTTTCGATGATCTCAACGAGAATGGGTGTGACCGCGACGGTATGAGATCCGAAACGAGGCTAAAAGCGAAAGATTGGCAATGTTCCTAGACGATGGTCCGCAGATCGAGAGAGAGAGAGAGAGAGAGAGGAAAAGGGATCCCTGAGAAGTGTGGTCTAAATAAAGATTGTATGATGAAGAGAGAGAGAGAGAGATAGAGAGAAAGAAAAAAAACGCAGAGCACCGTCGAAATCCTAGTGTAACCGACGAGTTGAAGGAAATAGGATGGAATTGCTGTCTAGAGGGAAAAGTAAAAAAGTGTTGTAAAGCGAGAAAAAGAAAGGTCCATGCGATATGGAGAATGAGAAAGAAAAGGAGCGAGAGAGGGTGAGTGAGCGAAAAGCGGGCAAAAAAAAAAGTTGAATTTGATTTAGCAGGGTGGAGGTAGCGGTGGTGGAGGAGGCGGTGGTTCCCAGAGGTATTCGTCGTCGTACGGGGGTTCGTCGACATCGACGCCTTACGATGGCAATAAGAGATCATCATCATCGACGGTATACGAGGACAAGAGGCAAAGTGATCGTGCCTCGTCCTATCATCGTACAGACGAGCGTCATTCGGCATCGAGAAGTTACGAGCCACCACCGCCACCGCGTATAAGCGATATGGCACCGCCCGCGACGAGATATCCGACGACAACCAGTCGTGGCAGAATAGCCCATGGAAATACGAGCTTTCGTGGTCGTATCTCGAGTCGCGGTGGTCGTGGTTTTCATCGTGTCGGCACGAGGACATCGGACGCCCTGATGGCTCGCAAGCGAACCCTCACCTCGCTCGACTATCGGCGCAAGATGCTCGGCTCGCGCTCCCGCGACTACATTCAACGTGTTCGCATGACAACGACCAAATTGCGAAGGAGGTAAATAATTAGCAAAAATTAAGACAAAAAACAAAACGAAACGCAAGCGAAACCAAAACAAAAAACAACCGCAAATAAACAAGAAAGTACAGATCGTAATTGAATCGAAAACAAAGCAAAAAAAAAACAAATAATAGAGAACAAAAATCCCGCGAATGCGTAAGCAAAAAAAAAAAAAAAACGTGTCTCCTAGTAAGCCACTCGTCGATCGTAAAGGCCCCGCGTCGCTCGCGAACCGTCGGGTTTTCCGACACGGCGAGCGGGTGGCGGGCTGGCAACGTCGATGACCTGAGCGTCAAGACGCACCTACTCCTCTATATGCGTACGTAAATTGTAAAAAAAAAAAAAAAAAAAAAATACAGAGTCAGATAGATACAAAATATAGATGTATGCGGAAAGCAGGAACGAGAGAACAATACGATAAGGGAAACCGAGGGATCACTGCCGAGAGGCAAGCTCTCTTAATCACAGGTTCCCTTCCCCGGAAATGAGATGGATAAATAATATTATTCGCTGTATACCACGCGATATCGTTGTGCATAAACGCCAAATATTTCCAAAGGAATCCTAGAGAAACACGAACAAAAAATCCCTCTCAAACAACTTCAAAAAAAAAAAAAAAAAAAAAAACAATATTTGTACTTTCTGATGTCGTAATTTGTTAATGCGATTCTACAATGAGTGTCGTAGAGGATGTATTTCTGTAATTTATAATAGAAACAAAAAAATACGTGAGTGCGACCGTGCGAAGTCACGTGAGCACTTGTGAATGCGAAAAAAGCGGAAAAAAAACGTTTACGAGTTATTAGAAACGAGAAACAAAAAAAGAAAGATGAATCGTTTTTTTTGAGAAAATCGCGATAGTGTCGATAATATATCCGATGTTTAACTGGTACATCGTTCGACAAAGAATTTGGGCTGACGATTGTACGATGAAAACAGATTTGAAAAAAAAGGATGATGATGATGATGATGATGATGATGATGGTGATGATGATGATGATGATGATGATGATAATGATGATGATGATGGAATGATGATGATGATAGTAAATGAAAAATGAGCCAAAAAACGGTGAGAAAATAATGTGTCAAAAAATCCTAAATTGCTGTGCCGTTAGCGGTGGTACTACTAGGCTGACCGGAAGTAAAAAGGAACCCGGAACAGGATCCAGCATTAAGGACAAGGATAGAGAGATGGCCAAGGCTATTAACGCTGAATTTTCCGACGATGATAAGGTCGAGGACGTCGATAACAATTGGGACGAGGATGAAAAGGTACGAACAAATTTAATTCCATCTTTCCCCCTGCTTTGACCATTCGTTATTTCGATATTCTATCTTCCGACTCATGTTCGTAATGAAAACAACGAATTTTCCTTTTCCCTGTTGGTACAGCCTCACGAAGACAACGACGAAGAAGTCACCTCGGAAAAGAAGACCAAAGAGGCGAAGAGAAAGAAGGAGAAACCGGAGACTACGAACATCGAGGACGAGGAGGAGAAAGAAGAGGACGGCAAGGAGGACGAAGAGGACGAAAAAGCGGAGGTGAGTTTATGACGTTGTTGTAACGATCGAGGAAAAAACCATCGAGGATAGAAGATAGCTGATATATTGCGAAAATTTGGGGTTACATTCGTGAAATTATACAGGATGATGACGAGGCCGAGGACGGTGAGAACGCGAAAGGCGAACGTGTCGGTGGTTCTGACGAATTGCCAAGTAGACGAGACGGTCGGCGTTTTATAAAACTCAATTGTCCGCACTGCGCTCATCGCAGCGTCACTTTTAAAGAATACTCGCTGCATCTTTATTCGGGACGTCACAATACGGCAATGCGAAGAATCGCTGCTCGTCATAAAGCAACCCTGGCGCGTATGCGGGTCGTTCAAAGACAGGAGCAGAGACGCGTCGAAGTGAGAGACGCGGCACGCGGTACTTTGCCATCACGCACAATGTTTTGTCCCATTTGTAAACTGAATTATCGCTCATTGAAGGCTATGCATCATCTCTCCGAGTCGCACAGGCAGATGAAACGCTTTTTGACACCCTTCTGTCGCGTCTGTCGAATACAATTTCGCTCGCCAATGCTCTTTGAAACTCACGTCTGTTCCCTCGATCACATCAAGGTAAATTATGCGCGAAATCTTTCTTTCCTCGTGGTGTTTTTACTATCGTACTATTTCTCGACGACAATGATATTTAATATATTTCCTGTTCTAGCGCAAAAGTATGGTCGACGAAAGATTGAATACCGGAAATGGAGAAGCCGAGGCTGATTCTAGCGGACCCGAGGAGGACGACAAGGAGGTCAATCTCGACAATTTTATGACTCTGGACTCTGTCGGAGATGTCGATGGTAAATTAAATAGTCTTTTATTTTTTCGGAACATCGGACCTTTCCAACGTTTCGACGTTGACAATTTTTTTGCTTCTTTTCTTTTTGTCCAAAAAGCGGAAGAAGAGGATGAAACTGCAACAGCCGCGGCTGGTGAGAAGAAGAAGAAAGAAAAAGCCGAGGCGCCTGTGACAGAGACGACCACGACCGAGGTTGAGAAGAAACCCAAGAACAAGCAAATGATTAAAGTCGGTGCCGAGTACATAAAACGCGTCGAGGTACAATTCTGCGAATTGTGCAAGGTTTATCTGCCTCGGAATGAGAACAACGAGAGAGCCGTTGCGCTTCATTGCTCAACGCGAAGTCATTTAAAACGGTAATTATTCAAAATGATTAATCTCACGTACGCGTTCGCAACACCAGGAGGAGAGAACAAAACTTCTGAGGAATGTTTATTTGACAGTAGATCGGAACTTTCCAGGTACGTGAGGGACAACGACGACAAAGCGCTGCGTCGTCAGGCCGAGAGGATACATCTTCAAACATCGTCGACATCGTCGACGACCGGTGCGACAACGCCAAACGGTACGGGAACAACGGAGGGTGCCAAGATGGAAACGAGTAACGTAGAAGACACGAGCGAGACGAACGTCAGCGGTTTAGCTGGTACGGCGCAGACTATGAACAATGGAAATGGCACTGTAAACGATACAGGCGATGGAATGTCCGAAGGTGCGGAGACAAAGGTAAATTCGACAATAGCCGCGAGTACAACCACGAGTACGATGATAACGACGGAAACGGAAAAAGAGACGAAGATGGCTAAGGAAAATAATGTCGAGGACGAGGACGATGACGAGTACAGGGGCGATTTGGGTGACAAATTGTGGGACGATGTGGACAAGGATCTCGGTGATATTTTACGGGAGGCTGAACCTGGTCCAAAATCGAGCGACGACGAGGATTCGCGTTACGATCGTTTTCGTAATTCCGAGAAAGCGTCTCAACTCGGCAAAGACAAGGAGCGAATCGAGGGTAAGATCGATGGTGAGAACCAAGATACGACGACCGTTGTCTCTCTCAAGAAACCCGAGGCTAAGATCAAAGTCGAAAAAACGGATAAATAGAGCGAGTCGCCTTGGAGATTTCGACTAGTAAGCTTTCTTTTCTTTTTTCTCTTTGTTTCTTACAATCGAGCAAAGACGACGAAGAACGAGAGTTGAGAATCTCCGGTGAACGTTCCTTCGTACATAAGGCCTAACACTGGAGAACAGTTGGCGCGACATATGCGCGATGGTTTTTTTAAGACAATTTTTTTTTTTCTTTTTTTTTTCTTTTTTTTCTTTTCATCTTACATGGCTACGGGCCAACCGACTAAAGGCTTTTACATACGTGTCCGATGATTAAGGTCGTATCATTGGGTGAATGACAAACGAATCGATGCATTTTTCGTAAAAAAAAACATTTATGCGAAATGTCGTGATACATCGCGGCTTGTGCTCGATCGCCGCAATCATCAGGATGTTACGATCTTTACTTCCGACACAATATGGACCTCTCATCTTTGATATAAATATGCCCGATTGGAAAATAACAAATGTATACATAGGACTGAAGAAATATCGTGAATAATCGAGGTGAGAGCTTCGAATTATTCCCGCGAGAAGATCAAATGTGTAATTCCGATCGATAACGCGCGATTCAATAAGCTATTTCTTCACGAACAAACAGCAGGAATCGTGTTTTAATAAAGGAATATCTTGTGTCCTGTTAAGTAGTCGCAAAAAAAATATCTCCTGGTATAAGAAGAAATCATTTTTTCTCTCGTGATTTCGGGAATAACGGAAACAATGCGTCTTTCGATACAAATTAGTTTCTATCGATACATAAAAATATGAAATGTTTGGTGCCCAATGAGAATTAAAAGCGTGCTATTACGCAAATTCGATAGTAGCGAATATTATAATGTACATAAAGTGTTGTTTTTTTAATTATTGTTTTTTAGTTCCCGGGACATAGGAAGAAAAGTATATACACGTCGAGCTTTCGTTCAGGGTTCTATATCTGACAAATTCAGCACGTAAATTAATTTAATACAGCGATTATAAATTCATTGAGATATACCGGCGATGAAAGAAAAAAAAAGCACTAAGACGCTGTCTAATTTTCGATACATTTCGTGTCTTACAAAAATTTACGAAGCAATCACGGTGTAACCAGAAATCGCTGATCACCGATGAAACCGTAAGTGGTTCCGTTTCACTCCGATTTTCGCACCGTTGGGTGTGTTACGACGAATCGCGAAAAATCCGAATAAAAACAATAGTGTTCGAAAAGTGCGGGTCGGGAAGGACAAAACTAAAGTATCGCAAAACTATACTTATTAGCAGAAATATGTACCGTATATCAAATAAAGCTTGTAACGAATAAAATAAAGGTAACGGAGATTACCTAACCTGTAAACTTACAATCGTCAATGCATACCGCCATGATCGCTCGTAAACAAACAAATACACATCTAACATATCAAACTTATTTCAGGTTGTTGCTTATTATTTGAAACCATAAATAGACGGCATATAATATCTTTGCATCTTCATTATCCGATGAGAAGAAAGAATTTCCTTAATTGTACAAAACAATAATCCGCGTAGTAAGAAACAACCGTCAGTGTTGCTATTCGAGGTTAAGTCGTCTATACATATTTTACGATGTCGAGTACCGACGGATCGTTGATTGCGAGTGTCCAAAGTTCTCAAGAAGCTCCAAATTGCAAGAAAACCGTAGACGATGTCTCCATCACCGATCAACAGAACGAGGAAATTCTTCGTTGCTTCGTATGCGACGTCCGTGTTCAAGGTCGTCGTTATGCACTTGCGACATGCAAAACACAGAGCTCGCGAGCTCGAGTCATCGAGAAATTGGGCGAGCTAGTCGGTGAGAGGTATTTGGATTATAAATTTGCTTCTTATGTGCTACATTTATTAACCAATCGATTCAATAACATGAAAAAATATGAGTTGAACGCACTACAAGTGTTACTTCAAAAACATGGACATTTTTCAATATTGTCCAGATACGTTGTGGTGATCTCCGAAGATGATGTGATTTGTCGCAATTGCGCCAGTCTAATAAATACACTGGACAGATTAGAATCCGAGATGAAAGACGTAAGAAGCGCAGTATTGAGATTCCTAGAACGTAAGTATTCGCTCGCCGAGGGCGAACTGCTGAACTGCAGCAAAGTCTCGCGACACGGTCAACCACCGCAAATAACGAGAAGCGACTCGAATGGTCGAGATTACCATTCCCGAAAGAGAGGCGCGATCGGTATTGACAATGTAAATTGTTCCTCCAAGAGAATGAAAAAATCCAACGTTTGGATGCAATGCGACAAATGTCGTTATACGACTCTTTCCAATACATATATGATTTATCATATAAGACGGCATATGAAGAAAAAACTATACTGCGACAAATGCGGAGTAGAAATTCCAGGAAGAAAACCATCGTTACATCGTTGTAAAGAATTTGGACGCGAGAATAATTCCGGCGAAACGGATTATCCCGAAGAAGGTATGATTCGTGGATGATACAAGAAGATTGACTCGATCGTTCTCATTCGTAATTATCTGTAATTAATTCTTCCAGAGTCCCGAGCGATTCAAACAGCGCCGCTCGAGACGATCAACCTCGCAGCGACGAGTGACGAAGTCGATGAAGATACCTCGTCAATGCCGATTATGACGCTGCAGCCAAACCTCGACTCTATGACTTCCAAAGACGATCAAATCCAATTAATCAGTCTTCCAAATTCGAACGCCGTACAGTTTCAAAATTTTCTCAACAATGGCGAGTTCTCGATAATTATAAACATGAAAGCGTATCGTAATATGAACGTCTTCGTGACTCATTAGTAATAAAATTATCGTAATACTCACGGTTTTTTTTACCTCTTCACAGACGGTACTCTAAAAGACGGACAACCGTTGTTCATGCGAGTATTGCAACAATTCGGAGTCGGCGAAGATGTCGGGCAAGCAGATCTGACAATGCCAGCGCTGAATAGCGATACGATCGTCTCAAAAGACAATACGGCGAAGCAGATGCTAACACTCGTCGAAGACGGAAGTTTGGAAATGGTGGCGGTCGATTATTGGAACGACGACAATCCGCCCGATTGTAATACCGAGATGACGTTCTAAAATCAGTCGCTCTCGAAAATTCAACGAATCGATTTTTCATTTTTCTCTTGCGGCTCGTGAAAAACGTTATTCGATCTCGCGATACGATAGGTACGACAAAATGCATGCTTTTTTTTTACATCATCTATATTTTTTTCCTTTTATTTACATCCAATACAGCAAACAGTCGTTTCGTTCTAATTTATGATGATGTGCCAATGAAGACGCATCATCCTCGTTCTCGCATGTCCAGATTCGTAATTACAGTTCTTTGCTACTTATCAAAATAACTAAAAAATTCTGTTGCACCCGTTGAGCGAGACATTTATTTGATTTATTTGATTTTTTCTATTTTGCGTCCGGTCGTAAAATTTGCATTTACGTAGAATATTTACCCGGCGATTTAGAAGAAATTGAAAAGCTGATTTCCCGTATCGGCCACGTAATTGGGAATGGCCATACCCGTAGAAAACAGCTTACCTACCGGATGATGAATTGGCTGGTTTGACTGCAAGATTACAAAAGTTTTTTTCGTTATCCTCTAGTTTTGCATCTTGTTCAATTCGTATTCCACGATATAATTACCTGGCCACGGTATCGATCGTTACTATTTTTCCCGAGATATGGAACGTTGTGTAATACATTGTCGACCGTACCGGTGATAAAATCCTGATTACCATGATTGTTCAATCTAGGATTACGATGTTGTACCTGTTGAGTAAAAAAACATTCAATATTCGCTTTTTCGAATTTTAGTATCGGTGTCTAGTCGCTCATTTCATTCTTCGCGAAATGTTTACCTCGGTATTGAAGAGAACTTGACCCGCAGGACCACCGAGCACGTTACTCGCAGAATTAAAAACCTGCGTCGAATGAGAAATTTCGATGGTTAACTGTCTTCTATTACAATTTTTTTGTTGCATTTCCTAATTTAATTTTTAATCGAACAGTGATTTAACTACCTGGCTCGGGAGCCATTGTGGAAAGGTTTGCGCATTGAAACCCGGATTTTCATGAGGATAATGCGAGTGGTGATTTCTTCCGTCAATTGTATTGTCGGAATAATCAAAATCTTCGTCACTTCCGTGGTGTTCCTGTTGGTCGTGAAATTTAATTCGTAACCTTTTTTTATTTAGATCGTTATGTCTGGTCGACCTGAAATTCGTATCTCTGTAAAATACTTACATGTTCATCTGAAAATGGTTCATAACCCGTGGGTCCGTCTTTTATTCCGTACTGAGAGTCCTCCACGGTTGTTTCGCCGAATCTTTTCTCCATCTGCGGCTTCATCTGTTTAGGCTTTCGGGGTTTTTCAATAATTTCAAACTCCTCCTCGAGATTGATCGGACGTTTTTGCGATCCGTCGTTGCCCAATCTATTATTGGTCATAGGTACAAGATCCTTAAGATTTTCCTCGATGTAATTGTTCCCTTTCTCGTTTATTTCGGTTGTTTCCTCGAAATAATAAACCCGTTGTTCGTTTTCCTTTCTAGGTATCGCAATCTGAAACGAGTGTGAACGTACATTCGCCGTAATTAGAAAATTTCCTGGGGAAAGAACGGACAAATTATTCTTCATTTGGTAATTACTTCCGGGTTGATAGAATTGCCACCGGGAAACTGTGGAAATCCTTTGCTCATTGGGTTGGCCTGGGAAAAAAATATATAAATTATGTATTTTTATAGATTTTCTTTATAGGCTCGTTACGAATACTTACGTCGACGATCATAAAAGTCAAGAGACCGAAACTCAGGATTTTCGTAATCATCTTGAAAAATTCTCGTATGACCCTTTTTTTGCTGTAAACACGACAAACAACGGGTTTATGAATGCTAAGTGCATTGTACGCCCGTATTTATATCGTGGGTGACGTTCGTATTGATCTTTACACAAGAACCAATTGCGTCAATAAGATTAATTCTGATCCGGGCAATGTTTAAAAATTCGTGGTACTGTCAGTAAGATTATGAATTATGGACTATTTTTCGAGAATATTCGATCTTTGATCAGCTATTCATCAATTGAAATGCCTTCGGATAATTCTTGATTCTACCCGTGATCCTATCGACGCGTTTCTGCTTTTTTTTCTTCTTTTTTTTTGTGCGTGCCGTAGTTTCCACAGAAACCGAAACTCTACCTTCTTTTACGTCAACGGAATTAAAAAATATCACTCGCACTGTAAATAACGATTGTTATCCGCAAACCCAATGTTTCTTGGCAATGTCAATAATGTCTTCTCTCCTTATTACTTCCTAGGTTGTTCTGTTAATATTTAGCACTCTTGATATTTCGTAATGAGAAAAGAGAACAAGTAGAATTAATTGTTGCTTTCGGTGTATGTCATTTTTTAAGAATATAGTTAGTACCTTAGCATTGAGTTTTTCGTTTCATGGAGAACAAATAAGTTGTAACGTAACATTGATATTGATGAATTTACGACTTTATGGATATTCGAATAAAATAAAGTTTTTAAAAAAATTGACGATTCTTATTGACGATTCCGCGATTATTTAATCGCCAATCTAACCATTCCTTTTTTCTTCTCAGTAAGAATGAGTTTTAATGACTTTTTAATTCGCGTTATAATAATCAAAAATATCGCGTCTAATGATTGATAATGACCTTTTCGTTTTTCCAGTTTTTCGACCCCATGGTGAATCGTGCGAGCACAATGTACAAAAAGCTCCTACAAATATTATAGAAGATCGTACTTGGAGGAGATTGAGTCGCATTCAAGGGTGAGTGGTATTGAAATAGAATTGCGCACGCGATAAGTTGCATTCTTTTGTTTTTATTCGTTAAGACATCATAGTACAGTAATGGTTGTGGTAGTAAAATGTAGCAGTTTTATTATGCATTCTTGCCCTGCCATCTATAGAAAGTTTACATATTTATTTCTCTTTATCTTCGATAATTATCAGTATACAATAATATCATGAGAGAGATATTTCATTAAAAACTTTCATTAAGTCGATACTTTTATCATTTAGGACTAGATGTTTTTTCATTTATTCATTACTTAAATGTTCAAAAAGGTTTCGACCGCAACAGCCGGCAATGCCGCCACCATGGCCGCTTTCGCTTTCCCCACTGCGGCACCAGCGTTGAATGCCGCTTTGCCTGCATCAGCGAATGAATGAGCCGCGTCCGCGGAAGCAGACGCTACGTTATTGTATTGATGTTTAGAAGCCTTGGAGAAGCTATTAGTAACTCGAGAAACCCCATCTGCGAGACCCTAAATATCGGTTTGGAAGACACCAATTTTAGAACATAAGCGTTTGTATTATTATTATTTTTACATTTCGCATGCAATTCAACATTGCTATTTTTTTTCTCAATTGATAGTATTCGCAGTTATTTTGTTTAATATTTGTATTTTCATATATATCTTTGTGTACTCACGGTTCCAGAAACATAACTGTGCGTGTTGAAACCGCCACCAAAGTTACGACCTTCGCCATTGCTACCAAAACTTTTCTGTGAATACAACAATTGATATCTCAGTTATTCCAATCGTTCTATTATCAATTTTCAATGCACAGCTTTTGTGGGTATTTCCATCTCTCTTTCTCTATTCGAATATTCGCATTTGTCTATGTTTCTTCGTGTACGCACCTCGCGAGAAAACTGGCCGCCGAAATTTAGACCGCTACTACCGTCATCATGGCCACCACTGCTACCACCGCCATTAAGTAGACCCTACGAATTAAAATATTAAAATGACGTTTATGTCTATATTTCTTTGTTCACTCACCGCGCCAGGAAAAAGGCCACCCATGTTTAGACCGCCATTACCGCCACCATGGCCTCCACCGCCATTACCGCCATTAAATAGGCCCTAGGCGAATTAAAAAATTAAATTCTCGTTTATGTCTATATTTTTTTGTGCACTCACCTCGCCAGGAAAAAGGCCACCCATGTTTAGACCGCCATTACTGCCACCGTGGCCACCGCCGCCACCACCTCCATTAAATAGGCCCTACGAATTAAAAAATTAAAATCTCGTTTATGTCTATATTTCTTTGTGCACTCACCTCGCCAGGAAAAAGGCTACCCATGTTTAGACCGCCATTATCGCCACCATGGCCCCCACCGCCACCAAGTACGCGCTACGAATTAAAAAATTAAAATCTCGTTTATGTGAATATTTCTTTGTGCACTTACCTCGCTAGAAAAGAGGCCGCCCGAATTCAGACCGCCACTACCGCCACCATGAGCACCACCGCCGCCAAGTAGGCCCTGCGAATTAAAAAACTTAAATCTCGTTTATGCGGATGGTTCGATGAAATATATCCGATAGCCAGCGTTTCTGGATTTCTCTTATTCTCTATTTCTTTCTCTTTCTCTCTCTCTCTCCCTCTGTGAATATTTGTATTCGTGTATATTCTTTTGTAAACTCACATTTCCAGGAACGAAGGCGTCTATCTTGAGAAGGCCACCATGGCTACGATCAAGACCATGGCCAAGGCCAAGACCAAGACCACGACCACGACCACGACCACGACCACGACCACGACCATAGCCATGACCACGACCAGGACCGCCTTGCTGGAAAATGCAAAAATTAAAATCTCGTTTATGCGGATGGTTCGATCAAAAATGTCCGATACCCAGCGTTTGTGTATTTGCTATATTCTTTTGTAAACTCACAGGTTCAGGAATAAAGGCATGTATGTTAATATCGCGACCACCGTCATAAAGTCGGTCCTACAAATTCAAAAATTAAATTTTTATTTATGCGTATGCTTTGATAAAAAATGATCGATACTTAGGCGTTCGTTGATCTCCCTTATTCTCGTTTATATTTTGTTGTAAACTCACATTTCCAGGAACAAAGGTATTAATAACGCGACGACCGCTACCATCGATCAGAGGTTGTTGCTACGAATACAAAATCGATATCTCGATTATTTCGATAATTATTTTAATATTTTCGTAATTTATTGTATTCGTTCTACACTCACCTGCCCAGGGTGATTGGTATTAATGTTGATATGTACTTCATGTCCATACTGTCCCTATAAACCAAAAAATTGAGGCTTCCTTCATTGGGATAGATTTTTTGATCTTTTTTCTAGATACAGACATAATATTCGGCAATTCTAAATATTTTCCTAAATATAATATACCGCTTAAAAAGATTTTCAAACTTGAAAAAATCGAAATTACCATTTGTTTCTCCCCCCATTAACGTCAAGTGTACAATGTTATATGATATAGTTTTTATCTTGTATATTTTCTTACCGGATTTCCATCTGATGGATGGAAGACTAGATTTGATCTAGTAGAACGGTGCGGCGATGGTCTTGCCTAAAACCGATGGTAGTCGATTAAGGGATATTTTTTGAGTAGTTTTAGATTATCGAGTGTTAGAGAGAGAGAGGGCTTACCTTAACCAACGAGAAGCCAACAAGGGCGATACACAGATATTTAATAACCATATTGTATTCGAACCGAAAGTTGCGTTTCAATCTATTCCTACGGAATAGAAGAGGTAAACCATTCGGCATTCGTTCTTATTTATATCGGAAGCCTCGGTGGCAGTTTGTATTTTGATTTATACTCGTCGTGGTTCGTTTGTGCCTGTCAATACATTATTGGTCTATTCGGAACACGTTTAATTTTATTGGAGCCAATTGCGACGAGATAGAAAAATATTTTTTCCCACCACGAACCCGGACATTTAGATATCGTTTATAGGCTTCGTTTACGCGTTTAGTCTTCGACGATGTTTGCATAAGCTTTGGAAATTTTTTAGACGATCGAAAGATCGGTGATACATGTGTCTTTTCGAGGAGTAGAAAGAACTTCAATAACACGAGGCTTTCAATATTTTTTTTACATAAAATTGATGTATGCTCTTACAAAAACTAGAAGTGCAAGAAATTTTAACAGAAACTATTTTCATTCTTTTCAATTTCGTATTTCGCGCACTTTCGAAAACACTGTGCTCAAAGATTAGTTTTATTATTACACATTATGGTAGCACCGGTGAGCCATGGTAGATTTCTTGATTGCATGCTTTGGACTAAGAATGTGCGATTTTTACTCCACCCTTTATACTTCAATATGATATACTTCAATCGAAGCATTACGAATAAGGAGATACAATGCGACCTCTCAATAAGAAACTTTCACCGGTTTCTCACTCGAGCGCTTCCCCCACTCCGACTCGAACTCCGAGCTCGAGAATTTCGAGCGGAAAAGAGTGAGAGAGACAGATAGAGGTAGCGAACGCGGAGCGCGCGCCTGGTGGGGGTATGCGATATATAGGAAAAACTCTTCCCCCTCGGGGCTAGGGGGCTTTTGATTTTATACCTATAATCCCCTAGATTCGAGATTATGTATATTTACGCGCAGAAGATACGGCGCATGGCATGCTAAGCTGATGCAAGGGAAATGCAAATATTTTCGATAAAATTATTGCTGAAAACCTGTCAATGTTGAGAACCGAGCAAAGTATTAAGTATCGCAAAATTAACTGTTGCTAAACTTAATACGTTTTTTAAATAAAAAATGTAAATTATATCTGAAGATGATTCGAATGAAAAATTGTGAGGTTATGAGCGTCAGGAATTCAACGCGACCTTGGCTCAATGCTACCAACCGTGTTCCTATACGCGGCGTACGCCGTCGCGTAGGGATTTTTTGTTTCTCATATTCGTTGCACTGAAACTTTAAATACAAACCGTTATGTTTGTGTTCTATACTCTAAAGTTCGTGAACGCCGCGCTTGATTCTTCTCCATGTTAATATCTCGATATTCTCAAAGTTTGCGAAAAGTTTGCGACTAAAGTTGAATTATGGGCCACGATGGATTGGATTGCGATATCGAGAGTATTTTACAGTGCCGAGAAAACGAGGAGTTCGATGTACTGCAGAGGTTATCCGCGTTCTGTCAAGATTATCGTTCCAGGGTGGCAGCTTCCATAGAAACATATCTCGTTCGAAAGAAAGGTTTGCAAGTTATTAATTCGCCTAGAATGTAAATGATACTTATTAATGAATTATCTCCAATATTTCTGTCTCATACGCCAATATTCCTTTCTCTCGTATGTTTTTCCCCCTGTAAACACATTTCATATAAAAGGGTAACAGCAAGTTTTTAATCCAGAAAACAACAAATATTTTCCTTTTTTATAGAATGCGTATAATTTCTTTTTTCAGAATATGCCGACAAATATGAAGCAATCGCCGAGCTGATAGCTCAATTGCACGCAGCGAACAAAGAAAAAGTAACCGAACGTGACAATATTGTTCTTCAACAAAAAGTGACGGACAAAAAAATGTCGATAGCCACGAAGCAACGAGCCAAGTTCAGGGAAGAGATTGACGAAGCCAAGATGCAAAAAGAGAGTATAGCCCTCCAAATGGTCGATTTGGCGCAAGGTCAATACTAATTATTCTCAAAATTTATACTTTAACGCCATTTTCACTTATCTCTGTATCGCATAACGATCGAAATTTTGTACAGAATACGAGGACAGTAAAAGAGAGAGGAAAGAGCATTGGAATGCTATAAAAATGGCATGTTCGTACTACAAAGACAATCTGGATTTTCATATAGAACTGAAAGTTTCCGACGATCATGATCTCGTAAAGGTAACGTTTTTTCGACGTGCGAATCCAAACAGAGAAACGTACTATGTCAACCTGTTAAACTACAATAATAACTGGAAGGGTAAGACAATTGTTTTCTATCTAACACGACAATGAAATTCTCTTATAATTAAGCGAGAGAAAAATGTTTCGATTCGCCTTAATTGCACAAACCTTTTCGTAGTTGGACATATCGAGCCGATTCTGAAGGAAATACAATCGGAGAGTATTAAGGCTGCGATCGATATAACGAATACACTGGACGTGCGAGAAATTATTATATTCTTATGGACACTGAGGAATATCTTTTCGAAACATTATTTTGTGGAAAAGAAGCCCGATTAAGACTTTTCCGAAAAAAAACAAATAGAACAAATTCACAAGACGTAGAGATAAGCGTAACAAAAGGAACATAAAATATAATAACGAAATTCTCATTTTAAGAGAATCGATATCGAAGGTTTTTGGATTGCGAATAAGTTAGTCATAACCACGTTCGATTAACGTCGGTGAAATCTTTTTTATTTTTCTAACAACTAATTTTTAATTCACGAACGAATCGATAAAGCAATTGAGAATCTTATTGGAACAATGATTCGAATAAAAATTGCCCAACCGTGACTGGACAGAATATCTTTGTTCGTTCTCCTTCATTCCTGAATCTCTGGTATTTCTTAAAACAGTTTTTATATTACGTATAGAAAGGAGAGTCATTGGAGCTCTAGAATCAAAAATTATCACGATTATCTTACGCTTAATGTTTTTCTGATATATTTTAACGATAGATCTTTCGTTTAATCTTTCCTCTCACTCTCTCTCTCCATTCGTGAAACTCGTCGACAGTCGTTGATTAGAAGAGTAAAGCCTTTATTGATAAAAATTAAGAATACCTAAAACCTCTCTGTTACATACACACACATTTAGTTTACACGTACGATCCATTTTGTGTTCGTTTTTTTTTCTTTTAAAACTGTTTTTAGCCACCTAAAGGTTCGCTTATCAAAATATACGACGTGTATCGTCATCGGGACGATAAACATATTCTTCATTTCCATCTTTATATTCTTCCTAGCTTCACTTTTCACATCCGACAAATATCATTCTTTATACTCTTTATTTTTCCTTAAACTTGTCTGTATAATCTTTTTGTTTGTTTGTTTTTTTTTTCGTTAATCTTTTTCCTTCGTCGTTCAAAATTGAATTGTCTCGAATTATCGAATTGCAACAAAAACGAAAAATTAGAAACTGCAAATCACAGCATTGATAAATTACTTAGATCCTAAAAGTTACATACAGGTCTCTCCTCTCTTCGTTCTCTCGTACATTTTTCCATCCTCCACCTTCTCCACCTCTTCCTCCTCCTCCTCCTTCTTCTTCTCTAATCACGTCGTCGTTTGTGCCTCGTGTACGCATTATCGCGCTTCTACACGTTTATAAATATTTTCGATAATCGATATGCACCGACGCGTTTCGTCATAAAATTATTATACACGGGGCATTATTTATACGCGTACAGTCCATGTACGTGCAAGAAGAGGAAAACAAAAACTAGAGGAAAAAGAAGAAAAAAAAAGAAAAAAAAGAAGATAATAAAACATTCTACATTTCCTTACAATACTTGAACAGTCCGATGATGAGTTTCGACTCTCGAGAACTAGGCTATTAAAAACTACCAGTCAGCGTTCCAACAGCCAACGAATATCTCCACGTGCGCTATACTTGGCTATTTATTTATTCGTTTATTTTACGTTCTTTTTTTTTTTTTTTTTTTCACAGATACGTCTCGAATCGAGAAACAATTCAGCGCGACTTTGCGACGAGACGATTATAAAAATTGGAACGTTCTTTCTTTTTTTTTTAAATATATATTTTTTAATTTTCATTATTCTCTCAAAAATCCACGATAATTCGAGTCAATTGTTCTCTCACGAGGATCGACGTTTCTTTTTCTTTCTTCTTGCCTGTACTTTGGAATAAACTTTTTTTCAATCGTTCTGTCGCGACTATCGTCGATAATAAAATTTGCTTCTTCGTAAACTTACGTCTCGCTCCATTCTTTAACGAAACTCTCAATTCGTCAGACGGTAAAACGAATTGTCGCGAAATTCGCGCCACCCACATATTTTCGAGGGTGAAAAAATAATAATAACGACAATAATAATAATAAGAATAATAATAATAATAATAATGAGAAGAAAAAAAAAGAAAAAACAAATTATAATAAAGCTTCGAGCCCCGGTGATTTACATTACGTATGCACTGTGCGAGTCGATAACAATTCGTCTCCATTGGCATGAGTCAATGCGGGGTCAAGCGTTCCTCGCCCACGGTCAATTATCCCCGGTCGCAAACACTCGGCCGTGGCAAACCGCGAGTTAACAGATTTCATTCGCTTCGTTGACCCGATGGCCGAGAGAGAAAGAGAGAGAGAAAGAAATCTTCGACGTCGAGCGTTATTCGCTACGTTTCAAATCGAGCCACATTTAATTAATTACACGTCGAAGTCGTCCGCACGATTGAAATCGATCTACGTGACAACGTAGACAGTCTTACGACAGAAAATTTATTATACGCGATTGTTCTCTTCGTCGTCGAGGAATAAAATCGTCGACGACCGCGACGAGGAACGAAGACGAAAAGAAAAAGAAAAAATAAATCCCGAAACGAACGAATTAACGAAAATTTTATTCGATGAGAAAATGGAGATTTTGATCGAGAATTTTTCGTATTAGCAACGTTTTGATTAATTATTAATTTTCTTTTCATCTGTTTTTCAACGCGAAATCAGATAGATAAGTAACGATAAATTTTCTTTCGCGTTCGTTAAATTTCGCGGTAATTTAATAACGCGCGTGTAACGCATGCGCGATAGAGAGAACGGTCGTATAAAAATTATATCCCCGCGAGTGGACTTCGACGCGTCGTACGTATCACGGGGCGTGAGGAGGGGGTCGCGAGGGGGTGGGGGGTGAGAACAATTTCTCGTACGCGTCTTTTGTAAAATAAAAGATACACGAGGCGGACTATAGAAACGAACGATAGAAAAAGGAAAAGCGCGCGATGTACACGCGCGCTATTCGTATCTTTACAATTTTTTTTTTTTTTTTTTTTCGTATTTTTTTTCTTCCGTTTGTTTTTATTGGTTGATTTTATGTACGAGTCGGCGTCACCGAGCGATAAGCTATGTCCGAATGTTTTGGTATCGTCGTTCGGTTAATATTGAGAAAGAAGAGAAAAGAAGAGAATAGAAAGAAAAAAAGAAAAACTATTTACAACGCACGCAACAACAACAAACAATCAAAAATAAAATAATAATAATAATAATAAAACGTACTTAAAGTCTAATGTTATTTAATGTAATTATAATTAATTAACTAGGCGCTTATTCGAGAGAAATTCTCAATAATAGAACGATTTGGATCGAGGGGACGTGCGGTGGAAGGGGAGGGGGCTGGTTCGCGACATTCGTTTTCGGCACAATGCGAGGTAACGAAATTTATCTCTTTTTCGAATAGAATTCGAATTATCAAAAAAAAAAAAAAAAAAAAAAAAAAAACAGAAAAAAGAGAAAAAACGTAATTTTCATGAAATTTGTATTTTTCTCTTTCTTTTCATCGAACAAAAACGATTCGTTTGTTTTTTACTTGGGCGCGAGATAAATTTCATTCGTTTTTCAAGCACCTGCGCGCTACGAGATATGTGTTCGATTAAGGGTAAAATAATATTAATAATAATAATAATAAAACTAAATTAAAATAATAATTAAAAATAAAATTACTCGAGGGTTGCGGCGAACGATATGTTACCGCCGGCCGCCGCAGCGGCTGCCGCATGGAAAAGTGTCTGTGCCAGCGGGGGATGTGCCGACGTCACCTCTGTGGGGGTCTTCGCCGTTGTGGGACAATCGTTAGCGACACCGTAAACCTTGGCGTGATTTACCTCGAGGGCGACCGTCAGATCCGCCAGACCCGCGTCGCAAAGAACTGGATTGTCTGTTTGAAAAAAAAATAATGGGGGAAAAGAAAAAAATAATGTATCGCACATGGGCCAATAATTAAAAAATCTATCTGCATAATTCAAATCGATGGAAAGAAATTTCATGAAAAATTGGATCGAACGATCGGTCATATTTGCGATTCGAAGCAAATTTCTTACGAATCGTGTCGATAATTCTTTGTTCCGTCGTTCACGGGTCTCTCCTTTTGTACACTAGAGGGGAAAACTGTAAAGCTCGTGCTATCG
The DNA here is from genome assembly GCA_964017225.1 of Netelia inedita. NCBI lineage: Eukaryota > Metazoa > Arthropoda > Insecta > Hymenoptera > Ichneumonidae > Netelia > Netelia inedita. Next base: position 5,594,949 of record OZ024921.1, read on the forward strand.
TCGCTTTGGTTATAAAACGTTTTTTTTTCTGTTTTGCGTTATATCGCAACGGCCGGCGCCGAGTTAATTTGCCTGTGAAGAAAAAGTAACAAAAAAAAACGAGAAAAAAAAGAAAAGTAAATGAAAGGAAGAGAGAAGAAGAGCGTCGATAGAGACCGATCGATCGTTTATCACGTGTGATGCGTCGTATACGCACATGTTGGAATTACATTATAGGAATTGAATACTTTATCGTCGACCTCGTTGATTGATTAATTAATATCGTTTGAATGAAGCGTATTTCTCTCTCTCTTTCTCTTTCGTGTGTCGTCGAACGAAACGAGGGGTGAGAGAGAGAGAGAGAGAGTCGTGTGACGTTTTAAAGTTGGAATAGAGAGGGCAATCGTGGTCGCGTATCGATTCAGGCTGATAATAAAATATACAAATATATATATTTTACCAGTGAGGATTTGGCAACCCCGATCCTCTCTTATCCAGGGTCAGAAAACTCCACATTGAATGAAATATGTATAACGAGGTTGTTGAAAAAAAAACATTTTTGTGAAACTCTTGTTATGTGTTTGTTATCAATCGTGGTAGCCGACAATCACAACGACAATATCCACGAGCGTTCTATAGATATGACGAGGCCAAGTCGGGGAAACAAAACGCGACGAATTGAAAATAAATAAGAAAAAAAGTGGAAAAAAATCTCCGCCTTTATGAAAAAATAATTAGAAATCTGATGTTTTTTTAATACAAAAAACAACAACGACGTAATTTTTTCTCCTACGAGTATTGATAACGTGATTATAATAATTATCTTTGTTTTCTGGAAAATTAGAAAATTGTCGAAAGTATTTTTGAGTCGATTATCGATTGATCGATCGATATCGGCAACGAGAGAACGCAACGGGCGGAGGGCGAACAGCGGGAGTGAGAGAGGAGATCGAGAGTGCGCATGCGCGATAGATCTCGCCCTTTCCCTCCCTCCTCCTCCTCCTCGCTAAATAAATGAATCGATGGCGCCAGAAGCCGGGTTATCGTCGGGAACACATAACTCTAGTAAGAAAATACACGTATGCGTGCTCTTTCTTTACTAAAGTTATGTGTTATATTGCGTATATACGCTGAAAACTATCCGAAGAACGGAGCTCGCCGACTTTATCAACGAGTCATTTATTCCCCTGTCCAAGTTACTGCTCCTACTTGCCTCGTGCTTCTCTCCTCTACACACTACGAGAATTTATAGACAAATACGTTCGGATCATCTCGTTATAACTATCGCAATATAGACGTGATTATAAAAAAATATCACGAAATAAAAAAAAACATTTTTTTTTTTGATAAAAATAAAAATCCAATTTTCTTTATAAGGAAGCATGAAGATATGAGAATTTTTGAAATTCTTACCTTGAAGATAAATCCGAAGAACGTCCGGTACTCCGTGTACGGTGCATCGCGTGTTGGCGACGAGCTCCGGCGTGAGAGAACGCACCATGTTCGCGCTAACGTCCGCCCAACAGAGAACCGGAAAACCACGAAAGTCCCGCTCCGAGAGGGTGACCAAACGATTATGCGACGCGTTCAATTCCTCGAGAGCCGGTAGCCACGTCTGCGAATAAATAATTGCCAAAAAGAAGAAACAAGAAAAAGATGAAAATTAAACGAGAGGCTCGAACGTTTCTCGAGGTGTTGGGACGCAAATGTATTAAAGTACCTCCGAGGTATCCTCGAGGGTCGTCAGCTCGTTGTGCGAAAGATCGAGAACTCTGAGAGCGTCGAGACCCCGAAGATCTTGCGGTCCTATTGTCGGACCGAGAGCATTGTGACTAAGATTTAGTCTCTGAAGTTCTCGCATTCCAACGAAAAGGGAACCCTCGAGACTGCGCAACTCGTTGTGCTGCAATTGCATGTCCTGAATACTCGAGCCGGCCGTCTCGTCGCCCTCTTCTTCAACCAAATTCTATAATTTGTTGGATTTTTTGTTGTTTGGTCGATTGTTTCGTTCTTTTTTATAGAATAAAAATATACGACTAAGGTAGATTTAAATAAGCGAAATTAGCGTTCTCTTTTTCTTTCGTTCGTTTGGATTAGTCGAAAGCGACGAACCTCGGTTGGTGGCCTTCCGCGCAAAAGTCGAGCTATACGATTGCTCGAGAGATCGAGCAGGCGCAATTCTCTCAATCCACGTATCGTGACGAATGAAAATTCGCCGAGCTCGTTGTGAGTAAGATTGAGACACTTGAGAGATCTCAGAGGTCGTAGTGCGCTGTTCCCGCTACTTCCGTCCGCGTGAACGCTTCCGCCTACGCCACCGAGCGACTTTAGGGAATTGTGACCGAGTTCGAGATCCTCGAGTAATTCGGCCTCGACGAAATCTTCCTCGGTCAGCTGTTTACGAAACAAAAACAAAAACTTAGAGAATAATTTAATTAATTCATTAACGAAAGATAATAATAACAATAATAATAGTAATAATAATTACTACGGGTTGAAAAAATAAAAAAATAAAACGACGATCGCGATTTGTTGCAACTTTCAATCGAGACACGTATATGAAACGAGTCAATTGCCAATTGAAAGTTCGAGTCACGTTTTTCCGTTGATTCGCCGGGCAAAATTGTCTGTACGTATGCCAGTTGTGTATGTATGTTTTTGTTATTGTTTTTCTTCTCTTTCCTCCATTCAGCGCGCGAGGAAGTAAAAGAGAATTAACGAATCTTGCAACGTTTGATTGGCAGGCGTCTAATCCGATAAATTGTCTAATCTGCAATCGGGCTCGCGTACGTGCTCGACGAACGGGGGAAAAAAAGGACTCTGCGGGAGAAAGGAGCGCGGAGAGGGGTGGAGCGTGGTTGCACACGCCGGAAACGCCGCGTCGTAAACGGTACCACGTAATAACCGAGTTATACACAATGGTAAATTGCTTTAATGCGCGGCACACGCGACGCCTCCGCTTCCCCTGGCTTATTCCCTCCCCCCTTACCCCTGACTCTCGACCACTCTGTCTGTCTGTCTCTCTCTCTCTCTCTCTCCCTCCTCCTGAAACGACGTACGTGCCACGTGCCACGAATCGTACACGATAGCGTACAACAAATTCCATAAAAACAATAAAAATCGTGAACTATAAAAATTTATTGAAAAATCAAAAAAAAAAAAAAAAACAATGGTCACGATTTTTCGTTTCGTCATACAATGTCTTGGCGACGAACGCGGACTTGGAACGTTCGATTTGTTCCCTCTTTCGATAATTCTCACCTCCTGTAGCTCGTTGTACGAGAGCTCGAGAAACTTGAGACGACGTGCTTTCTGTAGCGTACCGTCCAAGCTACGTATCTTGTTGTGCTGTAGGAAGAGGGTCTCGAGACGATGGAGATAACGAAACTCGGTCGGTAGATGCGTTAGCTCGTTGTCGACCGCGTACAACATCTTGAGATTGTGACCCGAGGCCGGAAGTTCGCCGTCCAAGGACGCCAGTTCGTTCGAATTAATGAGCAGCCACTCGAGCTGATTCAAATCCCTGTTCGACACGATTTTATACGAGTGAGAGAAAGTTTCCTTTGATTTTCTTCTTTTTTTTTATATACTTTGTTTTTTTTCTGTACCGCGAGCGATCGTTCTCTCTTCGAACGATAAAAGAAAATCGGTACGATCGATAGGTTGGTTAAAAATATTTTTAAAAAGAGTAGAGAGGATGAAAAATCGGTACGTAGGGGGAGGCTGCAAGATGTAAACAAAGAGCAATTGACGATTTCAACAAAGCAACCCGATGACACAACGACGATCGTTTAATAGTCCCGCGAGAGCTCGATCTTTATTAACGACGATTCGTTTTACGTTTGTTCGAACGACGAAAATTGTCGTCAATTAAAAGAAAAATATCGAATCAACCGAGGACGAAAATTGATGCGAACGGTCGCGGGTAATAATTAAACGCGCGTGTCGTGTTCGATGGATAAACAGGATGTCCGGAACTGCCTGAATGCCGGTTCAAATATTCTCTCGAAGTACGTTGCGTAGTGATATACGTTTTTATCCTTCGTTTCGTTACTTGGGCGTATCGGACGTTCATTTTTTTCTTTTCGTTTTCTCTTACCGTAGAGTTCGATTCAAGCTTTTCAATTGATTTCTTCCAACGTGTAGATGCTTGACGAGCGGCGGCAGCGAACCCGGCACCATTTCTGATATCGAATTTCCCGCCATCGACAGATGTTGCAGCGTCGGATTGTACTTGATCAATAAATCAGAGAAAAATCATTGTTTTTTCACATGTAATTGATCGATCGATCGATGGATCGATAATCGAATCGATAATCGAATCGATCGATCTGTCGATCGATCTTAAATAATCGAACTAATTTAATAATCGTATTTCGCTATTCATTATTTGTTAAACTATTATTGCACTATAGATCGTTAAAATTTTGCTGAAAAATAAAAATGTAAAAGAAAAAAAGAAAATTAATCCATTGAGAAAATTTTGCACGTGGTCGTTCGCGTGCACACGCGGTAAACGACGAAAGCCGGCGTTTTCGCGTAAACATCATGAGACTCCCAGGTCTTCCCCCTCGTCCGATATTACAATCGCGTTTTGTACTTTCTTCATCGTAAGAGACGCTCGCGGTTTCTCCCTGAGAAATAATCGTGTTTATGAGCATAAGCGCGATAATTTATCGTTTTTATATATTTTTTTTCAATTACGATTAATAAACCGCCCGAACGAGGAACGGGGTGTCACGCGTCTCGAACGAGACATTACTTTTACTTACGAACGATTTCGCGATTTTTTCTATTTTTTAATTCGTAAATGAATAAATAAAAATTTTTTTTTTAATTAAACTAAAAACGATAACGTTCGAAAAATGAGATCGAAATAAACAATAGTAATAAAGAATGCGAATGCGAAGCGAGTATCGTTGGATTTCGCATTATCGACGAAGCGAGAAAACTCGAATTCGCGAAACGTTCGTGGCTCTCTCGTTGGCCGATAATGATGAGAAATCATGACCTGGGTGGATTAGTCTCTCGCGAACACGACGAGAAGAGTGTAACGTCAAAGTCTGGTCCGGCTTATCGTTCCTGTGTGACGCATAATACACGATCGCGTGTTTACGGTGAGACGAGAACTCGACGACGACGAGATGTCCCGTATGTTTCTTAGCCCCTTGGTCGATCTTAGGTCGATCTTACGATCGATCTTACGATCGACTAACGATTTTTCGTTGTGGTCGACGAGCTCGATGAAATCGGCATGCGACCAATAAAAAAATGATATCAGGCAAAATAATATTTTGGGGATTTTTTTGTAATCCACAGCGCGACTCACCTTGAAATCATCCGAGTCTATGCGACTTATACGATTTCTCGAAAGATCGAGAGTTCTCAGTAACGATAGATGAGAGAGAATGTGACGGGGTATCGAAGGTACCTCGTTGTCGGCGAGGCTGAGATATTGCGTTCTTCCAAGACCCGCGAATACTTCGCCGTCCACGGAACTGTAATTAAACAGAACGCGCACACACATACACACACAAGAATAAAAAATACGAAATATTAATTAATTTATTTTGTTAAATAAATAAGGAAAAAAAATAAAAATTCTAAAACTATGCGTTCAATTAATTTCACAGATATCCGTCGTCTCGCTCGAAATTGCGAACGAACACATGGGCGATAACGTTTTATCTTGTTACGAGCGTTAGAAGAAAAAAAACAGTCCTGGTATAAAAAAAAATTGCGATTTTTTCAATTATATTGGATTTGCGATTATTTTGGCGAAAGACAAAAGAGAGAGAGAGAGAGGGGGTTAAAAACGTTTGGGGAGAAAAAAAGAAATATAAATAGGAAAGAATTCGTATACGCGAGTCGGCTTGACAAAAATTTGCTCGAGAGGAATTCTCGCCGGGCGCCACGCCGGGTCGTTTTCTTTATCGCCTCATTATTCACTTAATACCGGGTCGTTGTGACTTATTATTTAATTACTACCAATGATAAATGTAGCACGACGCGATAGCTTCGTGCTATCTCTCGCTTTCACTCTCTCTCTCTCTCTCTTTTACTCTCACGCAGACAACGTCTCGTCGAACTTGCGAGAAAGAGAGAGAGAGAGAGAGAGTCACTCCTTTCTTTTTTATCCTGTGTCATCCCTCCCGCACAAAACTCGTCGACGGCTGTGCCGAAAAGGTCAGACTTCAATGATTTCACGCTTATCTCAACAATTTTTTTTCTTCCCATCGGTCTATACGAGATACGCGAGAATCGACGGCCTACGATTTTACGGGTTGTACGATTTTGTAATTTCGTTCTCTAACTTTTGTCTCTTTTGCCCGATTAGCGATAAAATTAAAAAAAAAATTAAATAAAGAAAAAAAATAAGAAAAAAGGTCGAAATAATCGTATCTATGAGAACGTAGACAAACGTAGAGTAGCAAAAATTCTCGCTCTTTACGCGCGAAACGTGGACCGATAAAGAAGAAAATGAGCAAGATTTAGTGATAAAAATGACGGTCGACGTCGATCGTATTGATAATCGTTCGCGCGAATACGCCAACTTCGCGGTACGAGTAAATTTACCGTCGCGCGACAAGTCGCTTAGGCACGTAGATGAATAATAATTGAGAGAAATTCCAAGAAGAATGGAAAAGTACGACGGTGCAACGCGATAAATAATCTACCAGAATTTGCCGATCGGCGTGAGACGCGACTCCGACGATGAGAAATCTTTACGCGAACGGCAATTATTACGTTGCAAGTAGTCACGTCGCTGTTAGGTCAGACACAACGAACCGCAAGTCATTTATTTCATTTTTATTACCAAATTTTCAATCAAATTTACAAAAAAAAAGTTGACACATTGTCCCACGCGATTTTAACGATTTGAAAACAAAACGCGAGTTCGCGATAAATATCGAATAAATAATTTGTTTTTCCGTAGGTAGACAACGAGCAAGATGGCGATAGAATTTTCATTCTAACAGTGAATGGCGCTCGACTAACGAATTTCACGTAACTACCAACGATTTAACGATAACAACGATAACAAGACCCGCGAACGATATAGACCGTACGTGACACCGAGATTTGGATAAGAAGGTTATCGTTGTAAAGTCTCTCTAGCTGTCTCGTTATACATTTTTTTCTTCTTCTTTCCTCCTCCTCTTCTTCTCTTTCTCATTGACCTCGTAGTAGTAACCGAAGTATTCTCAAAGGATCGTCCGTGAGACAGTCGCAAGGCCGAGATAGCAAAAATGGAAAAATTGCGAACGAGATTTTTTCCAAAAATTTACGCCACCCTCGAGACGTCGTCAATTAAATGTGACATACGACTTTGATAATTAAAAATAAAATTTAAAAAAAATAAAAAAAATGAATAAAAAACATCACGATTTAATGCAAATAAGAAAATCGAGGCTTACCCAAGATGATCGTGATTAAGCTCGAGTCTCGTGATCGACATACGTAGCTCCTTGAAATCGTGCCTCGATATGTCCCTGAGCTGCGAATGGGCAACCCTCAGCGTGATCTGTTGTTCGGCCGTGAATTTGCCACGCAGCGCATCGGCAACTTGACCGAATGACTCCATTCTCTCGCAAACAACTTCGATCCTCTCGCCGTGACCGTGTACGGGATTCGCGCCATTTACGTTGCCATTGTTGTTGCCATTGTTGTTGTTGTTGTTGTTGTTGTTGTTGTTGTTGTTGTTGTTGTTGTTGTTGTTATTGTTGTTATCGGTAGCGACGGTCGCAGGAGGACTCGCCTGTATGACAGGCGTCGAGAAATCCTCCTGACGACACGTGCACGGACTTATCTCACGACGCACGGCGCAGTGAAGGCTCGAGCTCGCCGCGAGCCCGAGAAGCGTGTAAAGCAACCCCGACATCGCGATTCTTCTTCTCGTTACTATTATTAAATTAAACAATTATATTATTATTGTTTTTTTTTAAATAATAATTATTGTTAATTTGTTTTTCGTTTATCTCGGAAAAAATTTGATAATCTCCTCGGTCTTATTTATCCGCTCGACATCATTCAGGTATAACGGACCATAAATGAATTCGATGCTTCGAGCGATTTTTCGAAAATTATGATTTTTTCCCGCGACTCTCGTTAGATTCGACTCGACACCGTTTGCGTTAATAAAATACAACATTAACGATTATTATCGTATGTTTTTTTTAATCGTCCGCACTTTCTTCTTGTTCCTTTCGTCGCGTGTCTGGATCTCCGAACAATAAAAAATGAGCCACGAGTGTGTTTGTGTCTTCTTTTTTTCGTTATTGTTCTTTAGTAAAAAAAAAAAAGAAAAAAAACAAAGAGAAATGTCTCTTTTTATTTCGTTCACGATACTTTTTCTCGCACGTCGCGTCTCTTTTCACCAATCAACGATCGGGTCCAAATAGTAAAATAGGAGAAGATAACCATCCGCGATGATCCTCGGACGGACCATGCGCGCCCCGGCAGCGGCCAAGCACACTCTCGTTCCCACCCCCGGCCCGCAGATAGTGCGAGCGAGATAGCGAGCTCGAGCGCGCGTCGACCGTTTTACTACTATCTCGAATATATATGTACAGAGAGAGGGAAAACCCCGGACTCTCCCTTTCTCTCTCTCTTTCTCTATCTCTTTCTCTCTCTCTCTCGCCACCCGCGACAATCAATCAAACACAGCCCTCCAGCTGCCACCGTCGTCGCTCCCGCCCGGCTCTTCCAACTCCTGTGTACTCCTTTTTCGACCCCGGCCACGGCCTTCTTCGTTCCCTTTCTTCTCTCTCTCTCTCTCTCGCTCTCTCTCTCTCTCGCTTGTCGAACTTTTGATCTTTTCCTTTTTTTCTTTCTATTTCTTTTTTCTCTTCGTTTCTTTCCCCTTTACGATCGCCGATTCCTCGTCTCGGTCAGATTTTTCAACCAATCGTGACTTTACTAGAACGTCGAGAATCCCATGCACGCTCCTCGATCGACCACGAACAATCCGAAAAATAAACAATAACGAAGAAAACGATCGAACAAAAGAATAATGTAAATTTCCGTATTAAAAATAAAATGGAAAATTTCCGTTTACGAAATGTTCTTTTTTCTTTTTCTTTTTCTTTTCTTTTTCTCGTTATGTATTCGAGTTTTCGAATTTTCACGAGTTCACTGTCACACACTCGCGAACACCACGACGATTTTTACACTGCACTTGCACCCTTTGTCGAACACGAACGAGGTCGAAAATTTGTGTGTCACCGGGGGAGGGGCTGGGTTGGGGGGATTGGGGGTGGGAGGCTCGGGGAGGGGAAGGGGATGACGGCGCGTCGATTAATTTTTCTTTCTCTGTTTTATTATTCGTCCATTTCATCCGTTCTTTCGATCTTCCGACGATTTCGCAATCTCGTCGATGTTTTTCATTCGAGCGCGTCGAACGAAACGACTCACACACCCTCCCCCTCTCGATTGTACGAAGTTTCGTCCGTGAATGAATAAATGAACGAAATGAAAAGAAAAAAAATTGACGAAATAAAAGAAGAAGAAGAAGAAGAAGAAGAAGAAGAAGAAGAAGAAAAAGAAACAAACAAGAAGAATAAACAATTGGAATCGATTATTGATCGAAACACTTCTGTCGGTCCAGTTGAAGCGCGAGTGCAAGAGAGATTGGGAGAAGGGGTGAGAGTGAGCGGGAGTGAGAGAAGAACAAACAAACAAATAAATAATAAAAAAAAGCGTCGTTTCGTTTTTCGTCTCTCGTCTGTCACGATGTCTTTTCGTTCGCGATTAGACAGATGCAAAGTGTCCGGCAGCTTCCGAGACTACTCTGTGTATCCTCTCTCGCTCCTCTTGGCGCCACGAACGCGGCGACGACATTAAACCGCGGCTGGCCGTTCGAGACTTACTTATAGACCCCCCCTCCCCGATTTACGCGGCGGCTCCGCTCGTTCTCTCTCGGCGCCGCCTCATCCCGCGAGACGCACAGCCTCTCCTCGCACACTTATTCGCTCTCCACCGTTACTCACACGAGTCGACCGAGCTGATCTTGTGCGCGGCCGTACGGTATGCGATGCGTTGTTACGAGGCTCGCGATTTCTTCGTTCGACGATCTTTTCTTCGTCTTTTCTTCTTATTATTATTTTTTCTTCTTCTTCTTTCTTTCTTGCGTAGTGTCTAACGCTCGATGAAAATCGGAATATATCGATCGAACGATCGATCCCGCGTACGAACAAGATCGATGAAAATTTTGTTCTCCTGTTACATCGACTGTTTACTTTTTTTCTTCTCTTGTGCCGTCGGCACTTTTAGAGTCGATGGTTCGATATTATAAAAATCGGCAAAGATTGTGAAAAATTGGTATTTTTTTTTAATAAGACGAAGAAAATCGTTTCGTTCGACCGGCTGAACTTGAAAATTTCGTTAATTCGTCGGAAAACGCCAGTCGATGACTGGGAGAATATATTTTTTCACAGCTCTCACGCGTACTACAGTCGACTCGATGTTTTATCGCTTTGCTTGCTTTTTTTTTTTAAACTTTTTTGTTTGTTTTTTTACTCGAGCGTTCTCTCTCGGACACTGGCGATGCTTCGCCGCGGATCTCGAACGGGGGTCAGCCGCAGCATCCGCCAGATATCGTACAGTCGTTAAGCGGAGATAAACTCTCTCATCTCTAATCAGCACGATTCATTATCATTGACATAGTAGTCGAGTACACATGTCGGAGCGCGATTTATCGTCGCGACGTCGTTCCCGTTGACGTTTCACGAGAAAATTTTACGCGAGTTACCGAAGGCTTGACTGTTGTGACTGTACAGTGACGGGAAAATGTAAATAACGCGCGTTACATTATTCGCGAGAATGGCGCCAATTTCGAGACGTCAAAATTGCCGAAACGATTGAAAACAAAAAAAAACAATATATTATTTTATAAAATTCATAAATTCAAATTTTTATGAATAAAAATTAAAATCCTGTCGAATTCGTTGAAACGAAGAATTTGCCTTAATTATAAATAACGACGATAATTTAATTAAATAATTAAACAAAAAAAAAAGAAAAATATCACGTGGTCCATTCGATCGACGAGGAATATTAAATAGAGAAAAATTATCGAAGATAAATCTTTCGTGGTTATTCGCCCGGCGAATTTTATTTACGACATTGATACGAATACATCTCTCTAGATCATTCTAGTACGGAGTTCTCAATGTACATATTATGTATAATACAACTCGGAACGAGCGACGACGTAAACAATGTCGTGAACGTTCGATGTCCCTCTTGGAAATCGGCGTGGCCGATAAAGGGGATAAGCGATATAATCCCATCGCGAAGAGTCAGAGATCGAGACGGATAGAGATTGACGATGTGTATGACAGAGAGAGAGAGAGAGAGAGAGAGAGAGCGAGATGAAAGTGGAGAACATTTACGAACGGCTGATCTTCGGGACAGCCTTCGAACGTGTCATCAACACCAGAAGAACTTTGCTTGCAGATGGCACAAAAAAAGACAGAGAGCGAGAGAAAAACAGTAGAAGGGAGAGAGAAACATGTCGAGAAAACTGCAAAATTAATTTAAAAATCGAACAAAACAAATCGATCCGATTTTTCGAAACTCAATTCAATTGATACCAAAAGAATTTTTATCGATGAAGAAAAACAAAACAAAAAGCTTCATTTTCCCTCGGTGCACAATATCGCGAAACAACACAGTCCTGCATGAAAAGTCAGCTTGCCGTGGATGAATAAATAAAAACAAAACAAAAAGTCACAAAGAGAAGAAATGCATTCGGAGACTCGACATTCCAGGGACGCCCGTAGGTTCGTCCACCTCGCGAAATTTCTCGGCTGCGTCGCGGGCGCATATCCCGAACGAGAGAGAAAGACACACACACACACACAGGCAGAGAGTGAGAGTGAGAAAAAGTCCTCTCACACATACACGTGTTAAGCCGTTGTCCGCCTCGCGAGAGAGAGAGAGAGAGAAAGAGATTTTTCTTCGCGCTCGCGAAGTGGCGGCAGAGATGGGGATGCGTGCGGGGAGAGTTTGGGGTTGTCGAGGAAAGGGAGAGGGGGGGGGGGGTGCGGTATCCCGCGTCGAGAGACTCGAGAATGTCGTCGTTGAGGGATGACCCGTAGGAGCGACAAATCCGCTGCCAACACAAAGAGGCAAAAAAATATTTAAAAATAAAAAAAAAAGAGGAATGAGAGAGAGAGAGAGAGAGCGATCATATATTTATATGTATATATAGATATATATATCAGAAAATCCTCCGCATATGTTTTGGGACACGAAAAAGTGTATCGTTATTATTTCGTCTCGTATGTACATTATTAGTCACATGTTTCTTCCAACGAGAGACTATATAGTCTCGTTGCACTTTACGACGCTTCCTCACTTCTTCCCTTTTCTTTTTTTCTTTTTTTCTTTTCTCTTTGCACTTTGAGATTTTTGAAGCAGATGGAGCTTAACTACATTGCAGATTAGTCACCCCGGTATTTATATATTTATATATATTTTTTCTTCTATCCCCTTTTTACGACTCTCGACGCTCATGATCATTTCGTCATTTTTTTTCTCTTTTTTCTTATTCGTTTATTAATATACAATACGTGCGGAGAAAAAGTAGAGATTTACGTGTTTTTTAAATTTTAAAATTTTTTATTTTATTTTTTTTCGAAAATCAATTCTGTCAACGGACGCAAAATCGTTTCGTACGTTCGCGCATCGACCGGATGTTGATCACTGAAATACATACGGAGCTCGGAGTCGAAATGAATTTTACAGAAGATTACGGAGATGTACGAGCGCTGCGAGAGAAGTTCACACGCTCGTAGAGTGGGAGATCGTGTTAACGCGTGTGTCTGTGTGTCCGTCTGCTGTGTGTATGTGTGTACTTTCTCGCAAACGAGGGTATATACTCCGTTTTATCTAATAAAGTAAGAGAAGTATTATTTTCTTCGATCGGTGGGGACCTCCGTACAGCGGTTAAGCAAAGGTCAAAAGTTGAGCAACGCTTGGTCTTATCGGTGCAAGGCATACACGAAACACGAGTCTTCGCGCCGACTCGGCAACGTGTGTGCGCGCGCGCCTCTGCGCAGAAACAACCCGATTATAATTTCACATTACGAATTACACTCGCTCTCGTTTATAATTTTTCATCAAATTCTTTCCTACGTCTTTTTTTTTTTTTTTTTAATTCTGGAATAAAGCCGAAATTTTGTCGATCTTTGCTTAATTTGCAATATATTTCGAAAAACACACGAAAAATGAGAAATAGGGAAAGAAAGAAGAAGATAGAGAGAAGAAATATATTAATCGAGACTGATAACGATACGACGACGACAACGACGACGATCGCTTCGTCGTAAGATTTTCTTCCGGCATGGTATACTCGGGTAATAAAAGTCCGAAGGGGTCGGATATGAACGAGACCAGTAGTAGGAAACGAGATTCCTCAGGAGGCGACAGACAGGCGTCGGGGAATGCGATCTAAACCCTCTCCTCGATCCGGTCGCCGTAACGTACAACAACGTAGCTATAGTCGAGGTGTGTCCATAAAATAACGACGAAACTATCGTTCGATATATCGACGAGTATAATTATAATTACGAGAGAACGAGGGAGAATAATATTTGTAAAAAAAAGAAAAGAAAAGAAAAACAATTTTTTTTACGTATTTTTTTTTTATTCTTTTTTTTTCTATAAACAATAAAAGGTTTTAGGTAGGATGATTTTGTTTTTGCTGGATTTCGAATAATTCGAGGACGCTCGGTGTTTTTTTAAATTACGAAGGTCGAAGCGTGATTCATAATATAGCGATTATATTTAACGATACACGAAGCGTGTATCCACGGTAGATACGCCACCTGATAAGGGGACACTTGAGAACTCGAGTACGCACGAGAGTACCCTCGTATCCGCACGTGTCTTCGACTATACTTGGACGATAAAAGGAATTAAAAAAAAGTCCTTGAGTCCGACCACTCGAAAACACTCGTGCCCAAGCCAGCGTCTCGAGAAAGAGAGAGAGAGAGAGAGAGAGAGAGTCGAGGATTCCACACGGTTTCGAGCACTCGCCAAAATAAACACCGGGGCGAAAAAAAAACAAAAAAAAAGCTTTTAAAATTTTGCCATTTTTCAATACACCGAAAACATTGTTTCTTTATTTTTCCACCGACGATAAATCGATCCTCAAATTTTCTCAAAAATATTTTTCTTCCGCCAAAAATTTGTTCTCTCTCTCTCTCTCTCTCTCTCTCTACATATGTATATAAATATATATATGTTTGTGCACGTAGACGGATAGACACATCATTTGAGAATGATGGAAAAGAAAAGAAATGGATAATACACACAAGATTCCTATCTGGGTGCTGAGATACTTCGTCTTTCTCTCTCTCTCTCTCTCTCTTTCTCCATCTTTCACCACGTGCATTATTATAACTATACATCTCGCGTGTTGGTTATAACGAATGCGAGAATGCAGCCTGGCGCCAACGCATACACGTACCGTAAGCGCGGGCGCCTCACGCACGAGGACGCGTAACGAACGTGGAGGCTCGGTCTCGTTCGAGAGGGAGGAAAGAAGGGGGTTCATAATATATATATATATATGTTGTATTTACAGTCATCTGTTATATGCTACTTGCTTCTGTATTCTCTCTCTCTCTCTCTCTCTCTCTCTCTCTCTTTCTCTCCTCCTTTATATATTCCTCGATTTATCTTCTTTCTTACCCACACACACTCATATAGATATATATATATATATATTTAGGAATATAAAACCAGTAGCGCCACAACCCGGTCGTGTAGCGCCGTTCAACAAAACGAACGATATGCCTGTGTAGTATGATAATAAAAAGAAAAGATCGAGGCATAAAATAAACAAAAGAAAAGACCCCCCCCCCCCCCCCTCCAAAAAAAAAGGAGGGAATCAAGAACGCGGATCTTCGCTCCCATCTCACGCTCTTTCTCGCTTTTACTTCGTCTCTCTCATTTCTTCCTTTTCTTTGGCGAGCCTAAGTATCCTCGTCATCGTTCAGCGTTCGAGAAATGAGAAATACGAGAGAGAAAGAAAGAAAACATTTTCGTGCCCAGCGGCTTTCTCGCTCGCTCTCACGTATTTTCGGTTTAATGTATACATTGGTTCTCTCGCTTCCTGCTATGTGATGAAAAACGAGATGCACGAGACCCCAACTAACGTAAGTATCCCAACGGACATGCCAGCAAGAAGACAAGCTAAATCGAGACAGCTACATCGTTATGAGGCGCTCTGACGATTTTCTCTCTCGCTCTTGCGAGTGGTCCCCAGAACCTGCGAGCACTCCTTACAGTGTAGCCTATCGACCTCTTGTCGTCCTCTATACACTTCTCGTTCTCGTTCTTACTCTTCTTCATCGACCTCAACCCCCTCCAAGCGCTTCGTTCTCGATCGCAGCATGGCCCATGCTACACCCTTGTCTCGTAATTTCTTTTTATTTTTCTCATTTTTTTCGACATGAAATAGACATGAAATAGAGCGAAGCAGGTTCGACGAGTCTCATTATCGCTTTAATTACGAAACTTTCACCGAGCGTAGTTAAAAAGTTAAATTTTGTTTTTTTTCCTAGAGGACTTATTGTTGATTTTTCTTGCAAAAAAATTGAGAAACCCTGAAGTAATAAGCGTGTTTATGGTTGGGTTGGGTTTAAAGGAACGTTGTCGCTCGCTCCGTATCTTCCTCTTTCTCCCTTTTTCGCTCCGACCAGATGAATCTCACCCTCGGTATTTCACTCTCGCCGCGATGTTGTTGGTTTGTTTGTTCTTGCTTCTTGTTATTATTTGGTCTTTTTGCGGGGACGCCAGGCGCCATCCCGAAGCGGGATGGCGGGACGCGCCACACTTCCTGCATACAAAACTCAAGGCCCATTACTTAACGTTGTTAGTTCTATGGTTCACACGGGTTTCTCGTGTCAACTCCTCCTTTTTATACGCCACCTGAATTCTCGGGTACATGCTATATTAATAATAACGACAACAATGATCGTTGTTGTAATAGTATGATAAATTTAGTTTATTCTTCAGATATATCGGAATTTCAATAGGTCTAACGTTTAATATAAAAGAGTCATCTTCATTAATTCCTGATCGCACCACGATGATGTAAATGAAACGAGTTATGTACGTGGTATCGTATATATTTCACATCCAACATATTATACATCTTATAATTCTATTAATATTTGAGCAATTCATTTGTAACATTTTAGTGAGTATATTCGTAGAAAGGAAAAACTTATAATGTAAAAGTAGAAAATAAATTAGAGTTTTTGTTACTGGCCAAGTCACGATAAAACAGTATATCGCTTTATCGCGACTCGCTAACACCCCGCATAGTAGTTCCATCTGTGGGTCCTCTGCATTAACCTAAAAGTTCCCTAGGGCGGACGAACTTCACGCATCGCCCTCGCGTGGCAGCTCTCTTCAGTTGCCCTAGGGAATAGTGGTATCGTGGGTAGTGTACTGTGCGTCGTGGTTGTTTCTACTCTACGTAATAATAACGCGATCGTTTTAGACTCATCGAAATTTCTATCATGTCCGATATAAAATACGTTTACTCGAACATAGATACTTTTTCGTAAGAAATCTCATAATCGCAGTTCTCGGGGCGACCGTACAAACTTGTATCATCGTATTTGACCGTGCAGCGACGAGCTCAATGGCGTCGGATGAAAAATTCATCATGACTATTTTTACCATGTTGTCTCACCTGTGAAACCGACTTCACTCTCGTACCGAGTCGGGGCCTCACTTTACTGACTCTGTGTGTTCGTGCTCGTAGGAATTGCTCGCGAATTTCGTGATTCTTGCGTGATATTACGGTGTAACAACCGTGAAAAGAACCGAGTTATAGTGAAAGAGACATATTTAACCGTTCATGATGATCGATCTCACGGTGAAGACACTGGATTCCCAGAATCACGCATTCTCACTGGCCGACGACGTGAGTTTTTTTTTCCTTTTTTCCTTCACATTTGTTCCTTCTTATCTCTCGCCTGGAACATTCGTCGGTGGTTTTATGCTCGTTGGACAATGTCATTACTTTGCATTTTTTAACGCGCATGCATCCGTAACGTCATATCCATTCTTTCGGGAATATTAAACGAGATATCCATTGACGCTCGTCGTACGACGAGAATTATAATGACTGTGCTACGATCTCGGC
The DNA here is from genome assembly GCA_964017225.1 of Netelia inedita. Taxonomy (NCBI): domain Eukaryota; kingdom Metazoa; phylum Arthropoda; class Insecta; order Hymenoptera; family Ichneumonidae; genus Netelia; species Netelia inedita. The sequence continues at coordinate 5,612,098 of OZ024921.1, forward strand.
CTGGATCAATAATTCCCTATCGCTATAGTTACTCGTGACCACAGTCCGTACTCTTTTCATTCTCAAACAGATCACCATACGAGAGTTCAAGGAACACATAGCCGAGACCGTTAGTGTTCCTGCTGATTCTCAAAGGCTCATTTATTGCGGTAGAGTGCTCCAGGATGAGAAACATCTCAGCGAATATGGTAGGACTTTAATTCTTACATTTCGATGAACTTTAGGTTCAGCGACATTTTTTACTATTGTCCTACTATCGTCTTAAGGCGACATTAAACCTTCGTCTCGAAGTTCCCCCACCGTTTTTTAAAGATTGCTTTAGTCCTTTCTCTCTGTGGCGATAGTCGACGCTCGAACGAGATTTTACTTCATCTTAAGTTTGCCGAGTTAGAAAGAAAATATTCGATATTGACTAGTTTCGTTGCACATTCTATTAGATGTCAATGGAAAAGTCATCCATTTGGTACAACGTGCACCGCCGCAATCGGCCCAGCGTGGCAATAGCGGCGGTCAGGGTCATGGACAGAGTAGAGGTCGCGGCGATCAGCCGCAGCCTCAGAGAACGCATCATCGTCAGACTAGACGACAGTTTCATGGTAATCCCATGTACCTGGGATCAATTTCCATTCCAGCAGAAGTGGTCGAGGGCCATGGTTAGTAATTATAAATTTTCGACCGTCTTTCGTGACTTTGAAATTTCTTCCAAGTGAGAATGTCCTTGCTATTTTTATTTGTAGAATGGCCAATACCACAACTGAGCAATACATTGTCCAATAGTCGATTAGTCGTCGCTCGACGTATGTTCGATCAGGCTAATCGAGTGTTGGATCGTCTGGATAATCCGGCGGCGGCAGCCGCGGCAGCAGCGACCGCGAGCGATTCCGGCGTACCGGAAACGGACGAAACCACATCCGGCGGGGGCACCGCGACGTTCGAGTCTTCGCAGCAAGATGACGCGGCAAATGCTGCTGAGCTTTCTAGGCGATATTATGTCGAACGAAGTACGTCGTTCGTTCGTAATGATTATTCAAAAAGTCGACGATATATCGGTAACGCTTGTATAAAAATGAGTCAACTCCCCAGTAGGTGCAGAAGAAGGCTCTGGAACCGAACCGTCGGCTCCAGCCGCGGAGACGAGCGACGAAAGTCAAACTCAAGATTCCCAACAACAATCTCCGCGTCAAGGAGGTGCGAATGCGAGCGGCGATCCAGGTTGCCCTCGTGTACGCCCGCTAGCTACTCCCAGGTAGACTATTCTCGATCCATTGAGATTGTTTGGTCTTAGAAATATTCTCTATGATTGATTCCTTCTCTTTTTATTCGCTTCTACAGCGAACCGAGAACACCACAAATGGCACAGCTGGTGGGAAGACTCATGGACACTCAGGACAGGTTGCGTCCGTATCTAACTCGTTATCGCGAGTTGATGGAGCTTGACCCGGAGATACCCGGAGGTCGTACATCTTCCGGCAATGACATCGGTTCTGTGGAAGAGAATCAACGTCTGGCCGATGGTGTGACCGAGTGTTTGCATTTTTTGTCGCACGCTAATCATGCATTAAGCGACATGATCGTCGATTGCGGACAAGAACCACCAAGAAATTTGCGCTGTCGTCCAGTCCTCATTCAGCACTCGGCGATATTACAAGCCGGAATACCGATCCAGGTTGAGGTAACCTCGGAGTCAAACAATTCTTCCGATTTGTGAGATCGACTGGCAATATGTTCTTTTTTTTTAAATTTTGTTTAGGCTCACATCAGCGTCGCTCGTAACGACGGAAGTAACGGTGAAAGCGGCGAAGAGAACACTGAATCGACAAATCGACCGCCGCCGACTTCCGCTACGACCGCTCCGCCCACTTCGCAATATCCAGTAGAATTGACTTTCGTCACCGAACAACAGGATCAGCCCGCTTCGAACGTTGGACAACAGTCGGAACAGCAACAAGCACAGAGTCAGCCACAGGTCGATTCGCCCTTTGGCGCTATATTTAATCTAACTAACAACATGGAAGTTCTTATGGAAATGGGTCCGCCCGAAAGCGTCGGTATCTCAGTGAATGGAGGAATCGGCCCGACCGGAACTGAACAAAGTCCTACGAATGGCAGCAACAATAATAACAACAATAACAACAATAATAATGCTCGTGAGTGAATAATCCTCGTTTGATTTTTATTTGATAAAAAAAGGTATCGCAATGTTGTTCAATTTTTAATTTATTTCTATCCTAGCGGGAATGAGCGGTGTTGCTGGTATATTTCCGTGGGGACCCACACCTCCACCGGAAGTTATTCGAAATTTGATGAACGTCGTTGCCGGTTACATGGCACAGGGCGCAGCGACCGTCACGACAACTCCTCCAGCGACCATGACATCGACGACGCCTACTTCGTGTCTAAGACAAAGAGCAACGGCAGTCGCTGTCGGTGGTGGGGCAGCTCCGAATCCCGGACAGAGCACGCAAGCCAGGTACGATTTATTAAATTTTTCTTTCATTTCGAAACTACGTATAATCGTAGTCGCGATAAATTAATTATTGTCGTTGTCGTTCTTACTACGAGCAGGAGTAACGTAGGCACGCATCCGACAACATCGACTCAAACTCGCAGTACACCTCGACCACACGTTTTCCATCCGCAAGCTCATCCTCTCGGTGTCGGTGTCGGTATGGGACAAAATATGGATTTCGATCTTTTCCTACCGTGCAATTCTCATCACATTCATCGTACACCGAGCTCGACACCGAACAATAGCGCCGCGACTTCGTCCCCCCAACAAACTAGTCAGCCTAGCCAGAGCACGACGCCAACTGGAACGACTCAGGCTCAATCGGGTGATTAAATTTTTACAAAAGTTAACCTTTTAAAATTCTCGAAAGCGTTCTTTAGGTTACAATATTTTCTCGTTTCGAAGATGGTCCTTCGGTAGCAGCCGATCAAAACGCTGCCAGTACGATTACTTCGTCATCGACATCGACGACGACGGCGACAACGACGACTAACGCCGATCGCGGCGCGTCCAATATTTGTTTAAGGGATGAAATTGCGAATGCGAGACGCACTAATATCGAAACGACCGCGAGCACCGCTACGCTCGAGGAACTTTTACTCTCACGTGGCATAAATGTAATGTGGTCGGAGAGATCGGCGGGTAATTTGCCGCAGGTGCTCCGACGTCTCTTTACCGCTTGCGCGAAAATCGAATTGAGCGAGTGGTATGCTCTTCTGAGAGATGGCAAATTCAGCCGCGATGATACATGGCGCAGACTCAGACCTCACATTACGAGCGTCATACTTTTTAACGGCGCAAACAAAACGCGCTCTCGCTTCGACACCACGACACCGCCCGGTTTTGCGGAACGTCTGAGCGAACAGATCATACGCGAGCTCCAGCCTTATCTGAGCGAGTCGTTCGAGACGGACGAGAGACGAGGAAACCCTATGGGTGCCCATAGAATAAATTTTCCAGCGACCATAGAATACTTCGTTTATCGCTTCGTCAAGGAAGTTTCTCGTTATCTGGAGACAAACGGTAAATATTTTTTATACCGATTTAACGATAAAATCGTGAGAACAAAAATAGTTGTGCAAACATCGAAGCTCGTGTATTAATATGATGCAGTTAATGCGGTCGATGACGACGAGTGGGGTACGAACCTCGCCAAAATAGTCCAACGCTTCGGACGCGAATTGTGTACCATGCTGCAGACCTCTTTGCACAGAAAACAGGCAGGATTGGAAGATCTTATTCGGAATTTTGCTGTAAGTAATATTTTGAAAAGTCGATCAAAATGTAATTATAATATTTAATATTCATCGATCGAATTATACGAGTTTGTTTGCTTTTTATTAAAGACACGAGCCATGAGCGGTCATCATGGAGAATTGCGCGAGTGGGTGGTTGGAACCGTGGCAGATTGGTTCTGCGAATATTCGCGACAGATGGCCGGTGTACCTGGCGTTTTTCATCATATAATCGCGTACGAGCTCAGCGACAGCGAGGAGACATCTGGCTCTGACGAGACCGCCGATGCTGCACGATCCCAGGGCGCTCATTCACAGCCAGAACCGGAGGTAAGAAATGTAAAAGAAAAATCTTTGAATTAACAGGAGACTAATTTAAAGCTATACAATTATTTTCTTAATTAACATATTTTAATCATTCAGCCCATGGAAACGGAAGAGGTGACTACTAATCGTACCATCACCGATCCATTGGAATTGGACGACGGTCAAGAAGTACCGACAACTTTTCCCGGTCATGAAAACCTTTTACCCGTAAGTTGTCGAACGAATCGTTTATATTAAATTTCGATTATATTTTCCGTTTCTCTAAATTGCATATTTTTCGCTCTTGTATACTTTCGTACAGGAATGGGTGCCTATAATAGCCCGTGATAGTATAGGGCAGAGGCGTCAATTGCAACTTCAAGGCACTGGAGTGACAGCGTTCAGCGACGCGTATCTCGACGGTTTGCCGAGTAAGCGTCGAAAATTGGTCGAGTCGCAAAAGCCACGATTGCTCGTAAGTCCGACTCCGAATCACTCGTCGATACCGGCCTCGATCGAGCGTCTTGTGCGAGATAGCGTCGTACGCGCGGGTGTCGAGGAAGCCGACGGTGCTGCCGCTGCGGTAGCGGCCGACTCTGGCGTTAGACGAGCCTTCGGTCAGGCCATACGCGAGTGTCTCCATCCGCGAAGACTCCAGACACCCGATTTTCCCAATTCGCGACGTTTCCCGAACGCCACGAGCTACTTCACGGACAAGGAAAAAACTCCGAAACAATAAATAAATAAAAAAAATACGGAAATACGGGAGAAGGAGAGACCGCGTGGGAGGGTACGAGATGGAAATATCGATATATAATTATATCCCCCGACAGGATCGACGCTTAGACGGGAGTGACAACAAAATATATTCCCGACTGCCGTTGAGACGTCAACATAATGAAGAAAAAAAACAGAAAAATCCTTATTGGATTTTTTAAATTATTTATCATTAAATCTAGCCGAAAATATTTACTTTTCAACACAATTATAATGTAATTCAAGATAGCGTAACAGACAGACGAGATCCCCGGAAGTGCACACGGCGGGCAGAGTTTCGTTTTTTCGTTATTTCTTCAGAATGCTTCCAGAAAATGGCTTGATCCGAAAATGAGTGGAAAAAAGAAAAAAAAACAGACAGAAGAATATACAACAGAACGGAAGTTCTTCGTGTGCGTATGCCGTGCGCACTCCGACCTCGAAAAAAGTCGCCCGCTCTTTAGGCCCATTTCACTGTCGAACGGTAGTTGCAACGATTTATACGCACTACGGGACTTTTCCGTAACAAAAAAAAAAACAAAAAAAAAAGAAACATCAATTTAGCCCTTTTGCCAAATAAAATGTGTATTATAGATATCAGCCCCGTGATCCAGGGGGTTTTTCGTCATTTACGAGCGAGGAACGAAGCGTTAAACGAGTTTACGACGTCCAACGTAAAATAATACGTGCATACTTGTTGCAATATAATTAATACACGCCTGCGATCATAATTATTATAATTGTTATTAGCGAGACAACTGTGTACACTTCGTGGTACTTTGTGCTCGATATCGGGACGATAAAATTCGAGCACAATTATCCTCGCTCGTGAATCTCTCAACGAAGATATACGTTATTTTTCGCCCGCGCGAGAATTTCCCCATCGATTGGCCATACCGAATTGCCGTAATTTGCAATTCATCGGACTAGCGGATGAAAAAAAAGGAACTGGATATATATCAACTCAACGTGTAGTTCGCCGACTGGTGAAAAAAAATTTCTCCTCGTATTCCCTTTCTGTGCATATAACCTCCGATAAAAGTACGAATCGTCGAAGGGGGAGGAGCATACGAGAGGGCGAGGTACGAACAAAAACATGACTAATTGCGCGAGAAAGCGTGAAATTTATAAGGCCGCTTCGTTCTCGGTTATGAGAGGATAAAAGAGGAATGAGGGGGAAAAAAGCGATTACTTTAACCCTCCAACTCGTTCGCTAATAGGCGATCTCGTTAATAACCAAGAGCTCTGAATATCCAGCGATACTTCACTTTTTTTCAAGCCTCTTCTCTCTCTCTCTCTCTCTCTTTCCCTCTTCACTCCCTTGCGCTGGTTCTCGCGGATTCCTTCTCTTATTTTTGCTGTTTCGTTTTCATATTTTTACAGCTTTCTAATATTTCATTTCGGTCGAGCACCGACAGAATCGAGAAGTACCTTGATATTGATAGAATAACGAGTGTCAACTGTTGCTTCTAGATGTCGCCTCTGTTGAGTATACCACTTTTGCCACACAAAAAGCTTCCTGTCACCGGTAAGTCTGTCTCTTCAAGTTTACGTGCGTTGGTTCCATGTTGTTATACTTCGGATGATGAATAAGCTTATCACGATGATTGATAATATTACGGCATTTCGTCGAACGAGAAATATTTCCGTAGTGAGACAGTAATCAAACAAAGTAATTGTATGGCGAGAGAAGCGTCAACGCACAGGAACACGATAAAAGAAATGCAAATACGCGAACTCCAGTGTTTTCTGAAAGTGTTTGACACGATTCGTCAAAAGATGTTTTTTCCTTTTCAGCTGTTAGTTAATAGATTCCCTTGGTTGTGCAAATGTTCGTTATTCATACATACATACATATGTAGCGAGCTTAACCGGTAATGTATCAGCGTCTTGGCGTTGCGCGAATAGCTTCGAAATTTTGCCGCTAGTTGGCGCACGATGTTCAATTTGTCATGAGCCTTGACGATCGGTTATTGTTTGAAATTTTTACTACCTCTCCGGAACGAACGACATTAAGTGCGTCGAGTGTAATGATGCTAAAGTGTTAAAGCCAGCTCTAAATTAAGATTATGACCCGTGTCATGTTCCGAAACATTTTCAACCATCCAACAATCACCGATTTGTCACTATTTCATCGCGAGATGACATAACCCTTTCCTCTTAAGAAGGTAAGCATCATCGTTCGCGATAAAAGTTGCGTCGTTACGTCCGTCAAACGATGGATTCTCACTCTCATCAATTTCGTGGTCGTTTCGTCCAAATGCGAGTGATGTTTTCGAGGACACAGCGAGACAGAAACCCGAGTCGAACAAAACAAGCTTATCATAACCAAAGTGAATACAAACATATTACGCATTGAACGTTTCATTTCGTATACCAGCAAGTCCCGCGTGAAAGAGAGAGTGAGAGAGAGGAGGGCGCTCGTTCATAACCTCTATTGATAATATGATCGGTCGACGATTCGAGTTATTAACGTAGAAGTTCCACATGCGCGTTACGTAAACCCCATCTTGCTCGTTCTTACAGTGAAG